>VZTA01003440.1:0-104021 GCA_013398855.1 Mohoua ochrocephala | reverse complement strand
AGCTGAGCCCGGGTCCCGAGGGGCTCCAGCCTCCCGCCCGCCGCGGGACTCGCCGGGCCGGTGGCCAGCAACGGCGATGCCCGGGGGGTCGTGGGGTCTCCACAGCCCTCGGCCTCGTCAGCCTCGCACCTCACACGCCTCGGTTCGTGCCCTGCGCCCGGTGTCGGGGCAGGGACACGCAGGAACGGGACCTTTGGCGATTCCTTACCCCGCCACCACCAATGCCTGCCCTTGGCACTTTGTCACACATGGGAGCTGGAGAAACACCGGCCACCCTGCAGCCTCACCACTCTGGATAGGAGTATTCAGCATCAAAACCGGAGTTAGTTGTTCCGCGAGCAGCCAGCTTGCCAAATCATAAATGTTTTAAAGAGGAAAGGGGATAATTGATAGCAATTGTGGTGGGTGTCAGAGGAAGGTGGTATAGCATGGAGATGCAGTTTATTTTCTGGCCCGTCACAAATGCACAGTGGTGGCGCGCACTGGAACAGCTTCTCACAAAGCAATCCACCAATTTAGAGAATGTAAACATTCCAATATTTTACTGCCTGATCGTACTGGCAGTAAAATCCAGTTTCTCTATAGACGATCTTGTCTGTCTGTGAAAAGTAGACGAGGTCGAGGTGGTGGATAACTGGCTTCTGCAGAGAAGAAGTTAACAATTACTATCAATGTTTGTGCAATTTGCATGAAATCTCAAGACTAACAGTTGCTGTCCAGCACAAGGGCTTTCGCCTAGATGGCTTTTGCCTCAAGGGCTTTCATTCTCAACAGCCTAATGACTTAAAACTACTGTGTTTTCTTAGCTTGTGCAAGATCAAGGGGTCAGAGAGCATATACCATGCTCTAGAGGGGATAAACAATTGGTGTGTCAAGGAATACTCTTCTTTGGGTAGTTGAAGTTAGCTCAGTTGAAAAGTATGCTGAAGATTTGGCAGGAAAGTTGAATGATACGATGTGGAGGAATACTGGCGGTTTGTTTGTTAAAGTAGGCTATAGAGAATTCCCAGCTCACCACTACAGGCAATTTGCCCCTGAGGTATGCTGCAGAAAATTCCTAGCATAAACAGTATCTGGCATGATGAGCAATCTGGGCATAATTAGTAAAAGGGAAGCACGGCATTTTCAAAAATCTATCAGTCAGCACTGAGAGTCTTTCCCCCTCCCCCCCTCCCATTCTGTTGATGATGCTCAAGGTGAAGGTTGCTGGGACTTTGAAAGTCAGGATTAAGTCTTTAAAATTTTATTTTATTTCAGGTGAAAAATTGCAGTCATCCCCAAAAAAAGTAGTAGAAGAATGTGCATCTACCGAATGAAAGTAAGTAGATTGGCCAAGAGGTGCACACCACATCTGCTGCTACGTGTGTGGCTTTTGTGGCTTTCAGGATACAAAGTGAAAATTAAGAAAGCTCATTTAATGGAGACTAATAGAAAAACTATTCTAGATTTTATTTTTTCCCAGCATTTTGTTCTATATTAAAATGAATTTACTACAGCAATGTGGACATAACAGATATTTATTTGATTGACTATTCATTCATTTGACATCAGGTCTCAAAGGATGACACTTTGTTTCTGTGAGGTTATGTATTCCTTGGGTATGTTTGTTATGTTGTCATCCACAGAAAGAGGGCTGTGTTGAAAGGTACAGTGCAGTTTGAAGGAGAGGGGGAAATGCCAATTTTAATAGCCATTGTTACAAATCTACAGATAATCATCTCTGTGACTTTTCGTATCCTCGTAATTTGACTTCAGTGTAATTTTAACTGATGTACCCATCATGAATGGTTTTTCTCTGTCAGTTTATTGTGTGCTCAAATTGTGGAAGTGCAGCTGGCATTGCAGAGCCTTCCTAAGGAAGTCCTGGGCACTCAGGTGAGGCCTACATTTTTTTCCCAGTCAGTTGCTTTTGTTGTTTGTGTTTTATTGCTTTTGTGTTCTTTGGTTTTTTGGTTTTTTTTAGAAGCCCTATTTGCAAATTTGGTAGATTGGTAGATGTTTTTTTAAGAAGCCCTGTGTCTTTTTGGGTCTCTCTCCCTCCCTGTTCTGTCAGACCACAGGTATGAAGTGTCTGTTAGGCACACAGAAGTTGAACAGCTGCCTTAGGCTGCACAGACATCTGAAAATATTTTTCTAGGTTTAGGAACTCACAGTTGAGTCTCCTCCATCTGCCATGAAGTTCTTAGATAGCAAACAATGCAATGCCTGGGACCAGAACTAGGTGAAAAGCATTTTGATCTCCTGGTCCCAATAATTTTAAGGGTGTACAGATGGTAAAATAAGGCCAGCATACATTTTTCATGATTAAGAGCAGCTCAACTGAAAATACTACTTAATGTTTACAGTTGTATACTTCATCTTCTTTATCCCAAAGTCGTTGTTTCCTGACAGTAAATTCATCTCCACCTAGCAGTGCATCTCTCTGTCCTAAGTGTATTCCCATTCCGGGTTGTGTTAAAGCCCTT
Organism: Mohoua ochrocephala; assembly: GCA_013398855.1. Lineage (NCBI taxonomy): Eukaryota > Metazoa > Chordata > Aves > Passeriformes > Acanthizidae > Mohoua > Mohoua ochrocephala. Next base: position 101,556 of record VZTA01003440.1, on the reverse strand, counting down.
GTTGGAGCCCTACTACAGCTCCCTACTACAGGGCTACAGATGGATGGGCACAAACTGCAGAACCAGGAAATTAACAAAAAGGTTTTGGTTTTTTTTAAAGTGGATGGGGTAAAATTTAGATTGTGTTTTATTAGTGTCTTGGGCTGACTTTATGATGTGTATCCCCTATTGCCTGCTCTATGCCCAGACATGATTCCTGTGCCTTTCTGTGTCTTTAAAATTGGGTGCAAGAGAAATGAGTTCCTCCGAATTTTTGTCTCGAACCAGGACAAATAATAATTAGTGTCATAGTAGCAACTAGTGCTACTTGTAAGGTAGCTCTTGTACAAATATCCAGCGTGTCTTTTCCCAAGATAATTAAGAGTTTCAACAGAGAGTTCTAGGAAAGCAGATTAGGCAGAAATCTTGGGCCAAGAAGGGATGTAGTGACTTACAGAAGGGAGTACAGGAAGCCTGCAGTAGCTGCAGCTCATCCTGTCGTGCCTTCACCATAAATGGGATTATTCTTACATTGTGATGCTGTGGATTCTTTGGGGTTTATGAAGGAAAAATAAGCCCCTAAAGAACAATGTCCCCGCTATGTTTCGTTTGTGTTCTCAAGAATTTACAAGAACAGCGGAGGTAAGTTTTTTGAGAAATAAAGTCAATGTGGCAGTGGACAGGAACCAGCCATTAGGAAACCACCTCCTGGTCCCTTTGTCAGCTGGTGTTTAGCCCATCTGTTAGTTTTGTGTTGCCACCTTACAAGTTTTGGCATGGGAATATGGTGGAGGAAGGACGGGGAGGGGGCTGGGCGGAAGAGATGAAGGCGAGAGCCAGAACACTGCTGTGCTTCAATTGTTCCTGTTTGAAGGATGACTTTTTGGAGGCTGCTGTAGCTCAGCAATAATCTCGAGACTGCTGTAATGCAGCCGGTCACAAGGTCTGGGACGTGGGATGCTTAGAGGACTTTTCAGGATATCTTTCCTTCTATGAATCCTTCCGTGCTTGAATAGAATCAGGAGGAGAATTTTACCAACTTTTTTTTAACGCGGGAGTTAGCTGTTTAGCTAGGATTCTTTATAACATTGAGTACTGCTGCATCTAAATCCACAGAAAAATACTTAGCATGCACTAAAGCACTACAGATATTAATTAATCTTCACCATAATCCTAAGGAGTAGACAGTAAGTCCTACTGTTTGGTATACATTGTATTTGATAGTTGTACTTTACACACTGAAAGACGAAATGGTCAGTTGGGTACTGGTTTTTAATGGGCAGATTAGCATTAAATACTTACCAGCAGAACAGATAAATGCATGTTTTCGAAGCACAAAGTCATGTGGAGATGTTTGTATTACAGTGTTCCCATGGAGTTCTTGTGTTCTATTGTGTAAATTCTTTCCTTGTGTGTGGATTATTGATGCAAGAAAAAAACACAGTGGCCCCTTTGGAGTTGCTGTAGTCATTCATATGAATTCAGTGTCCATGCATTTCAAATGAGTATCAGTGCTTTAAAATATCCATAGTCTATTTTTTGTTGAAAGCAGCTTGTAGTCACCAGCTTTTAATCACTATGGTTTTCATTTTACTTGGAAAGATTTAGGAAAAAAACAAGAAAAATTACAGAAAATTCAGGTGGGATTGGTCTTGGCTACTGGACGATAGTAATTCATATTTTATAAGGATATTTCCCTCAATAAATAAGCATTATTTTATCTGTAAGCAAGAGGATTTTCTTCCCTTGAAATTTTAATTGTAAATTTCTCCTTGATGGATAGATATTTGTAGTTACAGTTGCTTTAACGAATGTAATTTTTAGTACGGTGTCTTGAATATTTGACTACAGTAGAGTAAAATGTAAATACTGGCAGACTTTTACCTGTACTAAAGTGTGAGAACCATAGGTCTATAAGCAACTTCATAATTTCCATAAAATGATTTTGTGGTGTATATTCAGCAGTACAGTGTGTAAATCATAAGTTAGGGAGAACGTGGCTCTACTGATACAACCCTGGCAGACCAGCATCTCTGGAGAACTTTCGGTATGAAATCTGCCCCTTTTCTGCACACGGGGTGTAGTAAAATTGTGGTGTCATTCTCAGTGTGTGTGATAATCTCGTATGAAAGCTGTTACAGTGAATAATGTTGAAAAATTACATTTCCCTGTTACAAATAGAGATATTCCACCCCTAAACTAACTCAGATTGAATTATCTCTAAGTCTACACACAAGCATATGTCTCAGTGCTATCTGCAGACTGCTTGGATTGGAAACCTTTGGCTCCATAAAAGCTCTGGCTCCAAAAGACCAAAGTTTGAGTGAAAGCAGGAAGTGAATAGGCTGGTAGTAATCGAGCTGATATCCTCATTCATGCCAGCCAAGGGAAGGCAAGATAATTATAAAGTCAAATTCACTTGACCAAGTTGAGGTCAGAAAGAAACATACACATGAGGCAGACATTATTCATAAGCTGATGGATGTTTTTATAGAAAAGTAATAATTAAAAAGTACATGACTAAATTGGCCCATCTTGAGTGTGTTATTAAGAAAAAGGATCCTGGACAGCTCCTTGCTGCCTCAGTCTGACTAACCTATTTATTTCCCTGGGGTTAGGTGAGTAAAAGATTGCCTTCATAGCCTTTAGGGCTGGTGACAATTGGCACAAATGGCTTTATCTGGCTTATCAGCATTTTGACACTTCAGTCCCCATCAGGCTCTTCAAATTCTGACATCCCACTGAAGAAAGAACCTATCAGCATTTAAAGAAAATCTTACAAATTTCCCCTAGAGCCGTCACACCTTCTAGTGATGAGTCACAGTGCTTTACATTTGCCTGCCTGGAAAGCCAGGGACACTTCTGAATGCACTCTAATTATAGGGTAAGGCCCGTACATATTTCCCATTATCGTGTCTGCACTGGATAAAGACCGGCTTGACTGATGCTGTTTTGCAATAAAGAAAAGCAATACCTTTTTTAGTTTATGAAGATCAGGATTACCAAAGACTCCTGCGGAGTAGCTTTGTGGCATCTTGCTTTTTGACCAGGAACAAAAAATTAGCTGCATTTATCCGCTCCCTTCATGTCCAGGAGCCCTAACCTCCCACAAAGGGACAGGAAAGTCAAGTCAGGGCCCTATCGTGGTAAATCACCCCTGCAAATAACTGGGCAGGGCTGGTCTTCCACAGCCCTGACTCTAGCATGCTGGGCAGTCTCTACAATAGAAGAAGGTGTTGCAGCTCCCAGCAATTTCTTTTGTGCCCTGGTCAGTGGGACTTGTGGCCAGTGTTTCCAGTTGCAGCGGGAGAAGGGATCTCCACTCACGGTGGTGGTGAGGGCTGAGAGGGGAGGACAGCCCCAGCTAAAGACCTTCCACATATTTGATCTGTTGCCTCCTGTGCTGGAGCAGTCGCATCCAAGCGGAGAGCCTGAGTGGTGAGGTCTTAAAGGATTGCAGCTAAAGCTATCTAAGATGAAAAGCCAGGCCCAGGAAATACACTGGCAAAACTCGAGAGCAAGAAAGGATTGGATCCTCAGGGCAAGTGGAGGCCCTCTGTTTGTCATTCAGCACGTTGAAATGTTTCTCTGAAGTATTTGAGTGGTGAAGTGGTGCAAACTTAGAAATGAGCTGCTTTAATGTTGCAGTCATTTTTATCACCCCCATCTCTGTGATGTCAAGATGTGACTATCTTCAAGTAGCTCATTTGAAATCTTTGTACAGGAAAGAAGTTATGGCTAGCAGGTGTGAGACTAGTCTGATTTTAGTCTTGTCCTGTGGTTTCAAGAACAAACTCTTCTTTGAGCTTTTGTTTCCTTTTGTAATGAGAATTTCTGTTTTACAGTTTGGAGCAGCATCCTCTTTCTGAGTGAGAACCGAACCAGGCTCTCTCTGGAGTCCCTCATTACTGCTTGGCTGGCTGGGTAGCAGCTGACGGATGAGTGTCCTTCCTGACCAGCCACTGTGCTGTTTCTCCTGCACTCCCAGCAGAGAATGAGAGGCCAAGGATGTTCTCCGTGCCCCTGCGGAGCACAGCTGCACTGCTGAATGAAGTTATTTCCCAGTATTTTTTTTGTCTTAAATACCCATCGTGTCATTTCCCTACCTTTATTCACGTGTATGCCAACAGACTGACTGTTGGGTGTTTTCCAGTGCAGCAATCCCAACTGCTACTGGAGCCCTCCTTCACAATGCAGTGTGGCACTGCAGCTTGTGCTTTTACTTACAATGTTTAATAAATATGTAAATTAACCTACTCCATCTCTTCAGGTAGGAGACTTGTTTGACTGCACTTGTGTATCACAGAATACGCTATTCATGAAGATGGGGCACGGTGGGGCAGGAGCTTGAGGTGGAAGTTTAAAATATAATTAGCACAATGAAAGTGTCAGTTAAAGCCTAAGTTTAAAGTGTTTTAATGTCTCCAACTGGAGTTGAGCTGAAATGGTGCTCCTGTGTTCTGTGCAACGCTGGTGAGAAAGTGTAGGAAATGCAAGCTTAGTTCACGCCGGCTCTGCTTGGATCAGACTAACTACAGTATTGCCTATTCAGACTGGAATTTCTAACAGTTATCGTTTACTACCATTTACTGTGTTTTCAGTAATATTTAATGTGAATATTAACATACTGTGGTTTTAAGAGTGCTTTTTGGTTAAGTAAAAATAGAGAGGACTGCTATGACAGAACAAATAAGAACATGGTGCTAACTTCAAAACAGTAGAAAAAAATATGCCAGTGAAGCTGCTTCCACTCATCTAACATCAAAAGATGACTTTACTTTGTACTGTATCCATGATCTTGAAAGCCACGAAAAAAATCTCTCAGGGGTATTCTTATTCCTAAGTTACCTTACGTTGTTTTAATTAATTAGCTAAATGGAGATCATTATTCCTGAGGTCTGCTTATTTTTGTCTCTCTTTCAGCTGTGTGTGAGAATGAACTTCTGGCCTTTGCTGTCAGGCTGATCATGATTTTAAATAGTAATGTTCTTGCTAGTAGACTGTATTAATCCTACTGGTGGAAATTTTAAGAGAGAACGTCTTGGTCAATCAAATTAATTGAATTTAGTGTCGAACTGGAACACAGGTTAAAGGTAAGTGTTTAAATGCCGACATATAAACAGATGGCCAGGTTGTTTTGAAAAAAGCGAGTCACTCCCATCAATGTTCTACAGATGATATCTCCTAATATCCAGTGTACAGTTATCTGATGTATTGGTGTGGTGCTTTACTGTCTCAGCATCAAATCAAGGATAAAGGAGATACAGAACCAAAATGGTTCAATTAATCAGATGCATCAGCATACTCATTTAATAATTTTGCAATGTTCATTTTAAGTCTCCAGAAAATATAGATTTTTTTTTTTTTCTATTTACTTATCTTTCTCAGTCTTCACATTGAAGTATTATGGTGCTAATATAGCTCTGGCTAAAACACTTGTTTGATATCTCTTTCAATGAAGAAATCCTGAAACAAGCAGAGCTCTTTTGAATTATACATTATTTTTCATTGGTTTATTGTACCGAGGAAGCAGTCAAGTCAGTCTTTACATTCACAAATTTATCTTTCACAGAGTTCTGCCCAACAAGTAAACATGTACATGGAAAAAGAGTTTTAAAAGTGCAACGCAGCTTCTTTTCTTTGCATTGTTTCTTAGCAGTTACTATGCTATTGATGGGGTCATTCTGAACTATTGAAAAGCACGGTGCATACAAGTAATGTCCAGCAGAATAGGAAGTGCTTTTGTGCCCGAGTCTCAGGGCTAACAAGTGATGAGCTCTGCTTCTGCCCCCTTTAAAACCAAAATGAGGAACGAGTGGGAGAACTCGCAGTGAATGTGGAAGGACTGTGCTGTAGGGAAACCTGAGCATATTTACCTCAACAGGTCAACCTTCTTTGGTGGGCATTAACCATGCACAGGACTTTATCATATCTTTCAAAGAAATTGACAGATTTCTGGGAAAAGGCACTCCCTAGAAATGTACAAAATGCCTACTTCTGATCTGGGGTGGTGCCTGTCCACCTTTGCTACAGAATGCTTCAGCACCTGGCAAAGGAGCTGAGAGATTGCCAAGATCTGCTGAAGAAGCAAACTTGTATTTTGTTCAGAACTGTGCTCAAGTTAGAAACACTTCTTCATACAACAGAACTTCCAACTAAAAAATAAATAGCTCTTTTCTGCCAAGCATTAGAAAGGGGAAATTTCTATTCTGTCTTCAGGTGTACCTGTTCACTAATAGTTACCCTGCTGCCTGGAATCTAAGAGGTTTGCTTCCCTCTGTAGGCTGGCCCTCCACAGAATTTGGGTCAGTTTCAGAATATCATTATTCAATTTAAAAGCTTTGTTTTCTAGTCACTACCTGGAACAGCTTATTTTCAGACAATGTTCTCTCCTGCCATCTACTTTACATTATGAACAGTGTTTCTCCTAAACTCAAGGGTAAGTCTCATGACAGCAGAAGACATAGAAGACTTCTGAGCCCCTTGCAGGAACAGAGAGGAATGATCACAACATTCAAAGCCTTCAGGGTGAAGTATAACATGTTATTTTAGCTCCACTACCCCCACAATGTACTCAGCTTAAAGCATCAATGAAGAAGAGGGAAGCAGAAAAGGTCAGAATGGAGAGTGAGAAGAGGAAATAAGTCAGGTAAACCCTGTCTGGGGAAAGGAAAGAGCAAATTTAGAATTGTGGCCTGTTGTAATATTGGTTATTAATTTGTGAGAGAAGATCATATACTGTGGGAAAGGGCAGCAGAGACTGACAGATGAGATAGATAGCATTGCTACACTCTGACCCCAGAGTCACAGAACCGTTCTGTGTCTGAGTTTCCTCATCTGTAAAATGAGAATTGTTCCTATTTACGTGTCAGGGTCCTTGGAACCATTAATCATATTGTTAAGGCTTATTGAGACCACCAGTTGGAAATACAGAATAACCTGTGTCTTCTGGGCTGTCTTTTCTATGGCTATATAATCCAGCCAAAGTTATTTAAAAAACAGGTGCTGTCAATTCAGAGTTTGTTGGAAAATAATCAGTTTTAAAAATTAGGAGAAGAAAGGGTCCTTGTGAAACACATCTAATTTTAAGGCAGGGGAGCACTGCTAATGCCCTCCCTCCCCATTTCCATGAAGAACAATCAAGCCTCGGGCTTGACTCCTAAGGCTCCTTGTGGGACTGTTCTCTGGAAACAAAATTGACATTTTCTTTTGAAGGAAAGAGTTCATTTCTTTGCAAGAGCTGAAAATGAGATGCCAATCCTGCCTCTTCCCTCTGTACCATATACTTTTCCTGCCACCAAAAGACTGTTCAATAGTTGCCGTTAGGGGGAAGGTCCAACTGTGGCATTTTTTTCTGGAAAAGGTGCAATAGGGAAATGGAGAGATCTCAGCTCTGTAGGGGTAGATGATGCAAAGAGAGCTGTAGCCCTTGTGCTCCTCTCTTGATGTCTGCCTTTCCACAGTTATGCAGGATGGGATTTGCACCAGCGACGTGGTTGTGAAGAGCGTGGTGGGCCTGGGCAGTTGTGAGAGGATTGCTTTTACATCGTGTTCAGCACTACCCACCACAATGCTCTTAATAGCAGGGAGAGTGCAAGAGCTGATGATGGCCTGGCCCTCATTAAACCTGTGTCAGGAAAGGATTAAAATCATTCAGCTGCATTTTTAGGTTTTAAATTAACATTAAACTCACAATAAATTACTAAATGAAACCAAAGACCTTTTCATCCTCAGATCAGGTTAATTGTAATCTTTACAATTATTCCCATTTTTATGATATTTCCAAACCAGTTATAGTGTCAGTGACTACATGCATTTACTGATTGTTAGTTACTCATTAGCTGCTGCAGAGCTCCCTAACTTCTCTCACCATGATCTCTTTCCCAAGGCAATCCTGGAGCATGAGCCTTCCTTTAGTGAAGATTATTTTCCAGCATTGTTCAAATCTCTATTTGAACAGCTTCTCATTCTTGCAGTTTCGGTATGCAACATTCTTTCTTTTTGCCCTCTCTGCTCCATCTTGGAGAATATCAATGACATCCCGAGCCTCTGATCGCTGCCATCTCTTATGTCACCTGAAATAAATAGATTTTTCTTCCTTTTGTAGGTTCTATTGCTTGCATCATTCCTCTGTGCTCCCACAATTGATATTCTCCACAGGAGAGTTCTTCAAACTGTTTGTTACAGCCCCCAACAAGCTTCCAGTGGATCACAGGAGCTGTGAATTTTTAGACTCTTGAAGAAGCAATGAACTACTTTGACTTCCTGGCAGTCTACATCTGCAGCTGTTATATAAAGCTAGATTTCACTTCCTTGCCTTGGAAGTGCTGTGCAGATGCTGTTTCCTCAGAGAAGTGGAAGGACTGAGTGGATAACATCTCCTCTGAGATGCCCTCCTCTTTTTCCTCTCATAATTTGCGTGAAGATGAATGAATGTTCTTGCAAATAATTCGAGATTATATCCTCCAGAGGGTCTAGTTGTTAATTAGTGTCAATCTTTACTCCCCAAAATGCTAGTTTTTAATCTCCATATTCTCATCCATTCTATGTTTATTTCTTTTTGTCTTCTCTGATTTTTTCTTTCTTTCTCTTTCTTTTTCTTTCTTTCTTTCTTTCTTTCTTTCTGTCTTTCTTTCTTTCTTTCTTTCTGTCTTTCTTTCTGTCTTTCTTTCTCTTTGTGTTTGTTTGCTTTCATGTTCTCAGGTTCTCATGTGTCAGGTTGGCCACCCACCTCACTGCCTCATTTGACCTTTCATTCCAGATCAGCTCTTCCCATTTGAATGCCTGCTTGTCCAGCCTTGTTACCTCTCACCATAATAAACCAGCTGCTCCTTGTTAGCTCTTCTGCCATCTAGTTTTAGGACGGGTTTCTTGAGGAAACAAAATGTCTGTGATTATACTGTACAAATGCATTTTAAGCCTTTGGCAAAACTTAGAAGAGGAGTAAAGGATTTAAAGTGTCTTTAAGTTTTATCAAAGAAGATGGCCACACAGAAGAAAAGAAATTTATTTTGTATTCCTCTGATAAGAAAGAATGCAGTTTGATCTTATTTTTACTAGACAGTAGAAAATCCCTGCAGAGAACTGAGGCACTCGAGGTATTGGGTATTACAGAGATTATATTCTTAGTCTGAATTTCTCACCTCTGTGGACTCTCCATAAGCAAAGTTTGATTTTGGGTTTTCCCACAGGTGCAGCCTTGAAATTATTTTTCTCCTGTGTGTATTCTTTGGTGTCCAATAAAAAGTGAACTTAAGGTATATCATTAATATTATTGAGTATCAAAACCAGTCAGTCATGATGTGCAACTGTAACAGAAAGGAGACTTCATGGGCTCAGATATTCACAGAATTGCTGGAACTTGTTTCTTAATCTCTTGCGTTGTTTAGATAATAAATATCTTGGATAAGGCATCGTCTTTGGGGTTTTTTGACCACTTTATTGTATTGGAATAGTAAGCAATGGTTGTAGTTAGAAAAATGGTTCCCATAGTTTTGAAACATTTCTATATGTTACGTATGTTTTGGGAAGATTAAAGGAAACACGTGCTTTCAGTTGCGCTGCCTTTTGACAGGAGTAAGCTGAAGATTCCTTAACACGTTCTTGGAATATTTCAGTCTTAACTTGGTACTATGAAATTCTTAATGCAGGCATTTCCCAGGAATATGGAACTTACAAGTGTGAAACATGTTGTAAGAAATAATGAGCAAAGGTAAGTAATATACCAGTTGAAATCAAAGCAGGAAATACCTAAATCATTTGCAAAGACATGAATTACGGTAAAGTAGCTGTGCAGTTTATAATGATGAGAAATGACTGCGATCTATGGTAGAATGGACTCAGCTTGCAGTGAATGAGCCCAGGTCCTACAAAAATGGCAGGGAGTCGCTCCTGGCCAGGAATATGTACCGGACAAGACCAGAAAACATGTTAAAGAATAAAAATCTGGGGTTTCGTAAAGATCATTTTTCACAAATGTTCCTGGAGGACTCTTGATGCACCTGTGTAAGTCACCCTATTTTGTTTGATGTGTATAGGAGCAGTGAGTACATGTGGGATATTTTCACACACAGACACACACGCACTCACACTAAACTAAACCCAAGGGTATGGAAATAATGGAAATTGTACTTAGGTGGATTTAGTGACAGTTAAATATTAATCTGAGTAAAAATGGGAACATTTTTTGCATCCTGTGCAGTCTGTTGTACACTCTGTGTCCTGCGTGTAATTATTCATTTACACCTGTGCGGAATGTTGTAATTCTTATTTCATAACATTTTGCACTGGGTTAAGTTATACCATGGCTGCAGGGGTTTGGTGAATAAATGACTTTTCTTATTTAGTTATTTGTTTTCCTCACATAAAATATATTAAACATGTTTCAGACCTGATCTGGTTCCAAATATGAATAGGTTTTCAGTAGCAACATTATATATCTTAGTTGAAGGAGTGAAGAAAAGGAAGAAATGAAAATGTTTTAACTCCAGTGCACTTTTTTCATGCTTCAGCATACTTGTGTTCCCTAGATGTCATGTAAGTGATAAATTAACACTTTTGACAGCAAGCATATTTCTATATAACCTTTTTCACAATAAGTGACTAGTTATTAATTTTAATTGCTATCTGTTCTCTGACTTTGCAAAAATTCTTGAACACCATAGAATTTCATGGACAGGTTTGCAGGGAAAAAGGCCTGACTAGATCTTAAGAGGGGGACAACAGTGTGTTGTATTTTCAATTAAATCCAGTTTGTTTTTACAAACTTGCCCCTTGTCAGCCAACACCTTCAGTCATTAGTTTGCTTTTCCTTTGAAGATTCTTTCTCTAGATAAAAAGCTGTATGAAATATTCCATGTGGAAAATTAACCCTCAACATATTCCTGTTTTATGGAGCTCCCTGTAGATTCCTGTGAAAGCTGAATCTCTAGGACTTTTCATTTTAGCCAGGAAAAAAAGGTAATGATGGTACCATTTGACTCGCCAGCTGATGATCCGAGGGCCGGAGCTTCTGTCCTTTAAAGACAAGCTGAGAGACAGAGTTGGGGTTATTCATCCTGGAGAAGAGAAGGCTCCAAGGAGACCTTAGAGCTCCTTCAAGTACCTAAAGGAGCCTACAAGAAAGCTGGAGTGGGACTTTTTACAGGGGCATAAAGGGACAGGACATGGGGTAATGGCTTCAGACTGATAGAGGGTAGATTTAGGTTAGAGATGAGGGAGAAACTTTTCACTATGAGGGTGGCGAGGCACTGGAACAGCTTTCCCAAAGAAGCTGTGGATGCCCCATTCCTGAAAACGTTCAAGGCCAGGTTGGAGGGGGCTCTGATCTGCCTGGTGGGCCCCCCAGGTGGGGTTGACCTAGATGATCTTTAAGGTCCCTTCAAACCCAAACCATTCTATGATTCTATGAATTCAGCACTTCCTTGAGCAGCACAGAAGAACTGCGAAGAATCCCAAAGTTGCTGTTACTGTCATCTTTCCATGCTATTGGTAGCACTTAGACCAAATATTGTTATCCTGGGAAAAAACATTGAGGAGGCTCGTTTAAAACTGGTATAAAACCCAAAAGATTTAATTCAGACACAATTTGCACAGTTTAAATGTTTGATTTCCATGGAGCTGCAATTACACTGCAGCAGGTCTGGATCTGGGTACACGTTCCCTGCCAGGAGCAGTTGTACTGCCAGTGGTTCTCTGTGTCAGTGTGTGTCAGTTGCCTCTCCTGCTTTGTCAGCTTTTGGTGTCACTAAATTGCCAAATTGCCTCAGTGCAGAAATGTAGCTGTGATTCTGGGATGTAATAGCTCCTTTATTTTTCTTAACTATATTCACAGTGTTGCATGCTGCTATCATCCCTTTGGGCTGCTGAGACAATGACGGAATTTAGACCTTCAACAACAGCAGCCTCAGTACCCTTATTAAAAATGAGATTGTCATTGCTACAGTCTACATTCATCACACATTGATGTCTTTGATCACATCCTCTCTATCCCAGCCAAACCTATGGTACTGTTTTCTTTGAGGACTGATGTGCAAATTGAACTCACTCATTCTGATGCAAAAGCCTACTTTAGTTTGAGTCCCCTTCTGTCCTCTAAGTTTGAAGTCTTTTCCAGTCCTCAGCTGAGCAGTGCTAGCCTGAATATTCTCCTCTACATTTCTCATTCATTGTTTGCCATGTTTAATCAATACCCAGAGGTATAAAATCCAGCACATACAAGCTGTACAGAAAGCATTTAACCAATTAAATGTGGTCATCTCTTCCTGAAGAAGAGAAGTCAGATGTTTTGATAAACTACTCACTTAGCAGCAAGAAACATAATATGTTAGTTGGTGTCTCTTCCATATGTGTTTCTTCTCAGATTATGTCAGAAACAGCTGTGTTTAGAAACCTTTAACCCTAGGAAATGTAAAATTCTTAATGTACCTAAAATAGGAAATCATCATTTTCTGTCAACAAATGCTATGAAAGCAAAATCTTTTCTAGGTGTATTCTGAAGGAATTGAGGAACTTATGCCATTCAAATTTTTCAGATGTTTGAAAACACTCCAGTATTTAGTGTTTATTAGTATGTGTCTGGTACTTATAAGGACATTTTCTGTAGGCTGTTCAGCACATTTGGAAAAAAGTTTTTAAATGTGTAAATAAAAACTCGCATTTTTTTCCTTCAAGATCTAATTTTTATTATATGCAAACAGAAGACATTCCCTAAGAAACCCTCCATGAGATTGTATATTTGTATTGTACACTATACAGTATTGTATGATAGATCCTGTGTATAACTGAAAAAAAATCAGTAGTAGCAAATTATATTTCATTGAAATCTGGACTATTCCCTTCAGATGAATATGTCTTTTCAACTAAATGATCTCTAGTGAAAATATAAACCACCTGTCTTGTAAGAGTAGCACATTGAGGAGTGATGATGTCTCTTCACAAGTCACCACATCATCATCCACACATCATCTCCTGCTGAGCATAGTAGTTTATCTTTGAGAGATAAATTCAGCATAATTGCAGGAAGAGAGATTTATGTTTGACACCAGGAAAAACTTCCTAGCCCTAAGATTACCACACCTTCCTAAGTGCAGTGCAGCAATAAGGCGGTTGTCTTGTGAGGCTGTGGAGTCATGGAGGATTTCTGAGAAGGTGCTAGAGGAAAATATCTATCAGAAATAGTTTAATTCTGTTCTGGAGTAGGGAAATATATTCCTGTGAGTCCGTTCATGATTGTCTCCCTGTGGCCAGAGCAGCATGATTCAACATTGGCTCAAAGATTGAAAAAATTAAAGCATTTGACATCCATGAGAAAATTAGATTTTCCTCCTTTAGCCAGAAAGGAAAATGTCAGCTGTGAGAATGTCCAATTTGTCTTCAAGGCCACGCTTTTAGATAAGAAAAATAGTGGCCTTTCAGATTACTCCACTTTGCCTATGGATCCTTTCATGCAGGAGGAGAGGAAATCTCCGCACAGGTCTGGCTTCAGACGAGGTACAGCCGCTTCACCTGGTAGCCAAGGAGTGCCACAGCGCTGAGCTGTTGGCCCTGCACACAGGTGTGTAGGTGAAAACTGTTGTTACTTTTGAGTGAAAACAACCTGATGAAGGGAAAGCTTCCCACTGACAGGCTTGTGAGCTTCCTTCTCGTCTCTGCTGCATTTCTGCCACAGTTAATCGGGTCCTATGTCAGCAGAAGGGTTTGTACACACAAGTGTTTCCCAAAATAACCTTGTGCTTACATAGTGTTTTGTATTGCTGTGTGTGCTGCTTACTCCAGTCATTTAATAGTGCCCTCTGTAGTATGCTAACATCTCTGCTCCGGACGGTATTGCAGGTGTAAAAGATACAACAATTTTTAATTTACTGGCTTACTTTTTGTATAAACTGACAGCCTTACTTATCATTTCAACATCTGCCTTTGTACCCCTTTCATTGAATACTGCCGCATCTTCTGAACATACCTCTTAATGCAAGGTGTAATATTCATACACACTGATTAGTCAAGCATGACATCTCTCTCAGAAAAACTCTTCTACAGTGTTTGCTATTAACAACAGACTTGAAATATTTAAACTAAACCAGTGAGCAATTTAAAGCATTTTCAAAAAGCTTTGAAAGTTAGAAGCACCTGGGTAGAAAGGCTTAGAAAATTTCTTTCAACTATAACTTTCAGGTTGCTATAGCAATGTTGTAATAATGTCTTATTAATAGAAAACTACCTAAATATGCCTTAAAAACTCTGTACAAATTTGTGCAATTTTTTTAATGTCAGTGCTGGAAACAAGGTAAAGCATCTGAAGACATTAGCCCTGTTGTTTTGGGTTGCTTCAAGCCAGGATGGAGCATCCTGATTTTATCTGTTTTGCTTTATTTAAAGGAAATGTTTATCTAAGGTTCGTAGATAATGGAAAACCCTGGTTCTATCTTCAGTTCTTATTTGCATGCACCAACTACATACACATACCCAGCTCTTCTGCTGTGCACAGCATCTCCTGAACAGTTTTGTTGCTTTAAATGGTGCCTGGCTGTCATCCCCTTGTTAGAATGTCAGCTGCAGAATGATCCTGTGTGCTGTGTGCTCTTTTTTTCTTCTTCTTGATTCCTATCCCTCCCAGTGTGCTAGTGGCTGTCCAACCCCCTGGAACTGAATGGAAACAAACCATCGGACACAACCGTATTCCACTAACTTTGGGTGACGGATCCGTTGGGGGCTGGGGGTTGTAATTTCCTATTCCTGTTCCTGAACGTAATAATGAATAACAGCAGGTAAGATGTCACACTGCATGAGCAGTTAATACATTTTTCATGCTCTTTACAAAAACCTTTTGAATGTCTACCACTGCTTTGAGATGATTTCCTTCAGGAAGGAAACAAGGCCACTGTGACCAGAAAAACAGTCTGTCCCAAGCCCTTAGAAAGAGTTAACTGCATCATCCACAAGGCTTTTATTCATAGGAACTATTGCAATCTTGACTTTTATTGAGATGGACATTAGATTATAATATTTTGTAAGCCAGGCTTCTTTGTCAAGATTTTCATTGCTTTCACTGTTTTATACTTAGTGAAAGATGTAAGAGAGTATAGCAAACAAGAAAAAGTAGGAAAAATGGCAAGAACTGTTAATGTCATGACTCACTGATTTACCCAAATTCATAAAGCTCTTTGGTATAGGGAAATAAATTTTTCCCTTTCTGTACTGAAAACAGGACATTAGATTATAGTGTTGATGATAGTCATTGAATCTACTTATTATTTTAAAAGTTAATAAGTACTGAATAAGATAAATGTCTTTAATTTTGCCTTGCAAGATTTAACACATTAACCAGAAGATATTTAAATCTCTTCTGTGGAATAGGACACCTTTTCAGGAATGTCCTTCTGACTCATCAGACTTCTTTAAAATTGCCAGATTTTTAATTTTTCAGTAGAATCACTGCACTACTTTTCTCAAGTCTTTTTTTAAGAAATTGTCATTTAGCTTTACTTTTTCTCCTTCTGGCCAGAACATTTTCACATGGCTTCTGAAGGTGATAATCACACATTGCAAAAAAAAAGCAGTGCTGGTATGTAGAATAATTGATTTCATTTTCACAACTTCCAAGTTAAAATTCAAAATAATCATTTGAGGTGGTGATTAAGGTTGACTGATGATGATGAAGATCATTAAGGTGATGTATCTTTGTAACCAAGGACTGACGGGGGGACGAAGGAAGGATTTCTGGCAGTTTTTGATGCTTACTCTTTAGATTTACCTTAAGAGCTTTCTATAAATTAAGCAGTCCTGGACTATTACCGGGTTCTGATTCAGATAAAGTTTCTTGTTCTCAGGGAATTGCTTTTATGTTTTCTTAGATCATTGTTCAAATGTTTTTCTCTTCGTTCTTCAAATATTTTTTCTTTCTTCAATCTCGGCAGTTTCTCTCTAGCAGATTGTCCTCGTTCATTAACGATGCAGGTTCTGCCTTCATTTGCAGGAAGTACACCATTTACTCTATGGAGCCTAAGTTATGTCAGCTTGCATTGAAGTTAATTTTCTCTTGAGTTGCCTAAGTTTTTCAGTTGTATTCTGCTGCCTTGTGTATTTTCATTTTTTCCATGAAGCTTTCTTTATTATGCTGCTTTCTCCACGAAATTAAGTCATATTTCAGATGTTTCTTTTTTTAAATCCAAAGGTTACTAATTGTATTCAATTTTTGCCTTACTTTTGGGAAATTTTAAAACTTCTACATGGCTTTTTCTCTGTGAAATTTTTAGGGTTATAGCTAAAAAACAGGCCTTTATTATTGACTTAAGCAACAAACATGATAGTGTATTTACTT
This sequence comes from Mohoua ochrocephala, assembly GCA_013398855.1. Lineage (NCBI taxonomy): Eukaryota > Metazoa > Chordata > Aves > Passeriformes > Acanthizidae > Mohoua > Mohoua ochrocephala. The sequence continues at coordinate 85,259 of VZTA01003440.1, read as the reverse complement.
CCACCTTTTTGTCTAGTCTTTGTACATGCAGTTTCTGAATATTTACTAAAATTTAAGAAGATACAAATATACATCTGGAAATAAATACGAAAGGTGTATTTTTCTTTATTATTTCATCTCTGTTTTATGTGGACATTCTAATTTATCCTTCAAGAATGGAAGTTTTGGCCTGTGAGCTAAATGATCATGCTATGAATAGTGTATATGAGTGATTTGCAAACAGTGCAGAACACTGTGGCAGGCTTACATAGAAGCAATTTGGTGTATGTCTACAAATGGAAAAAATACATTCACAAATGATTCCTGAACACTAAACTTGTAGTAAATCTTATTTGCAATGCGTAATTTGACCTGATATACATGAAATCAAATTTCAGTCAATGTTGCTTAACCTTTTTGTCAGATTTAACTTTACAGCTTCCTCTAATGACAGCAAAATGGATTTTAGTTTAGACCTCAGCCTTCAGAAACTGTTTCCATTTTAACTGGATGACTGTTCTATCCATCTACATCCTACCTGTGCTTCCCTCACTGCATATGGGATTCCTATCCTTTAATAAAACTGACTCGTTCAGTGTTATTTCAGAATCCTCTGCATCTTCGTTCCCAGCCATCACACTTCAATGTCCTCCAGCTGATTATGTGCAAGGACCTAACAGAGGTCCTTGTACATAATCAGCTGGAGGACATTGATGGACAGTGGAATAGTGTGAATAGTGAGAAGTCTGTGTAGTGTTGCTGCTGGTGTGACAACTGCTGTTGCTCTCCGCTGCAGCACAGAAGTGTTCTGATGCCACGGAACCACCAGGAACCACCTGAGAGAAAAAGGAACTACTCAAGGGAGAGTAGTTTCCTGCATCTGCTTCTCCCTCCCTATTAAAAGCTGATTATATGGACAGCCTAGGACAAGTAGGATGCAAAGATGTTTTTCCACCAAGCTGTGAAACCTTGATTTGTGCTTGCATTTCCAGGCCGAATTTGCTAAGAAAAACAGAATCATGTAGCTGGCCACTTTCAAAAGTCAGTTTTCAAATGGTCCACAGTTTGAGCTGTGAGTCTTTAGAAATGCATTCAGGAATATTTCTGTAATTGGGAGACAAAACTTCAGGGAGCTATCTGGAAGGAAACGGAGTTTTGTAATGACCAATAAAACACCTTTAGGTACTGTAAAATGATTGCAATTATTGTGCCAAAAATTAATAAGAAATTATATATTTATTAGAATTACTGTAGTAATACAAATATTACTTTTTAGGTATCATAGAAGCTATTAGCTATCCTAGTAATTTTCTGCATTAAATAAAACCTACTCTTGGCAGCAGTTTTGTATAAACAAAATGCTTTTGAAACAAAAAGGACTTTGCATCTAGAAAACTGCTGATTAGAGTGATATTCCTTTGTGTAGGATAATGTTGCCACCATGACCCGTGTGCCAATAGTAGCATTTTCAAGACGTTTTTGTAATCATACTTTACAAAAAGTGTTGTCAGTGTCATTTCTGACTTCCAGATCTTCAAACATTGACTCCTGTAATTGTTTTGTGGTGCATAAATGTCCATGTACCCAGGTATGCTCTGTTTAAATGAATGTTGATTGAACATTGAATATGCCCATTCTGTGGGGGTGATTTTTTTCTTAAATGAAAAAGGCAAACCTGGAAACTCCCTCCCCTTTGAAGCAAGTGCATCTCACCCAAGGGAAAGAACACACTCGCTGCCTCTTACACTCGGTTACTCTGTGGGTGCCAGAAGGCAGAAAAGAGGGAAGAGAAGGTGAGAAATGATCCCTTAAAAACATTACAATTGAAATATTAATTATATTAAAAAATTAAAATAATTTTTCTGGCAATAACTACATAGGGTCTGGTGCTTAAGAGGGGCATGGTGAGGCAATGAGGTGTGAGGAACTGTGTTTGTACTTCCTCTCCTCTTTGTTGTCGTCCTCCTCTGTACCTCCCACTGAACATCCTTAAGAGAAGAACGAAAACCTTTTAGTTAGCTGTCTTCCTCCATCCGAAGGGACCTTGCTGTTGTGTACACATGCATACACACATGCCTAAAAAGAATTGCCATAAATCACCGTGACCTAGCAATGGAGCATAGAGAAAAATGCCACCCTGATACACAGTTATTATGCAGAAGTATCTGTTTGAAACCATTGCCTATGTTCACCATATGTCAGCATCAGCTGGCAATATTCATATCAAAATCTAGAGGATAATAAGTTAAAAATAATCAATAGTCATTTATCATTTAATTTATTACTACTTCCTCAAATTCTAGAAGAGTGCTTGATATAATCAGCTGAAGATACATCATGATAATTTAATACATTAATAGTTAGAGACTCCAATTGAAGCTCTAGCTCCTTTCAGGGCTTGATTATACATCTGTAAAATATTTCTTTCCAGCTACATTAATTGGTAATTTGGCAGAAAAAAATACAGCAAATTAACTTCTAATAATCATCTTTTACTAAATGTGTTTCTATCTTCTTGAGTGTAGAAAGAATATTTAAATGCATTTCCCCTAGTGCACAGTGGGCACTTCTGAGACTGTGCCCTCGGGCCCCCTGTCTGGAGCCAGCCTTGGGACCAAATGCTGTGTCCCGTGGTGCTAGCTCAGTTAGGAGCCTCCTAAATGCCATCTGACTAGGCTGGCCCTGAGTCCAGCCTTACACTCAGTTGTTTAGGTTCTTCTGGACTCATCCCTGCCCCTCAGGGAAAATTGGCTGCTGAGTCAGATGATGAGGCCACAGAATGAAACACACCTTTAGGATTCAGGCACTGGCTGCAAGCATCTTTTGGTCATTAGATGGAGTTGGATAGGTCTGAGTTTGAGACTAGCTAGGTCTGTGGATCAAAGCATTGGACTGAGCTCTGTTGGGCATTTATGTAGAAAGACAGCTCTGACTGATTAACCTGATGAAAATAGCAATTAAAAATTATCGTTGTGTGGCGGGTGACCAGAGCAACAGTCAATTTGCTATGGGATTGGACTGGACTTTCAAAAAGAAGTTTAAAACTACAGTTCTCTGTTTAAGATGTGGCAAATACTATTTCTTCCTTCACCTCCCTTCTTATTTTATCACCTATGAAAAAAAAGTCCTCAAAATGGCCTGGCAATGGGTAAAGGAAGACCTGGAGGCTAGGCTCCCTCCAGTAATTGGAATTTATTAAGGAAGAAAAGACAACCAATAAGCATGCTACCAGGATTTGGCAGTATTCTTTAACTTCTGAAATAGTGTGCTAGTGCTGCTGGTGAGACCATCCATCAGCGTCACAGACATTAAAAATGTGAATGACTATTTCTGGAAAAAAAATTTGCACTATTTGTATTAGTTCTAGTAATAAAAACTTATGGCAACAAAACCACTCCAATTCATACTGAAGCGATTCACACTGAAGAAATGTTTCTGTGGAAAAGATGAACAGAATAACCAGAAAGAAATTTCTAAGAGCTACAAAGACTGTAACAAAAGCAGACATTGTGGCAGTGGAAAACAAATTGCCAGCTATTGTAAATCCTATTATTTTCTCAGTGTGCCTAAATAGCATACTACCAGGACTCCCACTGACATTACTAGCATGGAAATAGAATATTGTTGTGAATGCATTTTCAAAACATTATAGAAGCCAATAGGGTCCACATAACTGTCTACAGAATATGCAATATAAGTTATCAAGCTCTCCCTCTCCTTTGGAGTCAAGAAAATGTGTTTCTTACACAGAGTGAGCCTGATTTTTGGCAAGGCCTGTGTTTTACCACAATAAATATAAGTAAATACAGCTAGTGAATTCACAGGTTTAAAAGATGTTTTTACCACCTGATTTCCATTTGACTCATGCAGTCTGCTGCAGTGTTGACATGTTTCAATTTCATCACAAGACTTTTCTCTACATAAGGTATGTTGTGAGGAAACGCGACGTGTCCCGGCTGAACATCGGCTCCATCTCTGCATGCTCACCATGATCTGTTAGAGATGTTTCAGATCAGTTGTCTTGGATACAAAACAGGTGACACAGAGTGCTGCAATGACATTGAGAAAAGTTTTAAAAAAAATCTGTAAAAAAAAAAGTGTTTTGCCCAAACCTGTCCTATCTCTCAAAATTCTTTTCCTCCCTCTATGTTAAATTATTGGTTTATACACAGCTTTCAAAAGAAGGGAGAGGGTTTTTTAAAATCCCATTTCTGTTTTCTGCTCTATAGTTACATTGTAAAAAGCTCGGTCATACTCCGAAAGACAAACAGTTCATTTTGCTGGTGACATTGAGGAAAAGATGTTCACACACAAGCACGTGTGCTTGCACACACACATTCTACACTCTTTAGAATAAGCTTGCATCAGAATATTTTGAAAAGTTTCTAAGAGATTTACAAGTTTTAATGATCAAAACAGTTGATCATTAAAGGTTTTAGATTCTAAAGCAATCAGACAAATAACGATTTTTACAAAAAATGCTGAAGAATTAAATCACTGGCGAGTACAGGGAAAAACTTGGGTTCACCAATACAATTGTAAATTCAGTTCTTACAGCTCAATTGTTTTCACTGTCATATGATACTAATTTAGATGTCCTCATTTCCCATGAGAATTTCACAGTGTGTTAAGATACAATAAAGAATAGTTTGCTTTGGGTATGTAGCTTTTAAAAAATAAACCCAACAAAGTGCTACATAAGGAAAAATATGCATTATTTTAAATTCTGATTATGCATACACTCCTATGCCAGTTTCTTATGTGATCCTAGAGATTTAGATTTTTTCAGGTTTTTTTAGCTTACCCTATAAAATCCATGGCAAAGCAGCCTCTTAAAATCATCACTTTGAATAGATGGATAACTTGCTTGAGAGATATGACTTTTAATTCAGTGAATTTAGTATTGAGTATTTCTCATCACTTCCAGCACAGATGCTTTTCTGTCACTGTAAAAAAATTTAAAGAAACAAGTTTTCTGTGGCCAGTCGTGGCTGGTTTTCATTTGGTCCATGTGCATAAAGCCTTGAATTTTCAGTTCTTGCTTTTCAATTTTAACATGAGTAATTTACTTAAAGTTTAAAGGATTCCATGTGTGTTTGCAAGAGGGAGCTGGGGCTGCATGAAAATAGCACGTATATAAAGACTTGGGGAGATTGGCAGCATGGGCTTTGAAATTGTAATAGTGAAATTTTCCAGAATAAACTCAATTTATAAAACTTTCATTATGATTGTCAAGCCCATTAAAACTTCTAACAAAAATATGCCTAAAATATTTTATGTGAAACAACATTTCCAATTTCATGCAGAATCAGGAAGATTTGAGGAAAAATCTTGCTATAGTATCTTCAAGATCTTACTGTCTGTGTGTGCATTCATGTCTTTGTGTAATGAGCACATATTTTGCTACAGTGCTACCTTTGTTTTGCTAAAATCTGACCTCCTGTTTACAGTAAAAATTTCATAGAACGCACATGTGAGCACCTTGTGGGAGAGACAAGTGATGCCTTCACGGGAAACTCAGTGCAAATTTCTCTTTGTGCAGCCTGGAGTTCTCAGCATGCATCCCTAACGTGGACCATTGGATACAGGCCCTACAGCACACCTGGGGGAAGTACAGATGCTCACATCAATAGCAGCGTGCATGCACTACCAAGAGACAGAGAACAGATTATCAATATGTGAGCTGCAATAGATTTTAACTTGCCTGATAAAAACTTCTCAGCTCATTCAAGAAAGAACAAAATTTAGTAGCCCAAGTTTCAGGTTGCATGCAAAATAAATTGCAAACCACACCTGGTTAAACTTTTACAGCAGGTCTTGCACTTCTTTATGTTGCTGGAACATCATGAGCCATGCTATGCACAGCCCACATCATGTCACATGTTTTCACAAAATATGCATTTTGTTGCACCTGCCAAGCTTTCATGCAGAAAAAGCATTAAATCTCACAATGCAAACTTCAGGGGATCAGTGTGAATCTCACTAAGCAAGACTTACTGCATGTTGCAATATAGTTTGGACACTACAGCTGAGTGAAACCTTAAACGTATGTATGGATTCAAACTGAAGATTGGAAACCATGTCATACTAGTGTTTCTAAGAATTTCAAACAAATAAGAGAAGTTTTCTTATGTACCAGCTGCAAAAGTTAATAGATTTTGCATTCTAGTACATCCCATACCTGCAAGTGAAGGCGCATCTCTGCCCACCTACAATTATTGGCTTTTTATTTAAAACAAACAGTGAGAAAAAAGAATCCCGCAAATACAGAGACATTATGAGAAATGTAAACAGTTCAAATGAGAGACGAGTAGTGTTTGGATTAGGAAGTGGAAAGTCACTATCCTGCACTTAAATACAGCGGTTAGACAGCTAATGTATCAAGCAAGTTCCAGCAGCTTGGAAATGCAGGCACAAAAACAATGCAAATTGAACAACTGTGATGAATAATTGAAATCATACCCTCAGTGCCAGCTTTCCTGCACAATTTTGCAGCTTGACACAGATTCAAATTTTTTAGTGTTTATACAACATGAGTTTCACAGAACACAACTGAAATTATCTCACACGGAGAAACTCCTTCACAATGGGGCTGACTGTGTATGTGCAATAGCCCAAGCAGTGCGCTTTAAACTTTGCCTTTAGTTCTCTACTGATGTAATCTAGTAAATAGCATTAAAAAGTACCTGCTGGGGAGAAATACCACCTGTCCACTCCCAGTTGTTTCACATGCATCCTGCGAATTTGTCTGCTCCATCTGCAGCTTGTGCACTCTTGACAGATTACAGATTTTGTAGAGGACGTCATGAAATGTGTTGTACAACCATAGTCACAATTTTTGTTGCACAAATATCTTCATGTCTTGATGCTAATTTGATATCAAAACAAGCTCGTAATAATGAATGGGGGGAAAAAAAAGATAATAGCATGTGTTTATTACTGATATCTGCTCTAAGTTTGGTGGGACAAACCTGTCTTATCAATATATAATCTTGCTGCCTGACTTCGTAGCTGTTCATTCTTTCTCAATCTTCATAAAACTCTGAGGGAGCAACGACACATACTAGAGTGCATTTCCTCCTGTCAGCCAGCCAAAGGATTAGAGCTGGAGCTGCTATTCACTACCCAACCTTAGCATCAAAACAAGTTGGGTTTTTTTTTCAAACTATGGTTTGAATTTGCTAATGACAAAGGCAACTCCCAGTGGGTGTGACAATCATGAGATAATCAGCTTTAGAGGATTAGAGGACCCCAGGGGTGTGATTAGCTCAGGTTGGCCAAGCCCTCTGTCATGAATTAATTCAGAAATTAATATTTGCATTCTAACACTGCATCTTAGTGAAACTGATTTCCAGCCTATGATTTTTTTTCATTATGAAAAGCAATTCACATTGCACAAGACAATTGGCAGCTGTGGTTAATGAAATGTGAGATGATTAAGCAATAAGGATCTGAATTTTGTATGATTTACTTCTGCCAATGATCTTTCAACGCAAAGAACATGTTCATTGTTATTTTTAGCCCGTCTTTTTCCTACACTTTTGTTAAATGCTTGATGGAATATTTTCAATTCATTTGATTCCATGGTTGACAATCAGATAACTTTTCCTTCCATAATCAGCAATTATCAACTGTACAGAAAGACTGAATGCCGTTGGGTTTGCATAATAAACAAAAAGCAGAAGTGATGATAGCAAGTTTGCTGAACTGAAAATATACCTTTTGTGCACTTGTCAGCTATTTGGGAATTTGGAATGGTGTTACATACTTATGGAGGCACTGGTGAAACGGCCTGTATGTCTGACAGTCACATTAAATCCAAGCAGGCAAAACTGTCACCTGACACAGATTTAGCCAATGCATTTGATAAAATAGGCCAGAGAAACATAACCTGACAATGCAGCAGTAATTTAAATCTGTTTTATCAAATAAATGAAAACAATGATGTGTAATGAGGAACAGACAGAGATTTGTATGGCTACCTTTGAGCTCCCAGAGAGATCATTATGTGTGGAGGATAATAGACAAATAGCAACCGTGTGGGCTGCTTAGTATGGCTTACATGTGCACTCCCTCTCTTCTTTAGATCCATTTGCCTGCTGGTTCCACAATCTGTTCTTCAGTGTTGGCAATTTCTTGGATACATATTTTTCGTAACCTACTTGTTCTGATCATGTATCTCAATTTCCATGTCTATAAAATGAATATGAGAGTCATAGTGAACTCTCCAATGCTTTGAAATTCAGTTACAAAAAGCATTAAATAGCATCAGTAAAGACAATTAATTTTGCAGTTTTCTTGCCTGAACTTACTTTTTTTTCTTCTCTTTGGGGTAAATAAAAGTAATTCTCTTCCAGTATTGCTTACATTCCAATCAGAAATTGCTTTTTAACTGAAAATAGATTTCTAATAGCAGTCACTTCTGACTTCCTGCTTTACCAGTCCATTCTTCTTTCATATCCACCTAATATTATATAATCTGTTTATGAAATGTTGACCTTGAATTGTGTTAGATTTTTCTGTTACATTTCCTGGGAGAAACTGATGATTTTTTTTTGTTGTTGTTTAATTGCATTGTCTGCCTAAATACTTCAAAGCACTCAGCAAAAGCTGATCTTTTATTTCTTTACCAGTAATAGCAGTAGTCATAACTGTAGCCCTGGTGACGGAAGAGCAGTAAAATTGTGTAAAAGCCAATACTTAAGCCTCTTAGCCCGAGTATTAAATTGTCCTTTGCAATGTGGACCTGGAGAAAGGAAAGGAGTAGAGACTGCAGTTGATGTGCTTTCCTGGACTTTCTTGAATCATAGCACATGTTAATCCAAAACCTGAAGGTTAGCTACTACTTTGTTCTTAATATTTGCATCTGTCTTGTTCCCTCAGGACACTTCTGTACTTAATATCCTTTACTAACATGTTAAATGGAAATTTTAAGGGAGTTTCTATGGTTCTGTATCCTTGTTGAGATTCTCATCCCCTAAATCCCTTTTGCAACCTGTTTGTCTTTCTTCTCCTATTAATCTCTTCTTGAACACGCTCCCCCCCACTGAAAAATTTATCCATGGGTTGTGTGAACAGTGTGCCTTAAAAGCTGAAAGTCTAAGTGAAGGGGTACAAATCTTATTGTTATATACTGCCATAAAGCATTAAATATAACAGCAGTAGACTTCTTGGGAGCTCTGGAGTCATTAACAGCCTGACTGTGGAAAAGTTTTAGACATAATTCAAGTTTGATTTTAGTGGGTGCACAAGTGTCTCCATAATTCTGGCCCCTGAAGACAGATGAAGAAACAGCTTTTAGCTGTGAATGGTCTTATCTTACACAATGGGAAGCAGTCAGTGGTGAGGGCAGCTTCATTGATACCATTGCACTCCATCCATAATCAGGACAGCACACTGCCAAAATTGCGTTCCGTATTCTGCCTCATAAGTACTGCTAAGTCCGTGTCCATGTTCAAGGACAGTGCCTTTCTAAGGTGCACCTTGCCAGTCTCAGTAGGGGAGAGAAGAGGGATAACTGCGCTCCTCCCAACACGACAGCAGCCAAACCCATCCCGTTTGGGAATTTTTCCCTCTAGCCACAGTCAACAAAACCTGCAGAGTTGCTGCCTGCCAGAGGACAGGCTGCTGCTGTACACAGCAGAGCAAATAATGCTGCCAAACCGAGAGTGCTTTGCAGGGCTGGCCCTTGCTCCTTCAGAGCAGTCCCCAGCTGAGCCTGCTCAGATCCAGGCAGAGCAATGGCTCGAGGAAAAAAGGCTGCGGAAACCCTGGAACAAGAGGGTGTGAGAAATTGCCCTGTTTTCTACATGGACTGTTTCTATGCAGAAGTACTATGTTACAAACACAGGAATAGAGGGACCAAAGCTTAAAGGTACAGATAGATGTGTCCAGCACGACATTCACACTGACAGAAATGTGGGTTGAAAACGTGTGGGGGGACTTTGAAATCCCACAGTGTTCCTTTCTGTATCTGTGGGTGCTGCTGTGTTTCAAAACTGTGGACCCTAATGTTCCCATTTCAGGTGTTAAAGTACTTTACAAGTTCCGTATTTTCACAATTCTAATTCTTAAGTACTGATTCCCTTGATGTATAGGGAACAGATTTTTTTTTTTTTTTTTTGCAATGCATATTAAATGATTCCCACCATACCATATACAACTGTAGTACAGCAAATCTTTTGTATTTCCCTTAAAAGGATAAAGAAATCTTAAAAATGTTTAAAGCTGAGTTTTATCCAAACAAAAAAGCATTGGCTGCATCCAATCAAATAGCGTGGATAATAGGTCACTGAACTGGATAGATTTTTCTCAGGCCCTTAATGCTGTGATGAGCACGGATGTGAAATTTCTGCTGCACATGTTACAGATAATGGATTTTCAGCTGTCACTCAGAAAAATATCCTTTCAGATGCTGTATTGTGTTTACAACCAAAAAAAAAGTTTTAATCTTTTATTAGAATAAAACTTACGGCAATTTTTAAAATCGGTTCATTCTGCAACTAACTTCCTAAGCTTAACTGGAAGGGTTAGGGTAGGTAACAGCAATGCTGCAAATATGATGCAGCTGGATGTCTGGGTTTTCTAATGGTGTTTAACCATTCTGATGTTTGACAGCAAGGACCATAGAGAGGGTCATAGTTAGCACTCACTAAAATACAAGAAATCTGGCTTCTGTACCAAGTCTGGTTATAAAAATATCTATTCTGGAATTTTTGTGTGATGGTCTAAGTTTCTATGTTTGAGCAGTCCCAGCCAGAGCAGTTTGCACCAGTGAGTTGCTCTGAGGCATTGAGGCACTGAGGTCATGGTAGGGACCAGCATCTCAAAGGCTGGGAGTCCTTGCAGTACTCGGCCTGGGTTCAGTCCATGACTATGGGCCACATCTTGTCACTGGGGTCAGCCATCATTTCTGCTCTGGCTCTGTGTCCACCCCGACCCTCATATGGGAAAAAATCAACTCTTGGAATTTCACCGAGGAAGAGATTACAGAGAAGGATGGAAAAGACAAGTACCCTGACCAGCATTTACAAAACATGAATTAAAGCTTCTGGTCCTCTGTAGGAGGATCCACGGTGCAGTGTCTCAGGGTATATTCGCAGAGAGCCTGCAGCTGGCTTACAGGAGATGAATCTTAACTTTTAATACAATTTCTGTATCCAGGACTGAAATTTTCTTTCAAAAGATGGAAGTTTACTAAGCTTGCCTCCTGCAAAAGTAACTGTCAATAGGTAAGCCTTTTGTAAAACTTTTGTTCTCAACAAAGGGGTTCTCATAGAACCATGCAGAAAATGTCCTCACTTAGCAATAATACAAGGGCCTAAATAATCCACCCATTATTTAAGTTGTCTGTACATTGATTTTATTTGTCTGTACCCTATAAAATTTGTATAAAAGTCTTGCAAAGACACCTTTTTATCTGTAAAAATTTGCTAACTTTGAATTTTGTGCAGTATTTTAGCACTGTTGTTCTACTCTTCCCTCACACAAAATAGTAATTGGGTAAACATCATGGACACTCACAATCCAACATTTGACACAGCTCAAATGCAGATTAACTTGCATGTGGCTTTTTTGCATTTCTGTCTCCTGGTAAAGGAGCTGCCAAAGTCAGTGTTTCACATTCCCGGAAGATTTTTCTTAACGAAAATGTAAGTACTAGATAGCCTGTTATTCTGTGTGTAAACACAGAGCTGCAATTACTACCTAATAAATTCCAAACCTAGGGTACAGGGTCAGTTTCCAGAAAGCACCCAAAGTATTGGAAATTATATGTCACATTTGTAACGCAAACGTTCCCACAACGCAGCCCTCTGGAGAAAAATGCATCCTTGTTTTCACTCCGTAAAATATGAGCGTGTCCCAGCTGATGTTTAGTATAGAAACAACTCTGCAGTGTGCAGTGCTGCACTGGAATCCTGAATCATTTTAGAAAGTAGTTGCAAGAGCTATTTTCCAGATATTAAGCATCCTGTCCCTCTCACGGTAGCAAAAGTAATTCTCCTTCTTTTCAGTGATAAGTACTAGCTGACCAGTATTCTCCTCCTCCCTCCCAAAATATAGAAGTTTTGGGTTAAGGACACAAAAATAATGACTTTGCTTGGTATTTATGAAACAATTTGTTCTACAAAAAGCTGGCCTTTCTGAAAAGGACATTCAAATTGTTGCTTCAGTGATAAATCAGAAAAACCTTTCATGAGAGGCACATTGTGGGGCACACACATCTCAAAACATCCTACAAGTAAACTTAAATGTATGCATGGTACAGCGATTTCAAAAGACCTCCTGTCCTTTCCCAAAGTAAGTCTTCTTTTAAAAAAGAGAAGTCTTTGAAGATGTATGACATAAGACAAGACATTGCTAGCAGCCAACACCCACTTGAGAAAAACAGGCCAATTCACCAACTGACAGCAAGGTTAAAAATGAGATTTGATCAAAAATTTTCTCCAGAATTAATTAACTGAAGGATAAAAGCTGATTTTTCAAGCCTAGACTTTCTCAGATTGTTCTACATTTATTTTCTCTGTTTTAATATTGTGATGACAGCTCTATGTCTGTCTGCTAGCAATGTCCAAATCCCTTTTGATTACTTCTGGAAGAAGCAGAGTGGCTGCTTAGCTGCAGGAAAGGAGCAGAGGCACAGAGCTTCCTGCTCTCTGCTTTGCCCTGTCTGGCTTAGGAGATGGTCACCTATGGATCTCATAGCTGCATTTTGGATCTTCAAGAGTGGAAACTTTCAATAAACTTTCCCTAGAATAAATTTTTTTTAATAAGTGATTTAAATTATCTTCTTAATTGTCATTAAGTTCTTTCTTTTCCAAAATCATGCAGATTATTGGTTGTTTTCCTGGTGTCTATAAAGAAAATGAAGGTACAGATGCAAACTTTGCAGCTTAGGCTGTCTCTAATATGTGTCTATTGAAAGAAAAAATCCTTTGCAAATGCATTTAATTCTTTGGATTAAAAGTTTAAAGGTAAAAGTAAAGCACAAAAGACTTTGTGCTTTCAATCCATAGTAATTCATAGAAATATATCTGAAAGGGAAAAAGATGCAGATTTCTTGACAGAAGAAGAAGGTGAGGTGAGACAAATTATGCTAAGACTCTGCATTATAATTAAAGCTTCTAATTGCCATTTCTAAGGCATACCATTTCTAAAAAGCATACTTTTAAGCCAAAGTACTGTTTAAAGACAGAAGGTCCTCTGGTTAGGACTCAAAATAAGAACTCCTTGATGAGTTTCTGATTTTGAGCTATGTCTCTACTAGTGCTGGATGATGTAATAAATTAATACAATAGCATCACAGCTTAGTGGTTGTTACTTACTGATTCATACTACTTCCTTGAAAATAACCAGTTCTAGAAATTCTCTGAATGAAATTCAAACCTATTAATATGAATGAATTATACAAAAGATAATTTTAGATCTTGCAGTTATTCATAAGTTGAATTAGGCATCTCCAGAACAAAATTTGTATCACTCTAAATAAAATCCAAGGAACTGAATGAAATATCAGCCATCCTGTTGAAGAGGTCTGGGCACAAGTTTGCCTATCAGGTCTCTTTTGCATCAATTTATCAATCTTCTTAGTGACAATCCTACTATTGCAGTGAAGCGTGACCGTACATGGCTAAATTCATACTGGCCTTATTCCCACTGCTTAATAGAAGCAATGGAAAAGACCCTGATTAAAACAAATAAAGCATCTTAGAAAAAACCATATGAATTTGAATATCATCGAGTGATTTTATACAACTCTGGCATGTCAATTTGACCCCCATTCTTATAAGTTTATTGCATTTACAGTTTTGATTTTAAATGTTAAACTACACTTTCCTTTTCTTTTCCCCTTCATTCATAAAATACTGGATTTTCCCTTCTATTTCCTCAGGAAACATGGACTCTGTGAGCATAAAAGTCTAATGGCAGACCAGGGGTAATACGGTGTATGGTGTGGTGTAATCTGTTGTTACCTGCCAGGGCTAGCCGTTGGTGTTCTAGTAAGCTGGACCAAGAGGAGCCCGTAACGTGCCCAGCAATATTACACTGACACCCTGTTCACTGGAGAGAGGGACATTAAAGTATGACATCTGTTTCTAGCTGTTGAGTTGGTGGGCCAGAGGCTTCCTGGGCAAAGAAGCAATGATCTTGTAAATCTGGAGGGGTTTATTGCTGTCATCACTAGAGCAAGGTTGTTATGTCCCATCCCATCCCACCATCTAGAGGGCTTCACCAGCTATCTGGTTTTCCTAGTGTTAGTAATTGCCCCAAAATATGAGATCATCATGGAAACTAGTTGGTGTGTGTAGTAGGGAGGTAGCCAGCTGTTGTTACAGCTCTCCAGTCCGTGCTATTATGTGTGAACAGGTTTCTGGAGCTGCTGAACACTTCAGTTTCTCTCATTTAGCAGTTATGTTTGATCAGCAAAGGATGTTAGTCACTGGAGACGAGTTTGCACTGATGCAGGGGTGTTTAGCCAAGTGTGAGATGTGTGACATTGGATCTCAGCTAAGAAAGTGAGGCATTGATCGAACTTAGAGCATCTTCAAGTTCAGTCCTGATCCTAACATGTTGAAGCAGGACAAAATAATACAAATATGAATGAATATAGAACAGAAATAAGGGGGAAATGTTCTGAATTCTCACAGTAGTGAATCTCTGCAAGAGATTTCAACTAATAAAAGGATGGTTTTGAATTCCAGAACTCCATTTCAGTAGGGCATTGGTTGACAGAAGTGTTTCATTGTTGGGACACTGACCTTGATTGACTAAAAGTTTCCTTCCTGTGTTTCTAAGGCCGCTAACATGCAGGTATGTATGTGTTTTCACTCACCTGAATTATAAATCTGACAATAAATCAGTGGGAATGTTCACAGTTCCACTGTTAACATGATTAAAGGCTGGAAGGATCAGGGCTTTGACTTTCCATAATTTAGGAAAAGGGTCTTCTGAGTCTTAGCTACTAAGTATTACCAAAAATGCAAACAGTTTCCGAAGTCTGCTCTGGTACACACAGAGAAGGCTGTGGCCTCACAACAGAAATCAGAAATCTTGAAGAATGCCCTTAGAGTGTTTTTAGACTTTTCTTGTTTGCTTCATCCCCCGAAAGAACTTTGATGCACCAAGTTGTATGATGTTCAGTTTTTCTTGAATTCTGCCTTTCACTCTCACGCTTTCCACGTGTCTGCTCTTATCAGGGAATAAGTGCATGCTTAGTAAGAGTCCTTAGTAAAAGTCAGATTTCACAAAAATTATTTAAAAGTACATCTCCAACCATAATCACGCATTACTTCATATTAATACAGGTTTTAAGTCTGAGTAGATTTTGTAGTATAAAAAAGTATCTTTGTCTCTATATGAGTCAAGTGAATAATTCACCATGAATAATTTATAAGATGAATTGAGGTTCCTCTTTCATGTGCCACCTACGTGAAATAATTTCATTTATTTTACTTTTTTTTTTTCCCCCTGTAAATTCTGAGGTAATATGCAGATTTGAAAGCAGAGCTTCCTTACCTAATGGTGCCTGGTCAAATAAGATCCATGTTTCTGTATCTTGAATGGATGAGCAGAATATAAATATGTTGTGAAAGCAGATGTTATAATTACAGATTTTAAATCTACTTTTGACAAACACTGCTTAATATGAAACCTGCTCTCAGAAGTTATTACCACGAGCAACGTGAATAGGATAAGATGCTTACATAAATCAAATACAACAGAGTAATCAGAATCATCTCTGAGTTCACGTGCAGGTACTTTTGTGGTGAATCCTCTTTTGGAATAGGTGCAAAGGAGGCGTGCAGCCTCCTCTGAAGGTGCCGGAGTGCCCTGAGGCCCAGGGCAGAGTGCAGGGGCAGAGTGCAGGGGCAGAGAGCAGCGGCGGCTCGGTGGTGCCTGCTCGCACGGGCTCCAGAGAGAGCAGCACCATCCCACAGACAAGGCACGGCTGAGGCAGCCCCAGTGTTCCCTTGGTACACCAAAAACTGGCTCTGGTGGGCAGGTTAGGGCACTCTCAGTCTCTCTTTGACACACACCAATAGCTAGACCAATGCCAAGCTGCCCAAAAGAAAGAAGTAGGAGCTGCCTTCCTCCTATGCCTGAAGTCTGTACCATCTCAGAATGAATCAGGCCTATGACACCTACTTCATAGAGAGTTTTAGACTCTTAATCCTATTTAAATTTTAATGTGAAGGCTTGTTATAGTTTCTATAATTTGAGGCATTAAAAGCAGATGAAGTATCTTTAATCTTAAAAGCTTCATTGCTCTAATTTACGATACCTGCGTTTTAAGGCGCACCATAAAGTGAATTGTGTTTGGGGGATGATAGTTCACAGTAAGCAAATGTGATCCATCAGGAAACCTGTTTATATTAAAACAGTTTGACAGCACCAGTAATTAAACCTGTTTCCCAGGTGCAGAGCAATATTTTAAATGCCCCTCTGGCTGCAATACCATTCGGGTTTGTCTGTCTTTTTCCCTTATCATCCACTGCAATAACAAGATAATGATAAGATGGGAATATATACGGAGGGCTGGACTAGCAATTAATAATCTCAGTATATAATCAGAATGTTAAAATACCGTTTGAACTGATTTGTGTATTAGTTTGTATGACACTGAAAAATTCTTTTGTGCACTTCCATGGGCTTGAGAAACAGTACATAGGAAATTATGGCACCAGTGCTTGCTGCTGTGGAACGTTATAGCCCAACATGATAATTTCTGACTTTGAAGTGTGAGTTGGCTCTAGAACACAGCTACGCAGAGCTTTTTATGCAGACGGCATGTGATTTTTTTCTGTGAACCTTGCTTTGAATAACAGTGCATGAAAACTGGCAACCCCTAAAACCCTGATGAACTCATGAAAGCAGAATTTGGACAAGTACATACTTGTGCCATGAAGCCAAGGGTAAGATCTATTTGACTCGCACACAGCATAGTTCAGAGGCTGCTCCCTGTCAGAGTGACTAAATTCTAACACCCTTGCCCATGCTAACTTGCTTCCTATCAGCCTCTGTCTTAAAAGCCCCAAACTGACAGGTAACCATCCCCTTATTGATATTTTTTGGGAGTAACCAGTCAGTTCTGCTCTTCTCTTCATTGACCAACCCAGCAGGCTACAGTGCTACATTTCCAGCCACGCACCTGAAGCCTTCGGAGGAAATCTTTGGAAGAAAAATCCCAGGCATGGGTTTGCTCTTGGTGCTTTAGCCAACATACAATTTTGTTATTCTGAAGATGAGGCCCTGGCACGTGTAGCTGTTTAATTCTTCCCTGGTTTTTGCAGGATTGCCAAGGTCGCTATATCAGAAGCGGACAGCTCGGCCTGGGAAATCTGATTACATTGGGAGGATGTGGTGACTTCTGGCAGTGGGCTGAAAGCACGAATAGCAATCCATCGTGAGAAGTTTTGAGAGGGAACGGGACATTCACAGGAGGTCTGAAAAAGAAAGGTTTTAACGCTACCCTATTGCACAGCCAAATATGTTGCTCTTCCAATACAGTATTTTCTACAGCTGATGCACAGAGAATTTTCACCACTTGTAAATGCTTGAGAGCATATCTATCATGTGCTTAACTGAAGTATTTATCACTTAAGAACACCTTTAAAAATATCAGAAAGCTATAATTTTTGAAATACTAAATGTCATCATTATTATTCCAACACAGTTTATATGCAAATACATGCTTCCCCCCAAGCTTGAATTCACAGAAAATTAAATGGAACAGCTTTTTTCCCCTTTCATGTATTTTTTTACCCATATTGTGAAATAAGGCATTGCACGAAACTGGCATGTCACTCGTACAATCTATAGTCATTACAATACAATCTTAAATGCTGAATCAGAAACTCTGGGATATCTTCATATTCAGTGCTAATTGAATAATTTCTGTGGCTGCTCACCAGCTCTGCACTATGTCAGGAAGCTGTGTAGAATTACTGGTATCATGGGTCTATGCCTGATGCAAATGAGAACCACATCAGAACCAAAGGGATTTTTGAGTAGTTACTACTTTCTCTAAATCTATAAACATACACAAATATTTGTTAGAAGCAGAAGCAACTGTTCACCATCCATTTTATTGATAATGGAAGTGATCTGATTTAGCACAGCTATAATAATCATGTTTTTATACATACGGTACAGAAGCTATTTGTTTAAAAACCACAACACAGCAGATCACCTGAGACAGTGCTCTTAAAAGAGAAAATATAATTATTCATAAAGCTATTGTCAGAGGGCTCTCTGTGTCCTAATGACTCTACGTGCTGCTCAGCCGAAGCGCAGCACACTCGTTTCTATCTGGGTTTCTAGGGTAAGAGGCTGCCTGGATCACCAGAGAACTGGCAAAGGCTGTCTCCCAAGCAGCGTAAGGAATATCTGTTAGGAGTAGTCGTAAAAACCTGTGCCACGGGAAAGTTCATAGTTAGCAGCAATGACTTGTGCTTGTGGTACAAAATCCCAGCTCTGTGCCGTGTGCTGGTGCTGTGTCTGTTTAGCGTTTGTATACCAACAATCAAAGTGCTCCCGTAACCATGGGACTGGGTCATGTCCTGTCTTGCTCATTGGGGAATTAATTGTACTTGTTTTAGAGTTAGCTGTTAAGGAGATTAGGAAGGTGAAGCATAGCAGGGTGGCTGTGGTTGCATGGCAACTGGAAAGAACAGTAACATCTGGTATTCTTAATTTTCTAAGAACCTATAGATCTTTGTGCCATTGCATGAGTATTATTATTTCTACAACCATGCCTCATTTTTCTTATTTGCTAGCTAATAGGTAATGTTCTTGATGTTACCAGTTGACCCAAGGGCAAAGTTAGATATAACATTGGATGCTGTGATGTTAAAGTCAGCTTCCTAATTGCCAGGCACTGTCAGCCCCAGAGGATACTCTCCAGCAGCAGCACAGAGGAAAAGGTCTTTCCTCACAGGAAGGACCGGCTTTGAGGTTAGTCAGGCAGTGCTGTTAACTACTTCAGCACAGGGTGTGTCTCCTGAAACAATCGATCTCGCTGAAGTTTTGTTTACTGTCCACCTGCGGGACTATTTCTTTCCTTTTAGGAGGGCAGGAAGACCAGGCCATCTGTCACAAGAATGGCTTCTATAAGGAAAACTGCATTAGGTGCACATTAACTCCTCTTCCCTCATAATTTTCCCACTTGTGGCTCTGAATGCTTTGTGTTTTATTTCTGACAAATAAAGGAGCCTTATTAAAGCAGTGCTTTACTTCATAAAATTTTGAAATAAAAAAATCAGTAAGTGATGTGGTGTCAAGTGTAGACCAGGCTGGTTTTGTTCATCTGCCTTTTAGCATTTGACATCACTCCCCCACCACATGGCTTTCTTCAGTGGTACTTTAAAATAAAAGGAACAACAGGGTTTTCCACAGAGCTTCCCACGAGGGAGCTGCAGACATTGGGCAGACTCAGCAAGTGCCACAGCACTTGGCTGGTACAGAGCCTTGGAAAACCTCCCTAGCCTCGCCACACAAGGGATAAGGTCTATTTTAAGCTCTCCTTGCCTCTGTGTAGGCACCCAAACCAGCCCATTTCTAGGCCAAAGCTGCTGATTTCATCAAACCTGACTGACAGTGGAGCTTTGGAGAGCAAAAGTTCCAAGGGAGGGTGGAGAGGCTCCCCGCACCACTCAGCACCTCTCTCCTCCAGACCCGCTAATCTGCTCAATGCCAGGCAGAAAATAAATGCCAAAAGCATGCCAAAGCCCCTTTTCAGCCTGAACCCATTGCTGGAGAGAGCAAGCAGAGACCTGGAGTTTTGTGAACATCAACGAGGAACTGTTTTCCTCAGTCAGTGAACTTCAGTGAACCTTGTGTGTGCGTTTGCTTGGCTGCTACAATTCTCATTGTCTCCCAAGGAGCTGCTGAGAGCATTTTGAAAAAGCTAACAATTGTATAAATGTAGCAAATGAATTTCTTATATTTTAAAATATTGACTAGACTAGCAGATTTTGTAACCGATGCATAAAAATTTCCTTTTGCATATTCTGCCTTTAAGACTTCATCTTATAAAGCCACCTTTGTAAATCCTCTTTTGCTACTTCCTATTCATCCTTTTGTTCAGATCTTTTTGAGACTCAGCCCAGATTAGAATTCATCATGTCTAAAAAAAATGAGATGCTAAAGGTATTCTTTCTTCAATGTGCATCTCCAGCCTTTCTTGACAGGCTGTCAAGAAATATGTCTCTAAAAAGCCAGGTTAGATCCTCAGAGACAACCAGTGATGCAGTTCTTAGTAATGTGCTAAAACCCAGTCAGAGTGCACCTTATTGTTGCTGTGTGCAGTGATGTGACATGTGAGTTATTTGTTTGCTCTGCCATAAGATAGCATTAGGGGATATAATGTGAACAGATCACTCATTTGTGGAAATATTTATGGTGCTGCTTTCGAGGGATCATTCCATTCAAAAGCAGATGGCAAGGCATGGATATTCATGGAGTATTTTAAAAGCTATCTTAGGTAAAATGTTTTCACACAGAGCAGCTAAAGCCTGTAACATTCTGATATTTTACAACACTTATTACTTAATGTTTACATATATTTACAATAAATCTTCATAAATGCTACTCGAGCAAGAATTTGCTAGTTCCAGTTTTTATTACAGTATATCCCATGAGTTCTTTATTGCTCAGGCCCCTGACCCTGCAAATGTCTACACATGACTTAAATAGTACTCAGCTGAGGGGGCCCACTGTGCTCAGCAGCGTTTGCAGCACGGCAGACTCTGGGAACATGTGGCATGTGTCGTGATTTTCAGTTATCTGGGGACTCGGAACCTCCCTCTCATGACAGCTAAAAGAAGTCGAGCTCTAGAAGTGATGATCTTGTCTGCTCAGAACTGCAGAATCCTTCTAAGGTGTTACTTTGAGCACCCAGAAAACAAATATTTTTTAAAGATGATTTCCAAAGGCTTTACTATTCTGCAAATACAAATTCAGGTAAATGTGAAGAAGCCGTTCTGATAATTTCATGTCATTCTCGCCCAACTTTCCATGGTTCAATGTCTAGAAATGGAGGTGAATAAAAGTCCTCTATTACGTTGAGTTGGAGGACGGACCTTTTTCATAGAATAGGTGATTTAACATGTATTAAAATGCCACAAATTTTTCTGCTTCCTGATTGTGTTTGGTGTCCCTCACCCAGCATTCCCTGGGCTGCCTCTTCCTCACTGCCCTCTGCTCCTTCAGGAAACATCCACAAGCCCCTTCCAAACGGTGGCTTTGGAGACCCACACACCGAAGTTTGACACAAAAGGAAAAAAAAAATTACCAGAATGTACTTTGAAACTACTCCCTCAGTCCAACTTGTGACACAGCATTTTGCTTTACCCATTTCAGCTGTGCTCACTTGCAGTGCTCTCTTCCTCAGCTGCCTGACATTTAAGATAGTCCCCATTGCGTTGCAGTACTTCAGGTGTGGGCTCTGTGTCTGCCTTTGGGGGAGAGGGGGGTCCCAGCTGGGGCTGTTTGGGGTGTTCCCGCTGTCCAGCTGGGGCTGTTCGGGTTGTTCCCACTGCCCAGCTGTTTGCAATGAGCTGTGCTGGAGCCTGCGTAGTTGGAGGGGCAGAGCCTGGGGCTTTTCTCTCTCCTTGGGGTGGGGTCCTTGCCTGCAGTGCAGGAGCTGCTGGGAGCACGGGGCTGCTGTCAGTTTTGTGTAGGCTCCTTGCCACAGGACAGGCAGGTGAGTTACTGAGGTTTTATGTCACTGAGGCTGTCGGGCTCTGGATGATGAGTAGCTTTGATAGAGGAAGTAAGGACTGAAGTGCATTAAGAGACCACAACTGTTTCCTAAGTAAATGTCTTTTGAAGCGCTTGGTTTCAATTTATTTTTTTTTATGGCTGTATAAATATGGAGGTGTAGTGCTGAGCGTGGGTCAGACTATTTTGGTTGTGGTCTGTCCTGTTTCTGAACAACTGCTGGTGCTGGGGATTGACTAGCTTGAACTTTGCTGAGTTGAATGCCCTGGTCCCTGACTGCTGGAATATCTGTAGACGTTAGGGAGAAGTTTTTAGCCTTTTTACTGTTTCCATTGGGTCTAGTCCTATTATAGCTCTTATGGTAATAAAAATTATTATTAGAGTATCCTGCTGCTTCTCTCTCCCTCGCCCACCCTAGCCTCAGTATAGTTATTTCATGTTAAAATTGCAATAAGCCCTGTGACTGAATGTGACCTCCTCACCCACTCTGGGCTGTGCTTGTTTTCTGGCAGTACCTTTGGGAAGGGACCATCCTTCAGACCTCCACCTAACTCATTGTTTTATTTCCCTCTTTGTTTTTGTGCAGCCTCACAGTGCTGCTCTCTTTACTCTTCCTGCTCCTACCCGTTGGGCTGTGTCTCAGCTAACAGTGAATGCACTTGGTGCCACAGGAGGAACAGTGTATGCTCTGGGAAATGCCTTGCCACGAGCACTCGAAGGCGGATATAGAGTATGTACTTATATGCATATGTATGTGGTGTTTATTAAAATGTGCTTGAATAAGTATTAATAATGGATACAATGCTAATGTTTGTTATGGGTTTTCAACCCACTGGGGAAAGCGGAGTATAAACTGCAACTTGAAATATTTCCCTGTTGAGAAATAGGTGGATTACAACTACTGCAGTGTGCTCACTTTTCAAGAAAGCTATTAGTTAAATCTCATTAATGCCATAAATTGTCTGAAGGAGATAATACGCATCTGAAAAATGCTCTTGAATAGGTAAGTACATGTGTACAGCCCCGTTAACAGCATAGCAAAGACTGAAGCTGTTCTTGCTGCCTTAAATACAGTATCTCTGTTATCTGTGCTTATAGAGAAAGAGCTGGGTAGAACAGACCTGGGATTTCCTGTCCCTGTTCACTTTGACCCAATGTGGTACTGACTTTTATAGGAAAAAAGTTGGAAACTTAGATTGAGGCTAAGATGATGTGCTGTTTGTGCTATTTGGGTTAAATTATTTAAGCCTGGTTTCCACCATCGTTCATGCTCTGTGGTGGTTTGAGCTATGAAAGCCCGTGAAATATTGCAGCAGGAGTCTTTCAAATTCCTCATCTTGCCTGGCAAAAAGAATACTGAGGGGTAAAAGCAAAACAAACAAATGAGACTCAGCAAAACTTACTGACTCTGCACAATGTTGAGGCAGGCAGTCTGTGGTAGACTTTAAATGAAACAAGAACACAGGGGACTATATTTAATTTAAACACCACTCATCCTAAAATAACTTAACCTGCAGAATGATTGCTGTGCAAACACTGTAATAATATAGCAGAGCTGTCACTTCAGTCAGTATTTAATAGTCTCTGGCCGATTTCATTATTAACACTTAGAACACTTCATGAGAAGTGATGAAAGTACCGATACATAACCCGTGCTGAAATCTCCGAGATCCCACAGAACATTTTTGTAGCTACTGCCTGACACTTCTCAAGGGGGGCTGCAAATGGTTGTGAACTTGAGCTGTTAGCAGCAGATGCCAAAACTCCTCTTGTTTCAAAATTGCAAACAAAGTAGATGAAATGGGCTCCTCACAGTTTTGCTTCCACGTGGTCTGTGTGGAAGCCTGGTAAGGGAGATGAAATGTTTCATCCTGCTCTTGCAAATGATTGGGAATTATTTTTTCTCTTAATTTAAATTTATATGAAGACCATGCTGATATATTGTACTGGCTGGAAGATGTATTGAAGGAACAACCCAAGAATAAATACCAAAAAAAGACTGTAGCTGCAGAAAAAGTGCCTGCAGTTATGCTGTTAATATTTTGGCTTTATTACTCTGTAATCCAAAAGCTCCTTACCATAACACAGGTCCTGATGAAAGAAAGAAGCAGACTAGCTGAAATTTTTATATTAATTTATATTTGCGTGTGTATATAGACACTGTAATTAAGGTGCAAGTAAGAGA
This sequence comes from Mohoua ochrocephala, assembly GCA_013398855.1. Lineage (NCBI taxonomy): Eukaryota > Metazoa > Chordata > Aves > Passeriformes > Acanthizidae > Mohoua > Mohoua ochrocephala. Next base: position 61,375 of record VZTA01003440.1, on the reverse strand, counting down.
GAGTGCCACTGAATTCATTAGAGTTCCTGTGATTTTTTTAAGGCTCCAGAAATAGACTTCCCTTATACTGGGGAAGAGTGTGTGGGTTTCTGCTTGTGTTATCACTGGGCTTTGGTGGAGCTGGTTCATGTGGCTGTGGCTGTGGCTGGGTTGGTGGGTGTTGTTAGCAGCAGCTGGCACAGGGCTTAGTCCAGGGCTTGATCATTGTCCGAAGCAGCCAAAATGGAATCCCTGGAGAGCCTGGGTGTTTCCTTAGTTCCTGGCATCAGCTCAAGCTGTAAGTCACAACTTTCCTATGTTGAATTACAGCAGCTGGGAAGTATGTGTATTTCCATTAGTGACAGATTAAGTAGCCTTATTTTGAAGATCTTAACTTTAGGTGCACCTGTGCTGGCACCTGCTCTGGAATAAACATGAGCATGGAGCTTCTGGCCTTCCAAGCAAGAGTAGTAGATGGGTGAGATGAGGCCAAAGATGCAGGAGTCTCCATGGTTAACATGCAAAAAACCCCTTGGGTAGGACATTCCTTTTCTTTTTTCCTTCTTCCAGTTCTATAAGTATCTAGGAATGCCTCGAGGCATTTGGCTGGTGTTGAGTGGTCACTTGAGTTACTGTGTTCTGGTCTGAAGCTTATGTCATGAAATTGAGAAAACACTGGTTGAGAGGATGGGGGTCACTAATAACTGCATTTTAATGATGAATTCCCAGCTGAGGTGTCTCCACTGGATGCACTGGTTTCTCTTTCTGAACAAGTGCATTTCGGATAACAGAGAAGGTAAGAGGGTGGCTAGATTCTCCTTTCCTTAAAAAAAAATTGTAACGTCTCCTCACTGTGCTTCTCTTTGGTGTTGCTGGAATGTGACACAAACAATGGCATTTGGGAATCTCTATAATGTAATGATGCTGAATATCTGCAGTCTAGACATTGGCTTGCTTGGGCTTTCAGTGGATGTTCTGGAAGCACTTGGACGTCAGCCACGCTTGATTTAAAGGAAAAATAATGCTTAGAACTTTTTCAGGCTTTGTATAATGTTGTTTTGGATGTTAAAAAAAAAAATTAATTCAAATGAGCTTGAAGCTTAGACATAAGTGATGTTTCCTAAATGTGCCAGTGTCTTCAGAAGGTGGGGTGAGAGATGTAGAGTAGTTGATGCTGGAAGGGACCTTTAAAGATCAATAAGACCAACCCTTGTGCAAGAGGCTGGAACATCTGCACTTGATCCCGCTCTGTCATCGATGAAGCTATTAAACCAGTCTCAATATGGACCCCTGAGAGACAGCACTTGTCACTGATCTCTGGATATTCAGGAGAACTAGTTAACTTCATGACAAGTTGAGCTGACCTGGTGTTAGAATTACCCTGTGTGACAGAACCTGGAGTAGAAGGTGCAGCCCTGTGTTACGGTGGCAGGCTGGACAAACTCAGTGCTATTTCCATATACTTTCCAATGCCTCCATGTGCCCCGCCTCCCTCCGGATGTAATTGTGCCACCTGAGTGTTGTGTGCAGCTGCTGTTGTTTATTACTTGATCTTTCTTTGTGCATGTGTGCACACCCTCTGAATGTACTGTGGGGGTTTGTGTGCTGCAGTCTTGCGAGTTGGGACAACATTTGGATTTATTCTGGAACTGAGGAACAAGGGATTTATTTAGTAAAGAGGGTTATCTTTGGAAGATCAACCACATACATTTGTTGTGTGTTCATAGCAGTTGGACTGCAAGAGCCCAACCTTTTCTGTGCCTCCTTGCACACTTCTTAGTTCTCCTGTGGTCCTGGGCTGTCAGGCTCCTGTTATGAATGAAAGCTTACAGGGTTGTTTGTGGCAGTGAAGGGTTATGGGATCAGCCCTGTAGTGTGCTCACAGAGACACATGCGCAGCCTGGCTCTTAAGGCTGGTGCTGGCTGAAGCAGAAGGGACTCCTTGGTGCTCAAAGGCAGGAGAGACAGGTTGGGTGCTGCCCCAGTGGGAAGGCAGGTGAGGGGTCTGGCTGAGAACCTGAGATACGGTGCAGGAGGAGCCTGGTCTGGCCTGTGCCGGGGTGAGGTCGGTGGGGACTGGGAGAGGGCAACAGGAGGCCACTGTTTAATCTCGTTCAGCTCTTAGGGCTGCATCAACTAAACTGGGCTTGTTCATTTAGTAAACTATTAAAGAACTTGTCTTCAGGGTATTTATTTCAGGCAGTTCTAGTGAAGTAATCCTTTAATTCCTCAGAGTAAATGCTGATGAGGATTTACTGCGGACTAAGCGGTGTGGAGGTCACTGTGTGAGTGGTTACAGAGTATGTTTGGGAGCAGCGTGGCTGCTGTCCCCTGGGGCTGGGCAGTGGGAGCTGCAGGGTGTCCCCCCAGCTGACCCACAGCAGGGCTGCCCTCTGTGGGCGTTGATGGCTGCGGGTGGGTGCTGTGCTGGGGAATGCTGGTGTTTCTGAGCCTGGAGAAAGGGGCTGCTTCTGCTTCCACTTTGGCTGAAACCACTCCTCCTCTAAATGTTCTGCTGCTTCTTCCTGTTGTGCATGCTGCTCAGCCTTCTCTCCTCTGCCCTGCTCTTTCTTTTCCTGGGTTGTCCCAGATAATGAGAGAAGCCCCAGATGAAACCACGGCCTGGTGTGTATAATTCAACTTCAGCACAGTTCCGTCTGTGTGCGTTATCTTGACCACAAAATCGTAATGGTTTTTCATTGTTTAGACAATGATTTCTTCACTCTGTACCAAGAGTGTTCTGCGCTTAAGAGGCCAGGAGAAGGACTGTGCTCTTCCACTTAGTCCAAATGGATGTGTAGGGCTGCAATTAGCTAGGTTTGCAAGTTAGGAATTATTTATCCTCATTTTGATATTGCTGGAGCAAGTCGAAAGAAATCTGAGGGCAGCTGCAGCCTGTGGTGAGCAAAGGAACTGGGACTTCACTATTCCATCAAATTCCTTTTCCCAAGGGAGCTGGTTTCCTGGGAACACCAGGGCAGTGGTGTTGAGGCTGCATGACAGGAAAGCGATGTGAGTAAAATCTTATGCCAATATTTTAGATGGGAAACTGATTACAGAATGTCATTTGGTATTGAGAACGATGAAAAGGAAATGATTGCCTGCAGTGGGAGAACATGTAGGTCCAGTAAGTAGCTTATTTGCTCTGGAAATTCCTTTGCTCATGGAAAATTTGTTGGTGGCCAGAGCACGGCTCTGGTCTGAGCAGGTACTCCTGGTCTCTCCCTGGCACTGCGCTGCTCTGACTCCCTTCTGTAAAATGTTCCTCCTTATGGTTGCAGCATTATTTGCAAAAAATCTGATATTGGAAGGTTGTTCTTGGAGAATAATAAATCAAAACCTGAAAGTATTGGAAAAGCAGAGTCACATAGAAATCTGAGACGGTAAGCAACTGCTGTGGAGGAAAAATGATGAACAACTTTTACCAATTCCAAGTTACTAAATCAGAATTTAAAGTATCCTTTTCTAATAAACCGGATTCTTTCAACTTCTTCCTTTCCCATCTCAGGCATGGAGCTGATTTACATGGAAACATTTTGGGTTAGAAGTTCCAACATGTTATGTTTTCTTTCCATAGACAGAAAAAAATTTTTATTAGAATTTTTCTTGAAATTAAGCATATTAGAAGGCACTTGAAACTTTAAATTGACTAATAGAGCACTGTAGTTTGAAATGTAATATGCTTTTATATAAAGCTAAAACATAGAGGTTTTGCATTATTTCTGAGTAATTGTAGTCCCTGACAGATCCCATAGTTGAAAGAGGCTGTTTTAATTTAATACTAGAAGCTCAAAGATATTGAAAGCAGCTGTTCTTCAGTTTAGAAATAGTTTGATCTGGAAAATAACAATAAGTCTCATTACGGAGGGGAAAAGGAAATATTTTGACCTAGCAAATAAGGTAAGAAGTTTCATGAGTACTAAGTACCAGTAGCCACCCTTAAAAATGAGAATATTTAGGTGTGCCTTAATCTGACATGTCATTATATTTATAAAGCTTGCGACATGGCTTAATTCAATGTGTCGTATTTAATGTTATTTGATGACATAGGTCAATGATAACATGAATAATAACTATAAAGTGAAATATAAGGGTTTATTTTAAAGTATAATTCAACATGAAATAAAATTTTAAAATATCACCCTACTTCTGGAAATTGTTCTGAACGAAAAATGCAGATTGATGCAGTTTGAGTGACACAGGACATTGAATATGTGCGTGTTCTGCAGCCTGCAAATATCAGTGTGGCGTTGGAAGTGGGTCAAGGCTGCTTACACTTCATAGTCTCAGCAAAGGGTGAAGTTTAGCCTTGTGGGAGTCATTGGCACATTGCCCTTTGAGCCAGTGAGGCCAGGATTTTGGCTGTGGCTCCGCAAGCAGCTTTGTCTGAGCAGTTCCCATTGCCCTTGTGGAAGAGGGCACAGAGGAGTCCCCGTTTCTGTGGGGACCTTGGGTTGTGCTGCACTGTGGGCAGTCATGGCAAAGCCTGGAGGCTGCTGGGGGGCAGAGAAGGATGTGCTGCAGAGCAAACAGGCCCTGGTGTGACTGCCCTCTCTTCTTGCTGCAGCTGTTCTCTTAATAAACCATCTCTGTATCTACCCCTGATCGGCATGGGAACCTCAATTCGGTGTGCCTCAAACAGCAATACTGATGATATTCTGTGGCAGAAATGTCGTCTTTCTGAGCATTTGAGGCCTAAGTGCAGACCTTTGCAAGGGAGGACGAGTTGATGTTAAGGCCAGCATGTAGCGGCCTCACTCTTCGTTTACCCGGTTGAGATCCAAGTGTGTGGTTTGTAGACCCTAGTCAGCCCTTCATCATCGGGAAGTTCTTATTTAAGCTCTCTCAAGGTATTAAACTACTGCCTGTTAAACTGATTTTCCTTTTTCTGGTGATTAAATCAGTAACAGATTATATCTTAGAGGGGGAAAGGAGGGAAGACACCAAGGGCAGTGAAATTACAACTTAAAGTACCATAGAATGGTTTGTGTCAGAAAGGACCTTTAAGGGTGATCTAGTCCAACTCCCTCACACTGAGCAGGGATGTCTTCAACTAGACCAGGTTGCTTGGAGCCTTGTCCCGTTTGACCTTGGATGTTTCCAGGGATGAGGCTTCTATCACCCTTCTGGCCAGTCTGTTTCAGTGTCTCACTGTGATGGTAAAAAATTTCTTCTCTTATATGTAGTCGAAATCTACCCCTCTTACAGCTCAAAAACATTCCCTCTTGTTCTGCAGCAAGCATCAGCCTGCCAGCCTTTGCTCTCTTGTACTTGTTGCTGGCTCAGTCTAGTACTTGCCAGTCTTCAAGAGTTAGTGAATTCTGAAGAGCTCTTGTGTAGGTATCTCCATTTTTGCAGAGGAGAAACAGACAAATTAAGTGATGTGTCCACGGTTGCACAGGAAAAACAAACATACTTTGTGCTCTGTGATGCTTTTGCCTACTGGCCCCTCTGCCTTGTTTTAGGTGAAAAACGCTGCTTGTCTTTCTCATGTCTGTTACTGAGGTGGATGTTTTTCAACACACTTCATGAGAGCAAGCTGGATGAGGAGCTAGAGAGCATCACTACATGTAATTTTTCCAATGGCCTTAACTGCTGCCATTTATCACAGGACTTCTTGTAAGCTTTGCCATGATTGACTTTTGCTCCATCACTGCTAGTTGTTTACCTAACAAACAGGAAGAAATAAGCACAATTATCACTGTGTAGGTGTAGAGGAACAAGTCTTCAGAGTAGAAGTTATGATAGTTGCAGACTTTATAACCCTTAGGATATTTGTTAGGGTGGATAACATTACTAATGTAAGCTGTGCTGCAGGTGCTATTTGTGGCCATTAGTTTTGTGTCATACACACATCTCGCCTTTGGTCCATGTTTGCCTTGCTATTCTCACCACTATCTTCATGTCCAAAACGCTTCTATAGAGAAATCAGAACAGCTGTAGTAGTGCTGGTATTGCTTATTTTTTCCAGGGTCTCTGTCTCCCACTGCATTAAGTATTTGCAGTACTAGTATCTCTTAAAAATACAGTTCTGGGAGGAGATGCTTGCTTGTGACCACAACTGCTGCTCCAGAGCCTTTCCATACCTTCTGTCCCAAGGCTCAGCCTTGCTCCACTCTGCAGGTCTAATTGTTTAGTCAGGACAGATGAAGGTCAAGTATGATAATGTGTTTTGGTGAACAAATAACTCATGCATGCAGTGTCATCTGAGTGTTCAGCAGTCTTTACTTGCTGCATGTCTCATATGTTGACTAATTTCCATTATGTAGTTCTATATAACCAGGTCAGACTTGTATCATAAAAAGATTATTTTTTGGCTAATTTGTTTATCCACATTCTAAGAGGACAAATCAATATACCATGAGTTTATAGTGTATTTTTTAAAATGCTGTATTTAGACCTTTTTATATTTTCCTTTATGAAATGCTACAGGTGTCTTGGATACCTTCATTAGCCATTTAATAGATTACAGGAATTTTATTCATTAGTGTGTTATCTGGCTGCTTATCAGCCTTGCCCTCAAGTTCTAAACATGTTGTCCTGTTGTACTAATTGGGCTTTGTACTTATCAGGTTTGTGTGGCATGGTATTAAAGTAGAAATATTTTTTTTATTGAGTAGAAAAAAAAGGAACATGAATAACACTCTCGTGTTAGAGAATTTGTGAGGATTACTGTGTGTAAAATGCATTTGTACCTTTACCTGATAAAGGGCACCCCACTGAGAAACTTGATGAGTCAGACCTGGCAAAATAGTAGGGAAAAACACAGGCTTTCTGGAGATAAAAGAAGGGAAGGTGTTCAGTGGGGATACCCCTGCCTTCATGTCAAACTACAGAATTTCCTGCTTTACTGGGATGTGTGGACAATCTGCTGCTACCTAACTATCAGGAGAAAAAGGGAATCATAGATCAATTTGTGGGCCTGCAGTGAAGGTGACACAGTCAAGTGCAAGGTAAAAGTAGCTATTGACATAGGTCAGTGCTGTTGGAATTTGTCTGAGGAACTGGGAAAAGTCAGGCAAAATAAAAAGTGAAAGCTCTATACTTGTTCTCCCCTATCTTAAATGCCTTTAAATCTGAGTTGGATTTTTGGTTTCCATCACCACAGTGGTTCCTGGTGCTGTGTGGTAGAATGACAGGTTTGTAACCTGGCTGCCTTGTACGTGGTCCTGCAGGAAGGTCAGTGCAGAGGGAAGGAGGAGGGACAGTCAAACATCTGTATTATTTACAAGGTTTTCTATTGGCGCAAGTGGGGAAAAGCCATGGGGAGCCAAACCAATTGGGATGCGGACAGATCGAAGCTGAGGAAGAAAACCACAAAATACAAAGGCTGTTTCTAATCGGTCTAGAAATATTATCAGCAGTGTTTAAGTGCTTGCCACTGAGTAGGATATCACATTAAAGGAGCAGGATCAGACTATTTTGGGCGTTCTTGCTAATCAAGTATGACACCAAGAGCAATAACCCCTCTGCTGGTATTGACGCGAGGGTTGCATGCAAGATCCTAGGCACCTCATTCTTCTCACTGGGTGTTATGCTTATGGGAAGAAATAGGAGCTTCCCAGTGGAAGCTGGGAAGGTGATCATGGGGAGCTGTCATCCCAAAATTGATAAGCTAGGAAATCCCCTACCCTGTTTCTTAAAAATGCAGTCAAAAGTAATTTTGCGCATCGATAGAAATACTCCAAAGAATTGGTGTACCTTCAGTGGTTTCAGTACTTAGTCCATATTCTTTTGGATCCATGAGAGATGGTAAATCCAAAATAAATGCCCGGTCAACTGTACTGAAGATCTTGCTAATTATAGTGTGATTGAATAAACAGAATGGTGCTAACCCGGAGCATCTGACAAATAACTGTGCTGAGCTCTGGAATTAGGCATAATGACTCTCCATACTGATGCTTACGGGTACAGCAGTGAAAGCATTAATGTGCATCTGTATTCTGGTTAAGAGGGAGAATTAATCTGTGCAGAGCCAAGAGCTGTACAGACCTTCATGTCCTCTGCACGTGCCTGAAAACTTGTGTGTTCTGACCAGCTCTTGGCTGCGTCCTTTCTGCAGCTCCACATACGGACACTTCTTTAGGGGGGAAAAACCGTGTCAGTCTGTGCTGCTCTGAGAGTGTCTTTCATGAGACTAACAGTGCATGGCACTTAATACGCAGGAAGAATGTCAAGACCTACATTCCATTTAGATGGAATAAAGGCATTTTAGCTGACTGGGATGCAGGTGACAACAAATGTGATTCAGCATTATCTGAAGCAAAAATTAGCTGCACTTATTTAAGGAGTTTAATCTCATTGAAGAAGGGGCTTGGCTAAGCAAAAACTGATGTTGTTTTTTCATTTAAATACTAATTTTGATTCAATTGTTACAGGATCTAGTATTTTTCTGTAATTTTTATTTTAAAAAAATAATAATCAGTTGCAAGTTTGCAACCCTTCATCGAAGGGGTTATTTTGTGTTATTGCTCAGTATGACTGTTTCTCTTTTACAATAACTGACTTGTTTGCCTTGGAATATTAACTTTCTGTGTATAAAGAAGAATTAAATCTGATTCTTTCTGGCAGAAAAACTTCCTTGTGAAAATGCTGAAATAAGACCTTAAAAACGCTATTTGCTGCAAAACTTTGAAACGGATATACAAGGCACATTTAATATTTGCAATTGAAATAACTTTCAAGTTTGAATCATAGAACGGTTTGGATTGGAAGGGGCCTTAAAGACCATCTCGTTCCAATGCCAATACCTGTTGGGAAGGGATACTTTCCACTAGACCAGGTTACTCAGAGTTCCATCCAAGCTGACCTTGAGCACTCCCAGGAATGGGGCATCCACCACTTCTCTGCTGGCCCCTGTTCCAGTCCCTCACCACCCTCACAGTGAAAATTTAGTCTTGTATCTAATCTAGACCTGCCTTCTTTCAGTTTTAAGCCATTACCCTTTGTCCTATTGATCCATGCCCTTGTGAAAAATCCCTCTCCGCATCTCTTGTATGCCTGAATCATCATGGTAGGTTTTTTCTGGCCAAACTGAGTCTACCCAGTACTTCCTGGAAGCAAAAAAATTTTTCAACATCAGCAGATTTTATCGAATTACACTTGCCCTAAAACTGTAGTCGGCTGTTTGTACCACTTGGGTTTCCTTCTGTTTTTCTGGTGAGTGGTCTGTTGCCATTTCTGGGAGGACTCGTGTAGGATGTGGTTCATTTTGTGCACACTAGCTTTGTGTTTGACAGGTGCACACTCATCTTATAGAGGATCTTTAATGCCCTGATGAGATCATGTCTCTTTCATTCAGGAAATACAAGAGTAGAGCCAATTCTGACCTGGGCTATACTCCCATCTGAAACCAACCGGTTTGGCTTTAAATGAGGATGGAATTTGGCCTGAGTTTTGTGCTCTTCAGAGCAGAGGAAAACAAGACGTGAAGTCATCAGATATAAAACCTGTAAAATACACTCAGAGTTTATGAATGCTAACATTGAAAGAAGTGTTAGACTTAATCTTACCAACTTGAGAGTTCACAGGCAGGGTCTGAGTAAATTAACGAGTGGACCTTTGTAAGGATCATTGTTTAATATTTTACAGGTGCACCTTGAAAGAATTTGTGGACGTTGAGATCTGTTTTATGATTGGTTAGGAGGTTTGCTGAAAAACCCTGCAACACTGCGGATCAGAAATAACTTTACTTTTGTCTCTTCTCAGAGAGATACCAGCCCAAATGTGGAAAAGTGGAGAGGCGAATGGCAAAGTATGCCAACTAGGTCTTGCTTCCAGCCTCTCTTCCTCTTGCTCAAGTACTGTAAATCACCACTTTCTCTATTACTGCACTGTTCCAGGATATTGTGTCACTCAGTACTGTTTCTCTAGAGTGAGAGCCTTTTATCTTGAGCAAGCTAGAAGTCATTCACCTTTATTCCCCTGCTCAAAGAGGTATTTTTTCATTTTTCTTTTTTTTTTTAATTACCTTTTTTTTTTTTTTTACTTCTGCGTAGATAGATTGGAAAATTGACAAGTCGAGATATTTCCTTCCAGGGACAGCAAGAAAAGCTGTACTCTGAGGTGATAGAGCTATGCACTCCTTTGTCATGATTTGTTTATCAGACTCTTAACAAGTCAAAGTTCTTCAGGGTTTAGCTGTTTTTGTTTGGAGTTTTTCCCTTTCTAAATAACTTCGGTTTTTAAAACTGTGATGGTTTAAGTGATGTGCTTATGGAAGCAATATAACACTGATAGCAAAAAAAGTGCCTAAATGAATCTCTAATGTCAGCTACAGTATTACAGAGCTGGGATAAGCCAGCAAATGAAGCTGTTTCAGTGCAGCTCTCAGCTGGAGCTGATGGCTGAGAAGATGGAAAGCCATTCCCCCTTCATATCTCAGGCCAGCTAAAGAACCCTGGCGATGTGCCAGCCCCCATTCCTCCCTCCCTTCCCTGCCAGAGGCAGGAGAGCAATAGTAAATACTGCCAGATGTGGAGACATCCTGCTGTGGGTCTGTGTCCAGGACTGGCAAGGACCCTTCCCAAACCACCAACTGCACAGGAACTTGCCAAACTATAGCAAACATGGTTTGAGTAATCCCACAGCCTCAGCCCAGGTTTAACTGCTTTGTGAAATGTGTTTTCACCCACTAGTTTTGAGATCTTAATGTACTTTTTTGTATTTNTTTTTTTTTTTTTTTTAAATACCTCAGACCTTCAAATTGGTGTAGTCTGTACTCCAGCTTAGGAAAAACATCACAGACAATAACTGTCCTGAGTGAAGACACAAGCAGGTTTGATTGCTTCCACCACTGATTTTTATTTCTTTTTTCCTCCAACAATTGGAAGCTGCCACCATACCCAAAACTGCAGGAGCAAGTCAGAGAAACTTAAGCATCTTCCTAAGAAACCATGTCTTTCTCTTTTCAGCTTGCTCCTTGAACGCTGGCTGACACAAGACAAGGAAAAGAATCTCTAGTGGAATAGCTCTTGAGCTGGAAAAGCCAAGTTTGAGGTGAGCATCCTGAGCACTCTTCTGTCAGTTCCAAGTTTGAGATTTCTCTTCCAGAAAGAGTTTTCTCTCCTCATAATTATATAATTCAGTCCAGCACAGTAATCTGGACTTCGGTGAGAAGTGGCACATCTTGCCTGGAGCACTCAAATTCCCGAGTTGCTGATGCACTTCTCATACTGACGTTCTTCTCATGTACCTTCCTCCATGTGAGGTATGTGAAAGACAGTTATACTATTGGCTGGTAGAGGAATGGAAATTTTCTTTTTCTTGGTATCTGCTCAGTCTTAAAAAACAATTTTGTGACTGTAAAGTGAAGATTAAGTGTGACTTCCATTGCCTGGCATTTTATGATCTCATTGGCATCAAGAAATACTTGCAGATATGATAATAATGGCAATAATCTTTAAAGCATCATAAAAGTATAAAAGACGTAGCTCCTGCTGAGACCTGCGTAGTTCTAAGATCTCCAAGAGATGCAGGTAGAGCCATTATTTCTGTGTAGGTAGTGTGTCCTGGGGAGCCCAGTCACCTCCAGGTATAAAAGCCTCCTTTCTCATTAGAAATATTTTGGTGTTTCTTTCTGCCAGGTAGGCATTGTATCCTTGAGTGTGTTATATCTCTGCCTCTGTTTGCCTGTGATCAGTGTGAGGAATGATTTGAATGATGCATCACATGTACCCAGTTTGTAGAATATTGTTGCTCGTTATTACATTAGAGTTCCTTTCCACAGTTCTGTGAGTGCACTTCAGTAATTGCTGCTTCATATCTTGGGTCCAAGTGTTCTCCTGGTCAAAGGAACAGGCATCATTTATTATGTTCCCTGCTTAGCTTTCCAAGGTTTCTGCTCCTGGCAAGCAGCTGCTCTGTGCAGCCTCTCTGCAGTTGGAGCTTTCAGCCTCCCAGCAAGCAGCACTGAGTGTAATTGCAACACGAATCTGCACACGGCAGAGCAATGCAAGGGCCAGACAGCATTGGTATGGTTACTGAAAAGAGGAAGGAACATGGCAAAGGGGGACGTGGCTTAGACAGGCAGCCATTCCTCAGAAGCTCCCCAGAAGTGCTCTGCAGCTGAATGGAATGTTGTGAGACAGTGGTGCAGCTGAAGCTCTTTGCCTGCTTTCATCAGCAAGCAAGGTGACAGCAGTGTCCTGTGTCACACCTGGGCGTCAGGCCGGCCAGCAGCCTGTGAGAGCACGGTGCTGCCCACCGGCCCGGGGCAGTTTCTATTCCGGGCAGTGTTTCGTTTTGCTGGTACTGAAATGTATCCAGTAAGAAGTGGAGCAGCACAGCTGGCCTGCTGGCTGCAGAAGGCCAAGGAGGATCTCTGTAGATGGGACAGGAGGTAGCTGGCAGCCTGCTGATGAAAAGCTGCTTTTTCATTGCCAATCTGTATTTCATTACCAATCCTCTGTATAGGCCAGCCCCTGAAATGGAAACTAATACTTGAGCAATGAAAAGATTCTCATTTTATATGATGCATTATAGATCTTATGCTGTAATAATTCAGGATGGACATTTTTCTTATGATTGTTGTTTTTATATTGATTATAAACTGATTTTTACAAATTTAGCATGCACAGTGGCTGAAGCTGTAAGAGCAAATAAATCTGGCTATAAACCACCAGCATACATCCTAGCTCTGCATCGACAGGCAATAGGCTTAGATATCAGCAAATCTGTTTAAATGTAAATCGTTTGCTAATTTGGGTTTAGGTTTGTAGAAGTAAGAATCATTTTCAGTAGTATTGACCTGGAATTGAACATCCAGATAGAGCCCTGTCTTTGCCACTTGCTCCTCATTTTAGGTCAGGTATCTCAGCCTCCTTTGTAGTATGAGCAAGAGGTCTACATCATACAAAAATATACTTGCCTGACAGTGCTTTCTATCTTGAGCTGTCTTTCAGTGATGCCACTAACATGTGCTTATTTATAGCTTGCTCAGAAGAACGAGGTATGCTTACTCTGTTCTGAAATGCCTTTTGAAATTTCAGGCACTCTTGGCTCTTTTGCACATCCCTTCACCCTTTGTCTTTGCTGCCTATTAATTGATGTGCCATTATCTCTTCATTGGTTAGTTTTGTTTCCTGTGCTCATTCTGTTTCACTAAATATACAGGGCTCACTCCAGAAATCTGTATGGGGACAAATTAATCAGTATGGGGACATTAATTAATGAATGAATGCCTAACTTGCTGTTAATTCTTGTTTTCATGAGGCCTCTGAATCCTGCAGCTCAGAGCAGTGGATACACGTGTGCATGGTTAACTTACTGCAGAATCCCCTCTTCCCCCAGTGGTGCCAATCTCCTCCTTCCCTGCAAAGACTTCCATGTCCATCCCCTTACTGCCCTCCCAGTATTTTTATAGATTCTGAAGTTGAATACAGTGTGGTTTGGCTCCTTTGGAGAGGGGTTATTACCTTGGTTTGGAGCAGGTAGCTCTGACCCATCAGTTGTCACCTGGCATCAATCTTCAAATCTTGGTCAGATGGCAGATTATGAATGTTACAGCTACTTTTGTTTGAGCCTCTGGGGCAGCTCCTCTTGAATATGCAAAGGCCATACTCTGGAAGAGGAAGTTACATGCCTCAACTTATTGGTGGACGAAAGAAATGTGTTTAGAGAGAAGTGAACGATAAAGAGCAAATGCTAATTTTTAGTGGGTTTCAGAACTCTTTGGACTTCACCTATAGCATTGTTCCTAGAAATTATTCTAAAACTTAGCAGCCCACTGAAACCATTTTTTTTTTGACAGTCAGAAAAACTAGTTTCTGCTCAAGTTTTCTACGCTGAGACATGTATATGTAATTTACAGGTTTTGGTTTTACTTGCCTCGGTATCAGGCTTATAAAAGGAGTCTTTATATTAATTTCTGTGGATTTCTGGGCTGGGACTGTGTTAATTTTAGGCTAACTTACTGGAGCAAAATTTTTAGAATAAACTTTCCATGCTGCTGTCATCTTTTCAGGGGACAAATAGTCATGCACCCTTGATTAAATATAACTAATCTCATGTTTAAATCTGAATGCACATGGAAGGAAAGTTTTGCTCAGATACTTACAGACTACAGAGGAGTGAAACACTAGCCTGGTTAAAGCAGTAAAATTTTTCAATGATGTACTCAAAGCAATGAGAATAGAAGGTAACACAGTAGAAACTGCTCTTCCTGTGACTCGTGTGGCACTGATGCTTACTGTATCTTTTCTGTGGGGGTTTGTAGCCAAGCATGTATGTAAATATGAATTGGCAGCCTGGTTCATGTACTTCATGTACTAATTCATGTAACTTAAGTTTCCAAAATGTTCAGAACTTACACCTCCACATAAAGTTAAGACATCTCCATGTTCTCAGTAGATTAAATGCGAGTGTGTGGTAGAAGTGTGTATTTGTTGTTCTCACGACATTCTCATTTTGAAGTACATAAGTACAGACACTTTTTGGTATGTTAAAAAAGCTGGATACCACTAAGATGACTAAAGAGTTACTTTATTATTGTGTCTTTGCCCCATCTTAATTTTCCACCTAAACGCCTGACAAGGGTATTCTTAGTTAAAGCTTGCTTTTCTCTTCAGAGTAATGAAAAGTGCTTTTTGCCCTTTGAGCCAGGAGCTTCTTTCTGAGTCTATTTTCTTGTACAAACACTGCTTCCCTCTGAGGCCCTTGGCACTCTCTCAGCCTCCCTTACGATTCTTTCTGCAGCGCGAGGCGAGGATAATGGCATCGCTAATCGCACCTTCCCAGCAGTGTGGGAAGAATGAGCAGTTACAGTTTGCAAACTGCTTTTATGCTAACATGCCTTATTGGTTCTGTCCTCATTCTCACTGAAGTCAATGGCCAAAGTTATGTAAATCGCTTCGTGTTCTTCAGCGCACACGCGTTCCCAGCCCCTCCCAAATTAAGAAACAACATCCCTGAAGGCATGAGACTATCGAGGAAACAGAAGGCAAAGGAAAGAATCCCTAAATTGTAGTCAGTAGTGTATAAATTCTGGATATGTTGCATCTATAAAACCTGCTACATTATTTCTATTAAAGTTTAAAAAAAAGGTGGCTTGCTTGTCTTCTGAGCTCTATAGCGGTACTTGAGTGACCTAGGAGATTCTAAGAAGCAGTGAAGAGTGAATTAAAATGAAATAATCCATAACGAACCTTTCCATATATGTTTTTGTAACTGTATAATTATTTGAAATATTTCATCTGGCAAATAGGCTTGCCACAAGGATAAATCTTAGAATATTCTAGCAGGCATTGTATATATTCAGATGATGTTTTTGATAACTGATCTGCAGTCCTTCAGCAGCAGCCTTTATATATCATCTACAAATAATTGAGCTAGACTGCTGTTCACAAAGCTGAAGACATTGAAAAGAGGAAGGGCTATATCATTCACTGTCTGGAATCCCATTTCAGTTGTCTACAAGAAATAAAAATGACTTTCCTGTAGCCTTGTGTTGCGCTTTTGTGTACATTGCCTTGCGCTGATAAGGTTGGATGTTTGTTGGTGTTACATCTGGGTGAAAAGCAACTGTGTCTTTGTTGGAGCTGCATTTGTGACTGACTGGAGTGGCAGCAGGGTGCTGCTGGATGCAGTGCTGCACCTGGCCTCCATCCTGAGTCAGAAAGGGGAGCCTGAGGCTCGGGAGCTGAGCTCCCACTGTCCCTTCCTGCATGGTGCTGCGTGCACAGGCTGCCCGGAGGAGTAGGACTCGAGCCTTTTAATTTGTTCTGTTTTCTGTTAAGATGTGAGACTGCTGAAACACAGCTAGCAGAGTAAATACTGGGCAATATTACACCTTTTCCCACCAGCACAGAAAATTAATGTTCTCAGTCATTGAGTGAGTGAGTAAATAAACTTTATTCTGACCTCTGGCGAAGTACAGTATTGAGGACTTTGCAATGCAAAAGAATGTTTCCTACACAGCCTAAAATAAAATTCAAGTGTGTAAGTTACAGAAAGAGGCTCCAACTCCCTAATGGAAGGAAGTGCCTTAAACTGTTATGTGATCCAGCACATGTACAAGATCCTCTCAAACATTCACAGCAGCTTTATTTGCCCAGATCTTATCTTGTAGTATAGCAAAACCTTCAGTCGGTTTTCAGTAGTATTTCATTTTATGATCAGACTACACAGGATTATGATGTTTAGTTTGACAGGTTCTCTTTTTTTCTTAAGTAAAATGACTGCTCAGAGCTGTGTTCACTTGTGCATCAAGTATCATGTACATTTCAGAGTAAGAGTATATAATTACTGATCCTTCATACCTTTACAGAACAGAAGTGTATCTATTCTGTGTGCTGTTTTTTTCAAGCAAGTTCATCAAGGACTTACTATGCTTGAATAAAAGGAAGGTTCTTTAAAGGTAGTGGGTAGCTCGAATCTGAATTTAACTTTGGGGAAACATAAACAGTTAGTCTTTGAAATCTCTTTGGTACTGGCTCATGCCTTAGTTCAGCACTACTTTTATCTACTTTAGAGGCAATCCAAGTGGGACTGGATCCTGGCTGTTGTTAACTAACAGAGCTTTATCAAAAGAAATACTCTGACTTACACTTGCAGAGGCACTAACCCTCAATAATTTTAGGTCTTAAGCCTATTTGCAGAAGCTTCATTTCTTTTATTATCAATGCATTACTTCAAGTTTTAAAAAAAAATTAAACAGGAGCATCACATCTTAGATCTATTAAATGAAATTGTAGGTCCTTCAAATATTTATATATGCAAATGAGGTGTATTTGGAGAGTTAAACCAAGGGGTAACCATATATATAAATGTAGGGGGGAAATACATCATCTGTGATATTAGGATATTTTCCCTGGCTGCTGGGGGAAGGGAAGGAAGCACCACTGACATATTAGTAAACTGTATTATTGGGGGTATAAGCCCTGTGCAGGGTTGAGATAAGAAGAAATGGATTAGAGTATTATTGCAGGGCAAATGGAACTGTTGCAAGCCATTCAACCTTTCTAATGCTGTAAGAACAGATTAATTTTCTCAATTAAAATGCCAGCATGTAATACACTCTAAAATATACTGAGAGTATAGGTCAAAAGTAGGGAATAGGATGGCTGAACTGCTTCATTACAGCTGACCTGCTGAAATCTTTGCAATCAGTCTAGTCTCCTCGAGAGTTCTGTCACTGTGAATAGACTCAGTCTGCATTACAGCTTCAAGTTAATTCAACATTACCTGACCAGTGTTGGATACAATGTAAGGTGAAGCTCGAAGCTGCAGCTGTTCTGATTTGTCTCTGATAACCATCCCATTTTCTGTTAGTCTCCCAACAGCAGTAGCCAAACTTCCTAAACTTCATTTGGGCACAAAAAGAGAGGAAAGGCATCAAGCTAAGTTTTGTTAGTAACGTGACAGAAAACATCAGCTTTGTCTAACACTTTTCTAACCCAGTTCATGTATTTAAATCCTGTGAATTGGTGGGTTTTTCACGGGTGTCAGCCTGAGGCATAGTGACCATTTCAATTGCTCCAGACAGTGAAATTAAGTGCACTGGGACTGATTTTTTAATGTGTTGATTTGGGATACAAAAGTGGATGATCTTGTGCTGTTCTAAGTGAGAGACAGACTTTGTTGCAAGCAGCATTTTTTGGTAGACAGAGGCTGACATTTCGTCCTGGAGATGTTCTCCAGTGCTTCTTCCAGAACCTTGTGGGGATGAGGTGATTTCATCTCAGGTCACAACTTGCAATTCTTTGTGTTTTTCTGAGCTGGCTTTTAGGAAGGATCAGGTGAAATACTAGGTGAAAAGTAGTTAGCTAGTGCTGAGTAAAGAGAGACTGAGATGATTCTTGTGCAGTAAGGAAAAGTTTTGAAGGTCTTTCATTGCTGACCTGTCACAAGTGGTGGTCTACTTGGTCTACGCACTCAGAATGTTCCTTGATCCCTGATTTTCAGCCTTGCATGGAACAAGGTGGTTTCTTCTGTCAATTGGCTAGAACAATCATAATAATTTGTTTCACACAAATAGAGCTGAAGAGTTGAATGATGAGATTGCTTAATAAGAATTTATTGGTAAGTAAAAACTGTTGCTGTATTTCATAGAAGAAAAAGCTTTGCTCTGGAGAAGATCCAGGGGTTCTCTGGTGGCCTGGCCTCCTGCGTAGGGACCTCCAGAGTTCCTTGGTTCCTTGGCTGTTTCATGCTCAGGAGCTCCAAAACTCTTCTACTGATGAAAAGGCCAAGTCCCACCATCAGAAAGAGGATCACTCTTCACAAATTTGGTCCTTGACGATTTTTTTTTTTTTTTTTTTTAAACCAAAGGGATGAGTTACTGTATTCAGGTAACTTAAGTTGTGCTCAGACTGGAGCTAGCACAAAAACCAACAGCTTATTTAAACACCTTCTGAGCAAGCATGACGATACCTGCAGTCCTGAGGCTGCACTGGCAGCTTTGTGGCAGGAAGATGACTTCTGACTTCTCCCTATTATAATCTGTGTGTTTTACTGTTTTGCTCTGCTGTGCCTGTTCCATAGAAGGAAGCTCAGGTGTGTGAGAGCTGGTGAGGACCAGTGTTCTTGTCCTGGGCTGCTCCTCTTCTATAGCCCTTCCATCTGTCTTGGGGATAGGCCGGCAAATAGGGGAAGCTTCAAATCCAGTTGTGTGGATTATGCCTTTATGGAGTTATAATAGGATTTTTTTGTAGCTGAAATATGACAGCAAAACCTTCCTCTTTTGAAAAGAGCTTGTTACTGATTTTGTTCATGGTATTTTATGTAAAGCTTAGGAAGGACAACCTTTTCATTTTTTAAAACCTCTTTTACCACTTTACCCTCTGTATCGATCATTTTGTAAGGGTGGGAAGATCCTACTGTAATTTTAAAGTGTGGAGGCTAGAAAAACTACACCTGAATCACCTCTTCCATGGTTTTGTTTCACTGTTTTTTTCTAAATTGAGGAAAAGGTGGAGCTACAGTAAAGAATTAATTCAATGATATACCATTTCTCTTGGGCTGCTTTTCCAAGCAGAACTGCGTCTTACACTTTTATGTATGGGGCTATAAAAGTCTGGTAAATGGCTTTGCTAATTTTAATATACAGCAAATAAGGCTGCACCTTTCCTAGGCCAGAAATGGTATATTATGCTCCTTGATCACTGTTTTCCTTTCTGGGGAGTCATGTTATTTAAATAAGTGGCACTTGAAAGCTGTTTGTGAGAGTCTGTGGTCCATGAGGTGATTTCTGAATCACTAACAAGTATAGGTCTTCTAACTTAATATACAGCCTATGTTCCAGAAAGCAATGCAATGAGAGCAGCTCTTTTGATTTTTCTGACTTACAGAAAAATCTCTTGTAAATAAAAAGTAGCTCAAAGTAGTATTTTGGTGAGTAGTAGCATGTATTATTTGCTGCTGCTTTTTGCTCTGGACCTGGTATTGTATGAATATGTTTAACAGAGCCCTTCTCCTCTTATAAGGATTGCTGCAACCAACAGTGCATTTTGGGGATTTTTTGCAAAGTCAATTCACAGCAGTGTCTGTGTGTGTCCCTGTGTGTGTGTCTCAGCAGTGGAAGCCCAGAATTTGCAGATGGGCAGGACTTGATAAAAAAGGAAGAGGGAGGGAGGGGTTCCTGAGGCAGGGCCCCTGCCCTCTTGGGCCTGCCCCTGCACTCCCAGGGGTGTCCTGGCTCCCCACCAGGCTGCTGGGCTGGTTCTTGCCTGTTCCTGTGCTCTCTGAGCTGGGACCGAAGTGACAAATAAAGCAGGCTGATGCCAAGCCCACAAAAAGAAGAACGAGTGTGCTATGCATGCGACAATTTTTAGCTTTTTCATGTTGCTCTGGGCCATGCAACTCCTGGTATAAATTAGGAGGAAAAAAAAAGCTTTGACTATTTCTCACTAAAACTGCTTATTTTTGTTTCTCATCCTTTCAGCATAATTCTTACTGAAATAGCTTTGTATAGGATATTCTTGCCTCTGTCCCAAAGAAATACTGTCAAATTGTTCCAGTCTGAAAATGTAATCTAGGCTGGCTGAAAAATTAGACACTTCAAATACCAGAGGTGCTGTGAGCTCATCGTTTCCAGATCTCCATCGCTGGAGATGTGGGGAAAGAACAGACGAACCAGATTACCGTCACTGGTTTTCCACAACTCCCAGAGATTTTCTTGGCAAGTTTCATTTTCCAGCAAGTTCCCCATCCCTCTTCTGTTCTTTCTTAATTCCTAGCTCTGCTTTCCCAAGAAACAGAAGCTCCTTTCTAGCTTTCTATGCTCCTCTGTGGAGCACACCCCTTACCCTGGCAGTGCAAAAATGCTGTACCATGCCTTATTTCAGAGCTCGATCACACTTATATTGGGTAGGGGCTCCTTGATTAAGGGCTGGTGAATCAGCTGTGGGAACATGGACCTCATCTGAATTCCACATTTCAAACTATGAGAAATTGTGGGAACATGGACCTCATCTGAATTCCACATTTCAAACTATGAGAAATTGTGGGAACATGGACCTCATCTGAATTCCACATTTCAAACTATGAGAAATTCAGCCTATGTTCAGCTGTAATTTGTATATACATATATATGTTACATAAAAAAGTAGCCCGAAGTGTGGTTATTCCCTTACTGCAACTGCATAAGTATTCTAGATGCAACTTGTCCTTGAAATCATCTCTGTGGGTGTAGTTTTGGCAGCTTATTTTCACTTGATCAGGTTTTTGTTGTTTGGGGGGGAAAAAAGAGCTGTTGTATCTGCAGATATGAACAATTAATCACTTTCTGTTGGCATTAACTTTTCGCTGATATCAGAATTTGAATTCGAATGCCTCTTTCTCAGCCTTTGGTTGACCTACCCCGACTGCTCTTTACTGAAGGGCGTTGCACCGGTGCTTCCACGTGCCCTTGCTTCTGGGAAGTTACACGGACCACTTGGCTGCAAAGAGGCACCATGTGTGTCTTCTCTACGTGTCATACACACACCTTAACAGCACTGATGTGTTAGAACTTTTTTGATCTTACTATTGCGTCCTTGGAGCCTTTTTGCTTTCCGAAATGGTGGCTGCTCTTTCCAGTTTCTGACTAGTTCCAGAGATGTAGACAGAAACAAAATGCTTTCCTCACTTCAGTAATGTGTTATTTGCAAGACCTTGTACGAATTCAGCAAACAGGGAAAATGTGCTTCCCTTGGCTCATCCCACTTTGTGCATTTTGAATATATTGCCGAGTGATAAATACACGTTATTGGTGAAACCCTGTTTGATGGTAGAGGTTTATTATTTTATCTGCTACCCAGTGGGTTCTGCAAACAGAAGCTCTTCCTTCTTGTGTTATTTAGGCCCCAAAGCTCCCTTCGTCTCTGGCAAAATAGTTAAGAGGTCAAAACAGAGAGATTGGTAACTCTGGCTTTCCTGCTTTGTGGTAAGACATATGTGATGAATTTGCAGGTTCATAGATGGGAAAAGGAGGAACAAGTGAGTTAAAGTACATACCCACGTAGTCTTAACTCTGTGTCCTGGCACTGCCTCAGTACCCTTGCAATACGTAGATTTCTCACTTTATTTTTAACTCTGCTGCATGGAAATTATCTTCCCTCTCAGCAACTCTTTTATCCAATCACAAGAAGGAAGGCCATGCCCACTTAATTCTGCAATTGTTGATGTCCTTTGCATGTCCATCCCTCTCATGTTCCTCGCCACAAAATGTGATGCTTCACTAGCTGTCATTAATCCTAGAAATCATGTCCATCTGCCAGCTGACTGCTGACAGTCCCTCTGCCAAAAAAACCCTTCCTCAGTTGTGGCAGATGTAGTCTGTATAACACTGTCCTGAAATAAGCTGCTTCTATTTCTCTGAAAGTACTTTTTAAAAAGTTTTGCTTTTAATCATACACAGAGGCTCTCTCCTTCCCTCTCTTCACCCCATGAGATCGCTGTTTCTCTGATGTTTTGCCACAGCACTGCAAAGCTGCTTTATGTAATCTCCCTGCTGCGCTACACCTACATCCCTCCCAGGGAATGCAGCTGACCTGTTTGTGGATAATACCTTTTGGCTGTTACCAGCTTCAGGGCTGGCTGTGAGAGGGCTGCCCTGGCCTGCTGTGCGCATCTTTGTCCTGTCTTCACATTTTTGGTCTGAGTTCCTCTTCATGTGTGTCATCTGGAAGGCTGGTTTCCTAATGGTGGTTGTTTTAATCCCTCTTTGAAGCAACAATATTCAGCAGTAAGCAAGGCTGACTAAGCAGTACGGAGCAGTTCTGTGTAGTTTGGGAAAATGTTTCAAACCCATGACTGTGTTAGCTGAATTGGATGTGGTAGTGGGCAGTAACACTTTCAAGCCAATGCAGAGAGGAAGATTTCACAAATGAGACTTAAAAGAGATGTTTTTGCTCAGTAGGATTACTGAAGGAGTTATTCTTCACTCTGCAAGTGGTATAAAATTTTCTTGTTTTGCTCTATATTGTAGAGAAATTAGCCTAAACTAGAATGCTGAAGTGAACTTAAGCTGAAGAGTCAACCTGGCAGCTCTGCACAGCAGCTCCTGGAGCATGGCTGACAGGCTGCAACAATAAGGTATAGTATTGCAGCTATAACACATCCATAAAGACCTTGGAAAGGCTCTCCAAAGGGGACTGAGAGGGACAAGAATCCTACTGAAAGAATATAAGCAAAAGAATCTAGCCTTACTGCAAAAAAAATTCCCCTATTGTTGATTAACCTATTAATACCTTTGTCAATAAATATGTGTGTCCTATAAATTAAAAAAATCATCAGTTTTCCACAGTGTTTCTAATAGAAATAGATGCTCTGTAAAAGATTAATCCTTATTGCCATCTGTGGGAAAGTTATTGCAAACGTTCAGTCAGAAAGTGTAAATAGTAGATTCCCCTGTTTCTGCATTCTTCTTGAGCCAGCTGATTGTCTCTTTGAAAGAAGTTCTGCTATTATTTTTGAGTATCCTGTTCCCTCATACATCCTTAATTGTGTTTCCTGGAATTTTGTCTCACACTTGTTGCCTTACAATGTTTTAAATTATGTTTTGTTTCTCTGATGTGCAAGTTTGATGGCGTGTGCTCAAAAGTAAAAATCATTAGCTAGGTACGTCTGGGTAAGCAGAATTCAAGAGACAGCTTTTTAGAGTGTAAGTCACTGACTCAAATTTTCAGATTACCTGGTTCCTCTGAACACCAGGAGCTGCCTGAAATGCTGTGGGTGGTTCTTTTGCTTCTGTTTTCAGACAGTTAATATTTGATTGTTTCCTAAACCACGGCTCTTCTCACCTTGGACTGAATCCAGACTATTTCTTATTTTGATAAGTCAGCCTATCAAAAAAGCCTGACTCAGACAGTGGTACATTAAGCCACCACACATCTTTGAATTTAATTGTTGCATAGATTTAGCACAATAACGCGTTCAACAAACTAAAATTTAGAAGTTTATCAGAGGTGGAGCGAGAACAAAATGATAGAAGTTCTAGAACAAGAAACAGAACAATGTAGATTCTACATTCCATGAAGAAAAAACCCCAGAGCTACAATGTACATGCAAAATGATGTGCGAACTAATTCATGGACCTTAAATAACACAGTACAGTGCAGGAGTGTTGCTGTGCTATAGCAATATGTGCTCATGATTTAAGGAGATACCTGCCCCAAAGCGTGTCACTCCTGTAGCCTCTCACTGTTCAGAGCGGTGGGTTGGATTAAAACGTGAGAAGGTGATGTTAAGTAGAGCACTGTGATGCCACTGTGACAATAGATCAGGAGAAAAACTTTGTCTGTTCTGGGCAACTTTAACTCCCTATGGTAAGGAAGCTCTGTGAAACAAACCTGTCCAGG
Source organism: Mohoua ochrocephala (assembly GCA_013398855.1). Taxonomy (NCBI): domain Eukaryota; kingdom Metazoa; phylum Chordata; class Aves; order Passeriformes; family Acanthizidae; genus Mohoua; species Mohoua ochrocephala. Next base: position 37,619 of record VZTA01003440.1, on the reverse strand, counting down.
TGTCCCTGCTGGGAATTGCTGTGGGTGACAGGATCCCCCAGGACACTGCTGTAACTTGCTGGGCAGTGCTGTCATCTGCAGGCAGTGCTGGCTCAGACTGAGCAGCCACGCAGCCTGTCCGAGTTGTGACAAACTGTTTGAGCTGTGACAACGAGCTGGAGCTGGATGGTGTAAAAACCACCTGTGCAGTCATCCTTAGAAACTGAAGGTTTTCTTTCGCAGTTAGTGCGAAGCATGTGAGTTAAATGGGGAGACTGAAATACCCTTAAAATCCCAGAACGTGATGGATTTATGGTTAGTATTTCAGAAATACATGTCTTATTAGTTCATACAAACTCAAACACTGTGTAATCATTCAATGTGATCGGGAAAGCTGGGGCTTTCATCTGGATTTATTAACATGAACTACTTGTGGAAGAGTTCAAAATTCTGTCTTAGTGTTTAAATTTTTGAGCACGTAACTGAGGACAGACATCTAACAATTCATAGCTGAGTATAATCAGCCTTGCACGTCATAAAACATAAAACAGAATCCTTCCTTTTAAAGTGGTTGTTATGTCTAGATCAAAGGTAGAGGATTATGCAGTATGCCCAGTTTAAGAAAGTGCCATTCAAGAGGTTAATGTAAAACTGGAAGCACCAACACTTTTTATGTTTAGTGTTATGTACTGTCTTTCTATTATGTAGAAACATTAGTGAGTGTTTACAGCCAGCCATGCCAAAATTCATTGAGCTCAGAAGAAAGAATAAAGGAAGCCTTAAACTGTGGGGTTTGTGTTTTAAAACAACGGCCTAGAAGCAGCATTGTGTTAACTCAGAGTTTCTGATCCCTGGATAGTGGTGGCTTTGCAGTCTCTCACGTAATTTTAAACAATAACTTGTTACATGCGTCCGTCAGCCCCGTGAATGTGACCTGGGAATGAGTAAGTATGTACTGGGTCTTGTGGCCCTGGTGTCAACAGCAAAAGTGGTGACTGGGTTTGAACAAAGGCCAGCTGCTCTGCATCATCTTCAGATCTTTGCCTGTTCCATGTTCTGTGTGGTTCCCAAGACCACAGGATTAAAAGGTGTGTAAATGCGGTATGACTTCACGTGCTTTTAATCCACATCCATGGAGATTTTTTTTTAAAGTCAGAACTAACCAGCTTGAATTTCAAGTTTCTTGGGGAGTTTGAAAGAGAGGCAAATAGAACTGCTTTCCTCTTCCTGGGGCAATTTTGACTGTTGTTGAGATTCGAAGATGATGGAATGCGGCTTTGCTCTTTAAACAAAGTCACTCTTCAGAGTACAAGTACTTTAGCAGGAATTCCTTCTCCCCATTCCTTTGATTCTCTGTAGTTATCTGTACCACTCCAGGATTTATGGTGCCTTCTGTAATGAGAGAAATCTTATATAATATATGCAGCCTTTGTACTTTCTAGACTAGAGCCTAATCTAGCTCTTAGTCCTTTGAAAAATGCCTTCATGTCTGTCTGCCTCTTTCAGATCTTGGGCTTTCAAAGTGTAAAGACCTGTATTTTTAATAGTCTTGGCCTGTATTCTCTCCTGATGAAGAACTGGTAACCTTAAAAAAGTTAATTGTGAACCAGATCCATTCAGAAGACCCGGTGGGCTGAATGCATAAATATGTATGTACACAAACAGGCTTTTAATGATGGTATGGAAACTATGAGGCAATCTATTGATACAGTAATAAGTGTAAGAACTGCATGAATAATAGCTTCTAAGTTTGGTGTTGGGGCTGGTTAGTGCTATCTTGTGTGATGATTCATTATTATAAAGCCTAATCATTACAAGCTACAGCAGTGTCTCAGGCAACTTGGCATAATTACCCTGTGTTTCTTCGAGAAAACAAAAAGCCTTCCTTTGTCTGGCAATTGCTGAGTAATTGCTGAACAGTTATATGTTTATGTGATATGAAATAGAAACGATACCATAATATTTGCTCTTTTGTCTGACTACCCTCTCCACTTATCTGTTTCTTGCTTTTGTTGTGGTTTTGTTTTGATTTGTTTGTTTTTGTGGGAGTTGTTTGTTTGTTTGTTGTTGTTTGGTTTGCTTTTGTTTCCAGTTCACACTGAAAAATGCATCTCCTCTCATTGGTGTTTTATTGGTAGCACACATGGTGCTGACGATGCTGAGTTTGCTGCCTTGTGTTGTTTAGCAATTAAGGCCTAGACTTGAGAGAAAGTCCTCTCCTCTGGGATTTGGGGACTAGCAGCGTGGTGGATCCAGACATCATATCCAGATATGAGACTTGTGCTGTGAAATTCATGCTCTTTTTGTGCTGTGCTCACAGTAATGGAAACTTCCATGAACTTTTGAAAGAAGTCTTCATCACTGTCTGTGGTATTTGGGTGGCTCTTCTCGCTGGGTATCTGATACAGCTGCTGGTTGTGTATTTTTGGGTTTTCTGTTGGGTTTTTGGGGGGAAGAAAGTAGGTTGTTATTGTATTATGAATAGGCAGAGAGAGAAACTAATCCTAGTTTAATAGGAACTTTGGAAGTAGACAAGTCTTCCCAGATCTCAGTATCTTCTCAAATATCATTTTTGTTCCTCTTCAATCTTGGGAACATTGGGGTTTTTTCACAGAACAAAGTCCCATTCTGTCTTCTGTCTGTAACTCAGTTTATAAACTTATGGGGAGTAAAACACTGTTACAGAGTAGCAAAGAAGCTGCATTTGTTATTTAACTTTTAAACAGACCTTTCATTTCATCCATAGGTAGTGTGTTACGTAAAATATGAAGTGTAAAATACAGTTTTATGTGTAAATTGGGTAGGAAAACAATAGAAAGGACAAGACACGCAGTTGATGTGTAAGAGGATTTTCCTGCAGAGTGCCGAGCAGTGAGGCACGCGTGTCCCAAGGGTGGGTAATGAGGGACTGAAAGGAGCACGGAAAGGCCTCTGCAGGAGTTCCACCTGAGCCACTGTGCCTGGTCAGAGACAAATGCCTCTGAAAGCGTGATTGGAAACATCTTCTCTCCCTGAGAAAGAGTATTGCCTAGGCTTCATGGGATTTTGTTCCACTTAACCTCTAATTTGGGAATGCCATATGGCATGTTGCTTTAAAAGCTGATGATTCCTGTTATATGCAGCAGATTTTGGAAAATGATTTTCACTAAGTGAGCAAGAGATGGAGCACTTTGTATTCCTCATACATCCAGCACTATTAAAGAAACATATTGGGGCAGACAATAAACATTGCTCAAACACTGTTTAGTGCCTTTTGCAATACCTTAATACCACCATCTGGTGAACTGAAATCACGTTACAGCTTATTTGTAGGTTCTTTTATATCATTTAATGGGCTTGTCTGACAGGGTTTTGACCAGGGAGCTGAACCTCCTGAAACAGGATTGTGGTGTTAGTGCTGAAATACTGCACACTTGGCATGCTTTGTTTCCTGATCCTAGGTGGGTGCAATAGAGGAGCACTGGGAATGCTCATCTCATGTGGAGGATTTTGGTGCTCTGCTCAGCCCATTCCAAGCTGCTGAGCCACTGGGAGAAAAAACTGCAGCTCCCGTTGCATTCTAAAAAAACCTGTTGCTGAATGACTTGTAACAGGTTTGGCTTATCTGATCTCAGCTTCTAGACCTTCTGAATCTCACGTCATGAATCTGAGCCTTGTGTTTTTAAGGGCATACTAAATACACCATGTTGATTAATGTCATCATAATGTAAACTTATTTAGTGGATGTTCTTTGTGCTCGCTTCTAATTCCATCATGTGGTGATAAAAATCCCCTTTTTAATTGTTTCTTCATCAGTTATTGATGAATAGGGTTCTTAAACTGTGAAACAGCTCTCCCAGACTGTCTTTCTGGTCCTGTTCCAGCTTAAACATATTTTTGGTTTGGAATAAAATATGACTATCCAACATTTTTAATGAACAAAGAAATTGGACCTGACCTGAGCCTGGCATTAGTTGCTGTTGCTCCTGTCTCTTTGAATTGCATCCAATTTGAAATGAAACTGCTACAAGACACTGGTAAGTGCAGAAAAATATACCCAAACAATTAAATGTTATGCTCAGTTTTTCCTAATTGTAATACTTTAAAATCCCTTAGTATAAAGTCTCAGACTAATGATTAATTGTTCATAATTAGCAAGTAGCCCAGTGGAAAGAATGAGGGTTTCTTTTTCACTGACAGAATAAAAGGAAGGAAAACAACTCTCTTGATTCTTATCCTGTGGGGAAGGTTGTCATTATTATGAATCAATTTAGACAATTTATTATTAACAAAGACAAGTTAAGGAGCAAGGACAAATGTTGATGGCCCCAGCCTGTGTGTTCACACTCTATTATAGTGTTATTTCTTTGATAATAATTCCTCCTAGGAGCAGGAGTGACCATGTCCTTTTAGCAAGAAATCCTTTGCAGCTAAAAGAAAAAGGCAATGTATCCTCTTGTGCTGTGACCTGAGGTAAAAGATAAGATCAGTCTTAAACAACTACTCTTTAAAAGGTATTTATTCCCTCATATACCATGGGAGAAAAGAAAAAAGTACAATAGAGGAAAGGAAGATTACTTTTTACTCTTGACTGAATCATCTCTTTTCAGTGTTTGTAAAATACAGTGTGATCGTTTCATATTAAAAGGAAATTAATTTTTCTGTTAGGCATTGTGAGGCACATTAAGAGTGTGCTGAAATGGCATTTAGGTTTGTCCAGCGAGGCTTACTTGTTAAACCTGCTTGTTCACAATTCAACCAAAATAATCATAAATAAATTATCCCATTTATGGAACAGTTGGATATTATGGACATCTTATTCCATGGAGATAGGCTTTCTAATTTGCTTTTCTAATAATTCTAGGAGCTCTATAGGATGGGAGGACTCTAAATTAGGTTTCAGCAATGGTCCAGTGACAATATGTAATAGTGTGGATTCCTGTGTAGCTATTTCTACCATCTTAAACATCTTTTTTTTTAATATATTTTTCAAATTAATGTTCTTTGAAACTTATTTTCTTATTTTTACTAAGTGGTTGAAGAGAAGTCATTGTCAGGCTTAATCACACTTTGGGGTTTTTATTTTGTATTTTATTTATAAATGGTTTCATATTTTACTCCTTCCTAAATAATCTATTCACTTCCAAGCAAGTGCATGTTGTCTAATTGCTTCAATAAACTTCAGTGCATAATGCCTGGACCAGTTACCTTGGTTTTCATCTTTTTTTTTGTGTGTCACTCTTTGCAAGCAGGAATTGCTCGGATGTTTGTTTCGTAGCACTACGAGATGCTTTACTAAAGAAGGTTATGCATCCTCTCAGCCTGGGGACAACATATTCTCTGCTACTTGGTCTTCAGCAATACTGAGCAGCACTTGTGTGCTAAATGTAGGCTGAGGGAAGTTAGATGACCACAGTGAAACACCTCAGACTGCCCCAGAACGTCCTTTCTCCATCTCCATCAAATGCTTTTAACTAAGTGTCGCTGTTGCAGTGGGAAGCAGGATCCCATCATGTTGGAGAATCTGGAGAAGTCCCTTATGTCTGCCCGGCATCAGCTGGAAGCTGAGAGGGACTTCGTGGGGCTAAAATGTGTTGAGGAGGGATCTGAGATGTAAAATCATGGTTGTTGATATTTCCCTCCGATATTTATCAAGTTTGATCAAGCAATTAAGCAGTGACGGAGGGGTTTATTCAGTGCATGCTTTTGTGGTGAATTGATACCCTTATGTATAAAGCACAGCTTTATAGACAAAATTAGGCAACTAAGTGAACCAATACGTAGAGGATCACAGCTGCTCATTCCCCCCTCCTTTTTAAATAAAAATAAAGTTACATGGCACTTAATATCTTTGAGTGTAACACAGGGATTAAAAATATTTTTAAGGAACTTTGTGCTTGTTCGAATGCTCAGAACCTGAAAGAGTACTGCCCATTGCATTAACCAGATGTCCAAATCTGAAAGAATTATATGCAACAATATCAGGTAGATATATTCACTCTAATGCATAAAGTTGTGCATTCAATCCATTTGACTGTTACTTTTATGTGTTAATGATAAATTTCCCGTTCCTTCTATATAATGAAATAATGAATTATCCTGTTTCTAAAAGCTAAAATGAACACTATAAACAGCAGTGTTAATACATATATTCTTTTAAAGTCTTGAGAAAGCTGGTTGAAAACAAGTCAATAGAACAATTGTGCATTTAATTGCTAATCTATTTTATGTTTTATTAAATGCTGAGTGTTGTTTTCCTAATTCACTTACACGGTAATGGGTAATCAAGTAATGATCAGTGGCTTGTAATTTAAAAATAGCTTAATTGTATGGAACCTTGAAAGCTAAACAGGACCTGTCATCTGGATGGACAATTATGAACATATATATAACTTTTTTCCCCAAGAAACAGTAATTGTTTTGTTGGTAACTGGTGTTTAACTTACCATACCAGATGATTTCTTTCCAGCCTATTCTCAGCACTTCTGAAAACTGACTTTTGGACTGAAAACTCTTGGGCTTGAAGAATTTTTTTTTTTGCCTTCATGTATTCCCCTGGGCGTAAAACTTAGTACTGGAATATATCCCACTTTACTCCTAAGGTGGTATATGAGGGAAAGACACCCAGGATGGTTTTTATTGTTCAGAAAAATCAATGGTGGTTTGAGCAGGGGTCTGTCAGCCATGGCCAAGCTCTAGACATTGTTCACAGCAGAGCATGAAATGCCATCTAGTAAGGGCCTGAAGAACTATGGCTTGGATCTCAAGACCTGCTAGGGAGAGAGGGGAGGATGAGAAGCCTGTGAGTAGCTGATGTGTACTAAAAAGCAATAAAAGACAGTGAAAGACGGTAGTGTTGCAGGGGTGCTGGGGTCTGCAAGGAATAATTCAGTTTTCCAAGCACTGGAAAGCGCAGAGTTGCAGTGTTTTTACTGAAGACATGAACCTCCAGTGCTGTGCTAGTTGCAGGTTGGGTGACCCAGGTGTGAGTGCCCATGCCACCCTGCTGATTTGCCCTGTGCATACTCGCTTGCCTGCACTTGGGTGCCCATGTTGGTGTAACTGAATATCTAGTGATAAAAAGCACAACAGGCTCTGAGATAGCACAGACAACTGGGTAGCTTGCAAAGACACTTGGGATAGAAAATTTTACACTTAAAACTAGTTTTTTATCATGGACAAATTTCTTTTCAAACTCCTAACAGTAAGGCTTTAAATCAGCAGCCTACGACCTATTCGCTCAGAAAAAGTCAAATTGGGGGTCTACTTCTGAAAACTGACAGTGCCAACTGAGGTGTTTTTTTATAGTTGACCAATTCCTCAGGTAGATATTTACATGAGCCAGTAAAGGAAACAATGCCTGAGTGTAAGTCAAAGCACAAATTTCATTTCTGGTCAGTCTTGTAGTTGATTTTTTTTCCCCAAGGTAATAGCTCATTTACTTAGTGAAACAATTGCATTAGAGACTTCACCCTAAGTATGAAAACTTGAGCTTGCTCTAAGGAAAAGTGTATTATTTAACAGCAGCACTGAAATCCTTCACCACACACAAAGCCCTCAGGGACAGCTGAGCACACCAGAGGTGTGGACTGACAGTCTGCAGCAGCTTGCAAATGCATATGATGAAAAGCTAGCCACTGGATGGCTGAATTCAGAGCTGAATTGGTTATCGCTATATTTAAATAAGGATAAAGGAGAAAATACGTGGCAAAATTCTGGTTTTCTTCCAGCTGTGTTTAAATCCTCAGTGAAGGGCTTCAGATAATATTTGGGGAGTATGAATTTGTAATCAGGATGGCAATAGGAGCTTCTAGAGATTGTATTACTTTTGAAACTATTAACTTGTCAGATGCTCCTGCTTTCTCCTTGGTTCCGTGGGAGGAAACAGACTTAATTAACTTTAAAGATCCTCCTCTAGCAAAAAAACCCCAGTGTTCATATTGTGATAATTCAAAGGGACACAGAAGAAACCAGAAAATTACTGATTATGACAGGAATAAGCTGGAAATGTTTCCAATTTCCCTAAGTATTTGTGTCTCCATCCTTTAAATATGAGGATTATAAAACTGATGCATTAAAATGTATTTCAGGAAAAAAGTAAAACCCCACAAATGCAGAAGAAATTACTACAGTTCAAAAGATGAAAATCTTAAGTAGGCCACTGAAGGGGGCAAGGGAAGAATCAAAATATGCCAGTGGCATTAGCAAATTCTCAGAGTGATCTGTCTTCCTTCTTTAGTTCAGGACCTTACTACAGAAGACGACAAAACATGTTTAACACGAATTCAATTGCAAACTGTAAAACCCAGAGTCCTTATTAATTTATGACCAAGTAACTCTGTTCCTCCTAGCTAAAGTATTAAATAATCATCTTTTACTTCTCAATTAAGTAATCACTCTTGAGAAGCAGCAGGTACAACGGAATAGAGAAAAATGGCAAAGGGAGTTATGCAAGCCAACAGCCATTGATTTATGTATACAATATCTAGAAATGAATACAACGGATTAGGTGGCAATGACATTAATCAGTTTTGACGTTGAATTGGGGGGAACCCCAACAATGTAGGTTTGATATAAATGTGTGCTTAAGACATACTGAAAATTAGAAAGATGCGCTCTAAAACTTTGAAATGAGCCAGGGTTTTTTTTAGGATGGCTATGAGCAATGAGATTTAAAAACCAATTGAATGAATCTACTGGCACTCAGAGGATTGCCCTTCTGTCTTAGTGCTGGGCCCAAACGTGTTCTTCACTAAAATGCATGCGTTTTGTGTGCAGCAAACAGAGCTGACCTTCCCTCTCAGAAGCTTATCTGGCTGATGATCCTCTGATCCAGCAACATTGTGCCCTTCTGAGATATTTTTGACTCAAGTCTCTTGGCTTCAAAATAGTCGCAGGCAGATAGCACACCTTTATCCTATGGAATGAGGCAGGAGGCTTGGATGAGCTGGCAAAGCCTCTATTGAAGGAGTGAGTCATAAACTTCCTTCTTCTGTGCATCTCTCACAGATGATGTCTGACCTGGCCCTGCTTGTCCCATCAGGTGCAGGAGCACCATGAGGGTGTAGGGCAGCTCAGGGGGGAATTTGCAGTTCTGTGTGGTCCTGGAGCTGCCTGGGCATGGATGTCTACTCAGATGTGAGGAGGAGAGAAAATAGTTTTGAATGTGACAAGTTACAAGTTGTGTTTGTACAGGACAGTTTCTGCTAAACTGTCGCTAAACTCAGAGCGTAACCTCTATTGGAGTTTTTGGTTTTCCCTGGAGGCCTGGTCTTTTATTAGTGCTCTAACTAAAAGTGGAGCATGAGCCCTGAAAAAGTGGAGACAATTCCATAATTGAGTTATTGATTTGGGGAGGGAGGGAGAAGATGATGAAAATTGTTTAAATACCATCATCTTAGTGCTTGTTACATGCTCAGTATTCTAAAGATTCAATTCCCTGCTTTGTTGCTCTTTTGTAACTAAAATATGAATACTGTTAAATTGTAATGCAAGTACATAATGCTGTTCAGACTCAAATGAATGGCAGAAAAATTCCATTATTGCTTCTACACATCCACCGTGGCTGGACGTTAGTTGAGGATTAGACTCTATGTGCAAAGGAAGAATCCTGTTAGCAAAATACCATACAAGGCTTTAGTTTGTTTGTGGCACCTGCAAACTGGCCTGCCTACATCTTGCTTTTAAAGGTTCTGAACTGTTTATTTTAATGGTGTTGACTGTGCTTCCTTCAGTCTTGCAAACTGTGTGAGCTTAGGGAAAATTAATTGAAAGTTCTGTATTTGAACTGTCATTGTGGCTTAGGTTTTTGTTTTGTTTTAACCTACACCTTCAAAGGTAGCAAAGACCAGAAGTCTTGCAGTGCCATAAGCATAGCTGACCTTTTGAGTTCCGGATTGCATCAGGAAGGAGGAAAGTACTTTGAGGTACAAAAGCATAAGGTTAAAACAAGGTTTAATAATTCCAGCACTTTGCGTCACTGGCAACAATAAATACTGCAGAGATAATTGTGCAGGGCTGTGATCAAAGATGGAAGAAAAAATGCAAATATATCCTGAACTATTAAGATGTTAAAGCAATGTTTTCAGCATCACTGTAACTTCAATTGTATTGAACTGTGGAGTTGAGTACCACAGAAGTAAATGCCAAGTGTGACAAAATAAAACGAGAGAGAAATCAATGCCAAATGGTATCATCCAAAGCTATTAAACAAGAATCAGACACAGCTACAGCATTCACTGTGTCTAATTCACTTGCATGCACTAATTCTGATAAGCAATTTAGCAGCATTTCCTCTACCCTTGCTAGCGCAAACGGTAATACATGAAATAATTGCAATAATTGCCCCTGGGTTTGGAAGTTGTATATGAAAAGCAGGAATTCCTGCCTTGTTTTTGGTTTGGTTTTTAACAGTGAGAATAGAATCCTAACTTTTTTTTTTTTTAACTGATGTCTGTGGCATAATTCTTATTGGTAGTATTTTCACTACAATGTTAAAATAGTCATGACTCATTACTAGCAAGCGTGAGGCCTGTTGTGCTGCCAATACAGAAATATGGAATAAGAGACAGGTGCTGTCCCCGGAGAAATTGCCATCTAAACACAGTGTAAAACAGGTGGTTCACTGAAATGATTTCATTTAAGGGATATCTCTGTAGTGAGGAGTTGTGGGGCTCCAGAATCTCAGGAGGCAGAGGGAGAAAGAGAGAGAAAATTCTCCCAACCCTTCACTGCAAGACTTTGAAGTAAATATATCAGCAGTAGATTGTGAATTAACCTTATCTGGCTGGGTCTGTTCTGAGCTGCGCCTGCATCCCTCTCTCCCTCGCAGCCACAGGGAAAACCCAATGGGAAAGCTGGCTCCAGAGTGCAGAGGCCTGTTTGGCCAAGCACCAACTTCTGTGGGGCACATTCAGTGAGTCAGTTGTAAATTTAATTGTGTATGTACCACTTGCTGAGATGGGTGTGAGAGCTGCTTTTGTCATGAGAAACACTCCCTGTGCTGCCACATTGTCTGGTGGCATCCGTGGTGACAGCTGCTCGGGGTGAAAAGGGGAGCGCTGTGCTCCCAGCAGCAGGGACGTGGAAGAGCATTGCTGGAGTTACCCATTACCTGGACTTGGCCCTGTAGCTGAAGGAGGACTGTCTTTCATGACCCAGTTTTCCCCAGCTCTTAATTTTGAGCTGTTCCTTCCATTTCAGTAGCTGTTGACAGTCAGGAGCTTTCCTGCAATGCCTTGGAGCACTGCATGCAGCATGGAAGGATTAGAAAAGACCTGTCACTGTTGGATCGAATTGACTAGGATTCCATGGGTTTTCTGCTTGTCTTGCAGCTGGAGCACAGAGGATCAAGGCTCGTGTGTCTCCCCTGTGTATAGTAAAACAACATTTCTTGTGACTTGAGATTGCTAAGCGCAGGAGAAAAATTACAAACATCATAAATGAAATTCGAAGCTTTCTCCGTTTGATCTTTGCCAGAAGGGGACAGATGTCTTTTTTTCACATGCTGTGTTGGAGAGCAGGCTGCAAGGCCACCCAACAGGAGCTCTGCATCTCAAACCTGGAACGGGTTAGATGCCTGATCACTGAAATTGCAAAAAGATCCATACTTCTTATCCAATGCGTTTTAATATAAGAGTCAAGTCTGCTGCTTAAAACATCTTCCAGCATCAGTTTTCCGTTCATTTATATGCCCTATGCAAGTGCTTAATTTCAAAATTATGTTTGCTGCTTTGTGTTAGTATTTAATGCAAGAAATTAAATATCTATCTGAGGCACAAAGTTATTTTCCTGTGACTTTATAACTTTAAATTCCAGTAGCCTGTTGTATCCAAAGCATCGTCGCTTTGTGAAACAGAAAACACTGCTCATTTTGCACAAGTGAAAATCTGTACTCTCAGTAAGTCTTTACTCTTCATATTTGTGCTGTAGTTTCAATCTTATCTAAAAGCACACTTGCTTTGAGGATATATAGCTAGGAGTTGCAAAAAGCTGTTAAATGGTATTAAGATGTCATTTGCTAAGCTGGTATTTTTAAATAGCATTTTGTTCTACTTGTAAGTCATGCTTTTTTGTGCATCTTATGGTCCACAGCCCTTGAGGTTTTTCAGGCATTTCCAGATGCTCAAGATGTGAACTGCACTCAAGTAATGAAATAATGATTTCCATGCCTCATGATGCTCACAGGTGCGTTAATACTGCACTGGAATGTGAGCTTGTCGTGTTAGTAACACACAGGCTAGCAAGCCATGAAACTGTCCCTGGGTATCCCACTAAGGTTCTGTAAGAAACAGGGTCGCTGAACTTAATTTGCGTTTAACAGTTACTGCTGTCTTTTTTTTTTTAATAAATAAAAGTGAAAATCAGACTTTAAAACCAGCTAAAGAGAAGATAATAATTCTTGTGGATGAAACCTTTTGTGTAATTTTCAACACCCTAAATAATCCCATGCTAAAAGGGAAAAGAATGAACAAAATCTAATTGCACAACAAATATAGTTGCAAAGTTGTAGTGTTCATGTGCTTGGCCTCTCTAACCTGGCATCTGGGCTAAGAGATAAGGACAATCTTGTGTAATGTGGTGAGCAGTTTCTGGCAGAGGCGTGACTATGGCTTGATGGTGAATGTCCTTGGTTTGTAATATTAAGGACAACTTTACATGCGTATAAACTCAGTTTATCTAAACTTGATGCAGCAGAGGGTGTCTTATACGGTAAGGCTGGATCTTGCTGTCATTGACATGAAATACTGGTTTTCTGTCCTTTCAAAATATATTACTTTAAATGCTTAGCAAACTCTTAGTAACAAGATGTTCTCCTTACTAAATACAGAAGGCTCTTCCATTAATAGAGCAGCTCTGAATCTTGTGTTGTCAATTTTGATGTTGCTCGCCACCTTTACTGAGGGTGGTTGTTGTCTCAGTGAAGTTGGCAGACAGCAGCACAGCCCGTGCTGTAGGGTACCCATCCAAATCCAGCATCTTTACTGAAAGCTGTGTTCTCCAGCAGTTCAAGCAGAGGGCACGCCTGAGGCTCAGGCAGTAATTTTGAAACCACTGCTGGTACTTGCTGGGACCTACCTGCTTTGACAGGACACACAAATAATTTTTCTTCACCAGGAAGGGTCTTGGGTATAGGACTGACTTAGTGGGTTAGGTATGACCTAGGGTGTTCAGCTGGAAATGATTTCATTAACGTCTCTTGGATTTAATTTGAAAATTGAGACTGGGGGAAGGGGGACAAGGGAAGAAACCGGATTATTCATGTAATCTCTAATGGGGAGCACCTGAACAGAATTTCTTGGTTTAATACGATGTCTTTTTGACAGTTTCCATGCTCTCCTTTACTGGCTGTGAGTTTGAGACATTTAAATTAAAAAGCTCTGACACATCCTGCTTTCGGTATTCTATTTTCTGAGATTAGTTTTTTCCCCTCTTTCTGTGGGAGATTATGACCCAGTATTCCTGTCAGTTGCTGTGATGTAACATCGGGAGCAAGGAGACTGCAGACCGAGGTGTTCATGGCTTTTTTGACTGTTCTTTCTCAGTGATGCCCTTCTGCTGATGTTTTAAGAAGTGAAACATTGATTCTTTAGTGCAAAGGTGCAGGGGAAGGCATGTGTGTGGCTGGGCAGGGCTGAGGGAAGGTCTGTTTAATCCAAAACTGAGAAGGACACCGGTGGTGCTCTGAATTTCTAATGATCATTTCATTTGTCAAGCTTTACACTTGCGAGCAGTGCAAGCTATGCAAGTGTTGGTAGCAGAAACAGAGCATTTCGTGTGGCTTTAAAGAGATTATTTTTGTCACCAAATACTGCCTCCTACAAAATGTATTAGTTCTTTTCACTGCATCAGTATAATTAGTTCAGTCTGTTAACCAGCTTATTTCATCTAATACTTTCCTCTGCACTTGCTGACAATACAGTTACAAAAAAATTACAAACCAACTGAAAACAATGCAAATAGATTTGTTTGCTATTTCTTCTACGATGGCAGTTTGCCAGAGATGACACGCTTTGCTAAATGTCACTAACTATTATGTATTTAGGACTTAATTATGCCTTTAAGGCACTGGCCCTTTCAGGGAAGAGTGGATAAAATTGCTTCCTTGAGAGCTTTCAGCCACGCTCTGCCTGAGAAAACATGACTGCTGGTAGCGTGGTGGGAAATGAAAAGGCAAGTTGATCATCTATTCGAGATGATGGAGCATATGTTCTTGCCCACACCTCTTAGCTCTGCTGATGGATGACTTATCTCACTGCTTTGGGCATTAAATAAACCTCGATTAAAGCTATGTCTGCACCTGTAGCCTCAAATGCTCTTTTTATCTAGAGCTTATAGTGGGGAAAAAATTTTCACGCTATGAAGTCTAAGACCCTAAATACCCCTGGATTTTCCTACAGTAAAACATAATGTGAATGGTTAATTAGAAAATAAAAAGACTCACTTTGCAGGCATTTTTGTCCAACTAACGCTGAGCCAGGAGGGCTGAGGGGGTGAGAGTCTAGACTGGGACCTCGTTGATCTCTGAAGAGACTGTTAACCCAGGACGCACACTTGCTGCCAACGTCTAATTCTTAACTTCTTGAAAATATCGTATTTCGTAGCATATTTATAAACTTCAGAACATATTCAGAGGCAACTCATGGGAACACAGCTAAATCAGGATTATACTGCGCTGTGGAAGTATGTAGGATGTAGCTGTTGAATAATTTAATGCTTCTTTGCTCTATCAACTTTTTAGTCTATCCATTTTCCTTAGGATTTAGTCAACTCCCAAAGGTTCCCGTTCAAAACTCAAACTATTACAAACTATTGCAGATGCGAGTCTAAGTGCTATCAGTAGTGCTGGATTTCCCAAGAGTTGTCTCTCATGTCAGGTAATTTCATTTAGAGTTTTAAACCTTTAGGCAGGAACTCATTGACAAAAATAGTATCTCCGTTTCAAAATCTGCATGACCCGGGTTACAAGAGCAACTACCTAAGCTGGGCAACAGTGTCCAAATTTCTTCTTCCAGTGCTTCCTCATGGCTCACAAAATTGCTCTGTGGAGTAACAGTTTGTAGGTTCAGGAGCCTGACAGGTGCCTCTTCTCTGCCATGGCACCTTCCACCTCTAATGTGAGCTTCCTCCACCTCACCTCTGCTGGAGGTCTTCACTCAAGCTCTTCTCCAGGGCTGAGGTGTTTGAAGAGATGGAAACAGCATCTGGTTTTAAAGGCACCTGCTCCCCAGCCACCAGACACCGATTTAACATCTTCACTGATTTCTGGAAAACTCTTTTTGGAGTTCTTTGAGTACTTAAGCCTGCTATTCAGTGTAAAAATTAGAGGCGATTGCAGCAAATCCTTTAATAATCTTTGCTATGCGCGTACTCAAACGCATCTGGGCTAAAATATTACAGCTTAGAAGAAAGTAAGTAACATATGCTCTAGTCTCAAACAGTGTCTTGCAAACCAAAAATAGCAGAGCCTGAGTTCTAATAAGTAAAACAGAAAGAGCTGCTGTTCACATGGATTGCTCGATTTTACCCTTGACTTCAACAGAGAAAACATCCTAGAACCATTATATATTCCTTGCTGCAATATAAATAAAACACAAATGCACTCTAACTTACTGTCATCAGTGATATTTATATAAAGCACTGGGTTTACAATGGTACGTAATTTATTATTGAAATTATATTTAATTGCACTGAAATATTACTCACTGCATGCCTCTTCCCATTCTATTATAAATGCATCTTAGTGTGCTCCCTGCTTGCAGCTGAAATAATAAATGATTTCATAACTTGAGTTATTTGTGGGATACTGGAAATAGGTTTTCTGTCAGTACAGAGACATTTTATGAACTTGTTATGGTGTGGGTATTCATTGCTTCCTCTCTCCTGGCAGAATAAGTCTCTGGACACTAGTATCTAGTACTTAAATATTTTGAAGGAGTTAATATTAAGAAGAATATTGAAGATAGACATCAAATTATGGTTTTGCCCAAGATTTTAGTTTTAGTGACATGTACTTAATAACACTTCACTAAATACCTTCAAATATGTACATTATAATTACAGCCTTGTTCTCGGGTTGTAATTTCATTGCTCTCAGTGCTTCTAAGACAGATTTTTCTCCCTCCATTTTAAAATTTATCAGTATGTATTAATAATGGGAAAACAATACATCTGGTGTAATGGTTGTAATGTAAAATATTGAAACGGTGCCACTTCTCACAGAAAGTATTTTCCCAGTACTTAGGTGAAACACAAGATAACCCTAATGCAATAAGATTTTCAATTTTCTAAATAGTAGATTTGCTATGTAGTAGTTTTACAGACTATTAGACACTACATGCCATCTTAATAACAAGTTAATAGTCCTCTTCTTGAAATGCTATTAAGACTACAATGTGAGATGCACAAAACTTAACAAATTTCAGATTTCAACAGGATCATGAAACCCTAACTTCATGTGTTAGTACACGGTGTGATCATTCATTTCTTTCCATTTTCTAATTCTTTCTTTTCCTCTTCTTATTTCTGCCTTATTCAACACTTTCTGTGAAAGGCATTTTTTCTCCATCTTTCAGTGTGTGGTCACATGTATTATTAACTACTTGCTATTCTAGCCCTGCCATAAAAAACCCCAGGCATGTTAATGTATGCCTAGACTTGTGTATGGCACTGCCATCAATTGTGGTATTGTGACAAGTATTAATGAATTCATCCTTAAATTGGATCTATTACGGGAGACTGTGTGTATGAAAGAGAAAAATGTCTGTGATTAGCTATAGATACATTTTAGACATGAGGCTATGAGATGCAAGGTTAATATTATAAACTTGTCTGACACTGAGAACTCAGTGAATTTTATTCTTGAAGTACTTGATATGTTAGGAAACTTTTTTAAATCATAAGGTGAGTGCGTGAGTACTTGTCACTTCTGCAAACCACTCTGTAGGTATTGGTTATTTGGTGTCTGTAGGTGTAGTTGATGCACAGAGAACATGAAGTGCTGTTAAAGATTAAAGGATTGTCAGAGGAAGTTAGAGGTGGTTCAGTGCTCAGGGATCTGTTTGTGGTGGGTTAATGCAGGGCCTGGATACCAAGCTGGGACCAAATGAACCTGGTTACAGAGGCAGTGCTGCCAGTGTGGTGCCCTCAGCAGCTTGGGCATGTGCACAAGCCCAGCTTTGGAGCCACAGCCTGCCTCTGCCTGTGGTGCAGCGCAGGCAGAGGCGATTGTGGGATTAAGAAGATGGTAGCAATTGTCCAAACAGTGTTATCCTGTTGTTATCCTGTATTAGCCAGCTGTTGACTCTTGAAAAACATGCTAGACTTGTATGCTCTTGGACAGAGTGTCTGACGTTAGAAACTTTTAAGAAATTTTGCATCTGAAGGAATCGGTTCTAGGAAGAAGTCAGTACCAAGGTTTGCAGTGCAGACCTGTGCAGTTTGAGCTGATGCAGTAACTCTGCAAGAATAGGTACTGAAGAAAGATGAAATGTGCTTTTGGCTTCATGAGAAAGGAGAAATGCGAGGGTGAGGCTGCTGGTTTGGTTTACAGCTGTGTAGCAGTGCAGCCTCCAGCAGGATTTCTGCTTCTGCCCCTGTACCTTCCTCAATTCCTTGCATCTGTCCCTCCAGCTCCCAGTACCTGTCTGTGCCCTTTTCCCATGCCCTTTGCCAACACATCTGTATTTTCCCATGGTGCCTGTTATCTTCTATAGACCTGTTTCTTTGCCAAACTGCCCTGACATCTTTCCTCACTCACTGTTTCTTGTAGGTTTTTTTTCTGTGCTTGACTGATGTTCTTCTCTGCCCCTCTTTTTCTGTTTCTGCACTTCTCAGGTGTCAAGAAAAGAGGAGAAATATCTTCCCTGTTACTTCTTTTTGGGCACGAACTCCAGAAGGAAAAATACCTGGGCTCAGCAGACAGCACTAAGGGCAACAGAATTTTACATTTGAGATGGTCAGGCAGGTAAAAGATATTACATGCTCAAATAGTTTCATTCCATAGTGACAGAATCCACCCTTTGATCTAAAAAAAAATATATAAATTTCTAGTCTGAAATATATCTGTGGTTAACAGCCCTGTTTCTCTTATGCTTTTGGCCATTTAAAGAAGGTTCAGGACTATATTGCTTTAGGGATGTGAATGCACAAACTAAATCATGATTTCTTACTCTGACTATTTTTTTTAAACAATTGCTATGATGAGGTGACTGATTTGTGTTATGGATGCCCTGGATGAAATATAGGGCTAAATATAATGCATTTCAATGTTAATTAAAATCTTGCACTAGAGCCGGTAGCAGACTCTGGATGTTCTCACTGGGTGAGCCAGTTCCCTCCCTTTTCCTACCACTTTTCCCTTTTCTCTCACATCAGAAGACCCATCTCTGATCCCATAATTTGTACCACTAATTATTAGTAATGGCAATACACAGAACTCAATGAAAAATGAGTTTTTCTTTACTGAAGCGGTGTACAGTGAAATTTCTGCCGGTTGGTGGTTGTCAATTTATGGTTTCTTAGGTTTTTTATTTTTGAGGATTTTTCCTTCTAATTCTTAAGAGAAGTGGTAGAGATGGTCATTTCAGTTCCTATCCGTGATGATTTTAAATTTGTTACCATGGCATTAATCTTACTAACGCCATCTAGCTTACAGAAACATTCACTAACGTAATATGCAACATCCCAGAATAGTGTTTTCACTGAAGTTGTCAAAAGTGACATAAATTTTAGCTTACCCAACTGACAAGAACTAGCTCCAGAGTCACCATCAGATGCAGGATTACAGAGTAAACTGTCTCGATTTTTGCTAGCTGTAAATCTTAGTTTACAATTGAAACACAGAGATAAACTTGGCATGTTTTGTCAGCTAGTGGAAAATAGAAGCTATTATCTTTTCTCACAAGCAGCAGTGACAAGACCTGGTAGCAAAGAGCAGCTCCAGAAGAATGATTAATAACATATAACGCCTTCAACAGGTAAATTCTAGCTTGAACAAAACAGTATCCTAATGTGATAAGTGGAGGGAGTGGAGAATCTACCACAATTAAGACACTACTGGACTGTTTTTATCATAAAAGAGAGAAAACCGTAAACCATGAGTGCAAATTAGAACCATGATTAACTAATTTGTGATAAAGTGTGAGGTCTGCTGCCTTTCCTGCTTCAGCTTTGCAGAATTAAACTTTCTTCTACCACACATAAAGACTTAGACAAAAAAAATTGGCAGACTCTCACTGAACTCACTGTGCTTGGTTAGCAGAGATTATCAGCAGCTCTGCTGCCTTGGAGGCTGAGAGGTAGAGTCTGATATTTTAACTGGAGACTGATGCATTTTTTGCTGAACAGAAAAATTCCCATTTTCACAGGAAGGGGACAGGATTCAGAGGTAAATATTCTAAATACTTGGTCATTACTAAAAAAATCTGAATTAACATCAGTGAGTATTTTTAATACTCACAAACAAGTACTGTGCTACCAACACCAGAACACCTATAACTGCAAATAAGGCAAAAAATCTGAAGTTTTATTATAGTGTAATGGTTTCCAAAGTAGGAATAAGCCTACTAGAGGGTGTTGGAGGGGAAGGGTCAGGGCCAAGAGGAAATATTACTGTGAGGGAACTTTATGGAAGAAAGAGTAGAAGTAAGGGGAAGGGGTGCCTGATTTTTCTAGTTTTTCTCAAAAAACCTGTTATGCTCAGTGTTTTTCCTTTGTGTTCCTGAAACAGAGCTTTATGCTGCAATGTATTAAGCTGGCTTTCAGTTTTGGATGTCTTCTATCCTATAGCAAGTATAAAGATTTGCATTCTGAAGGAAGTGATTTGATTTTAGTGTAACAGTATTTTGACCTGAAAAATGCTGTTCCGGAAACTTGTGGGATAGGAAATGGTAACCCCATGTGGTAATGATACTTAGAGCTGTGCTTGACTGAGACAAAAATAGGTTTGGCGGCTGGTGTATTCCTGCAGCAAGACTGCACTTTAATCAGGATGAAGAGGACTGTGCAGCCAGGAAGCAGGATGATGTGGTATGAATTTTACCTAATGAATTCAGGTCTGTTATCCTGAGCAGAGAAGAGGCTGTTCTGCTTACTGAAGGCTCTCAGGAAGGATTGAAGCAGGAGGAGAGAGATTTTTTCCCTTGGCAAACACAGTTCAGAATTTAGGCTGTCCCAGATACTTGTTAGATGAAGGATAAAATCAATCACTATGTTCCTGTCAATTCAGCCACACTCTGGCTTTTCCTCTCCCTTCTTCCATGCAGCTTCCCTCCATCTGTCTTGTACTGTGGATAACAACAACCCTTTGCTCTGTCTCTTTTGTATTGTTTTTGTGGCCCCATGTGTCCTTGCCCCACCGGTGCCCTCCTGCACAACATTTCTCAGACTTGGGCACTCCTTCATATCCATACTGTTTCACATCTCTGTTGCTTTTAAACACCCTCCTATTGGCCCCCAATGCCTGCCGAGTTGTTCCTGATTTTACCTGTTGTCTGTTTTGCTGCTAAAACCACTTTCTGAGCTTCTTGTGCCAATGCTCCCAGTTTCTGTCCACCTTCCCTTTCCCTGGCTCCTTATCAGTATTGCAACAGTCAAACTAATTGTCCCCCTGCCTTTCATTAGACACTCATTAATGAGACTTTGCCTCCTGCCCTGGTCGTCCTATGGCTCGAGAGGCAACAGTGCTGCAAGAACTAAAGAACAACACACAGAGAGCTCGTGGACAAAACAGAACCAACATAAAATCCACGACTGTGAGGACTGAGAGGGGATGAAAAGACCCTCGCCATGAGGGCATCAGGCAGGGGGTGGTTTGGAAATCATGGTATTAAGGACCTAGAAAGAGAATTGAACAGGATGTATTTCAATGGCTGGCTGAAAGGGATCTCAGCCGATGCTGTCCTGCTGAAAAGGAGCAGTCACACACTTTGATCAAAGGCTCTCCCAGCCCTCTTGCACTGGCAGCAGCTTTCCCACAGTATGCATTGACTTGGGTCAGTTTGCTAATTCAGCAACAACAAACTGCCAAAGAAGGGGTGGGGAAGGAATAGAAACTACCATGAAAGCATCTCTTTGGAAAGTTGCATTTAGTATTCTGAGGAACAAGAGGAAGAAGAGTACCTGGAGGAGAGAGCCTGTGTAGGATGGATCTCTGATATTTTAGTGGGTCTTAATACCTCAAAAATAGAGCATGGGGGAAAAAATGTATCAAAATAATTGGGAAAGGAGCAAAATACCCCATCCTTCCTTCTCCCCAAAACAATTAGGAGGAAAAGAAAACGATTGTATTGACTAACTAAATATATCTGAAAAGTCACAATGTCCAAAACAGTTGTCAACTTCCATTTTGCACGTGGCTTCAATCTATGCGGGAAATTATTCTACTGCTGCTTTGAGTGCCCTTTCTTCTCCATCTCCTCTTCCCTCATTTCATCCATCTGTTGTGCCCTTTCATTCCTGAGGATATCTTTCTTGTAAGAGTGGTGATCCCTCAGTGTGCGATTACAAAATGCTGAAGATAAGAGGACCTCGATCTCTGCCTAAGGCCTCTACCTGTCTGCAGTGACATTTCCCGTGAGTCAGTCTATCCAGACAAGGATATCTCTGCAACCAGAAAGAGCCCCGTTTGTGAAGGATACAAAAATAAACCATGCTCACCAAGGACCTGCTTTAGGCTGAGATAAGGCCACTTCCAAATGAAAGCATTCATTTAGGCGTATAGATCCTGAGTGTTAGTTAAATTAACAGATGTGCCTGCCTTGAAGTAATAGGGCTTGATATAGTGGAGAAAGGAAATTTAACAGCAAATATCCTCAGGAAATTCATTCTTCTCCAAATTACATTTTTATATGTAAATATATAGACAAGTTAAGACTTTATTAGAAATCTTACAGTATTTTATTCAACAATCATGGCCTTTTGGGATGAATTACAAGTTGATAACTAGCAGTATGCAGCAAGTAAGAGGATTTGTAAATAGCACATTCTGAAAAAGGTAATAGGAAAATGTGTTGGAGAAAATTCTAGCTACTGGTTAGGTTTGAGGCAAGGCTCTCTTCTTAACTCTGAACTTTGCTTCGAGTCCAGACCCCATTCATGTCTTTTGTAATATTAGGGTTATACAACAATCAGCCTCAGTATATTTCTTATTTCAGCCCTATTTGTTTTGAATCCTCATTTTCCCATACTCGTAACTTTCAGTCTTTGTTTTCTTCCACCCTGACAATTGTAAAAGATCTTTTAAAACCATCACCAAATTTTAGCAGCAAATCTATTTGTTGTGTCTGAGTAGCTTCTTAATAACTAGTAAATTGTTTGATGTCTTATCTTAATTGACACTTGAACTGTGCTGTCAGCTGAGTGCGTTTTTGTAGCCCAGCCAGACTCCATGTGGAAAATCAGCTCTGACAAAGCCGAAGCCCTTTACACCTTGCATATTTCTGGGGTTTAGCAGACTTTTTAGCTGCCAACAAGTTGAACATCTCAGAGTGATTATTTGTCTTTCAGATGCCACAGATTGTCTTTCTTTGGTATGTGCTCACAGCATTTGTTGGTGCTCTGGGCAGATTTGGCCTCAATATGTCTGAATTCTTTTCTCTCATGTGCATTTGTTTCCTCATTAGTGTTTGGTGGTTTCTGTGAGTTCTAATTATCCAGGAAAAGAGGCTGCTTGCATAGTGGTGGTGGGGTTGTGCCCAGCTGACTGAGCTGCTGCCAGGCACAGCCAAACTCTCACACGTGGAGGGCTCTGCCCCGTGCTGAATGAAGGGCTGTGGGTGACACAACCCTTCTTCCTTTCCCTGGGTATAGTAAAATAGGAAAATTATTCATTGTAAATCATCACAATTAAATCTTTGCCTATTAAGTCTCTCTCTATGCCATCCAAGAACTTTCAGATAGATTTCAATAAACATTATTTCGATAGTAATTTTATAGAGAAAATTCTTACTAAATTATGCCTGACTGTATATTCAGCTGCAGCTTCTGTGTTTTGAATTTCTGAATGGACCAGGGCTAGAGAAACAGTCTTGCTGGTAGCAGCTAGGTAGGAGAGCTCAGGGTGTGCTCCTTGCTGGTGTTACCCTGGCAGATATAGGCCATAAAGCAACTAACCATGAAGAATAAGGAAAAAATTAGTTGGATATTTTAAAAAAAAAAGTTAATTAAAACAGGAGAAACATGATAAATTTTTTCCAAGTAAAAGTAAGAGTCTAGCAGAGCTGAGTTATGAGTCTGCTCAGCATGCATTTGTTTCCCCCAGCCCTCTTTTGCATTCTTTACTCAATAACATCTGTGGTATGTTCTATAACCTCCCCGTACAGCAGTATTTTAATGCTCCTTGTCATCTTCTTGAAAAGAGGAAGAAATATGATCTGGAGACAGAATGAGAAGCTAAACAACTGCCTTCTAAAGTGATTTTAATACAGTGAGGAATTGAGTGCAGAGGTATTTTAATAGAACTAAAAAGATTTATTGCTATTTTGTCTCAAGTATTAAGCTACAGCACTTGCAAAGTGTGGTGTCCTTTGTTTTGGAATCACGAGCTGGTGTTTCGGAGATGGTTTTGTTGTAAAAGCAATTGCAAATAGAATTTTTCATCCTAAAAAATTAAAATCTGCTGTGTCATGTACTTGTTTTCTTCGCCTATCCAGCAAATGAGACTAACAACATCCATAAGACTGCTCATGATGCAAGTTACCTCCTCAGTGGAAATGCAAGTGATAGGTGCTGGTCCTACAAAGGAAATGAAATTTTGGAGGAAAAACACATGATCTAATTTATCTTCTTCTTATCTTTAATTGCCAGTCCTAAATGTAACTGTTAAAAAGTTATGCAATAAAAATCACTTGCTCACAGTGCAAAGGATTAAGAAATTGGCTCTTTATGGCAAAATGATGTCACCTAAAAATGTTTGATGTTCCTTTTTTTTCCTATCAGAGCCTTAAATATTATTTCCAGAAGAAAACTAGAAAGAATACTAAACCTATTAGTTAATGGTTATCCAGTGTGTAAACACAAATATACCATAGGGAGAACACAGATCCTGTGCAAGGTATTCATTTTAGAAAGCAGATATCTCTTCACTGGAAAATAGGAGTACCTGACTTTTCTGTTTTACACATAGATTTGGTGCAGTAAATTGTAATTCTGTTGTGACTACCTGATGTCTGGACTAGGAAAATAAGTATTCATCTTGTCTTAATACATTGAAGGAAGCGATTTAAATTTTACATTCCTTTCTCTTTCCATTTTTAGCATCAAGTTTCACTGAGATAATATTATTTTCTCTCTGCCTTTTGAAGAGCTTACTGCAACTTCAGAAAATCTCAAGACATCAGAAAAATACTTTTTTGTGATCCCTTTTGTTTATTTATAAAAGATTACTTAATGGAATTCATTCTTTCCAACTTGCACACTTATTTAAAAGTCGAAATCCAGTTGCCAAGCAAAATAAACACAGCAGGGTAAGCTGCTGTGGAAAAACAAGGCATCAATATGTAATTTTGTTGAACTGACAAAGTGAAATCATAATATTAACCTAATAATAGTGTCATAGAAAGACAATCATAGCATTATTTAAATATTGTAATGGATTTATAGCCTTATAAGAGAAGTTCTTCTGGTTTTGCCACAGAGATGCATGTTTTCTTCTTCACTTAAAGATGTTAGTGATTTGTAAATGAAGCAGCTTGTAGTAAAGGAGGTAAGGCAGCTGGCTTTGTGCTAAATATCCTGTGGTAGCCTTGCCTGCCTGGTGCAAGGGCAGTCTGGAATGTCATGCTTGGAAAGTGGCGTTCTGCAGAGATCCCCGGCAGGTTCTGTACCTGCACAAATGCTTCCAGTGTAGCACTGTGCCTGTAGGGGTGCACCAGGCTTTCATACTGGTCTCAAAAGGAATTCTTTTAGTAAAATTGCCATAGAGAGATAGTTTGGAGATAGAAAACCCTGCTGATCGTTGCACTGTAATGAACTGGCATAAACATGCAAGTAGCAAGGCTGTTTTGCTAGATTACAGGTATTTCGATGCTATTTGCTTTTCTTATCCACTCTATAACACCAAAAACTTATAAACTGATCTGTCAAAACCTGGAAACAAGAATTTCTGAGGGGGGAGGTTCATGCTATAGTGGAGAATTTTTTTCTTTTTGTGGTGTGGGAGGCTAAGTATCAGGTTTAGTTGTTCCAGCCTGTGTTGGATTAACAGGACATTGAGCAAAAATAAACAGAAATTGAAGCCTTTACTGTTTTGGGAAGTTTGAGGAGTACAATTTAGGTTAGGTTTTGTTTTGTTTTCAGGAGTTTTTCAAATGCCTGCCTAGAGAACCTGTGTTCAGGCATAAGGTGGGATTTGCATTTTTAGGAGATAGCCTGCTTCATTTTTTACAGCTAAATCCATGTATAAAACAGCCTACTACCTCTCCGTGTGAATCTGTGTGAAGGGATTTTTGTCATTCTAAGGAGTGGCACTGTCAATTATCAGGGTTCAAGTTCTGCAGAGTCTTTGAGATGATGAGCAGTGTTTTGCACAATTGAGCCCCTTCCTGTGCACCAAATGTAAGCACTGCTCAGTGAAACTTCACCCTTTCCTCTGGAAAACATCTGTCTACATTGGTCTTCTCCAATGTAAGTGCATGGCCTTGGATTGCTGGCCGGAAATGGTGACCCCAAATACTACAACTGTTGGAAGTGTTTCCTTTCACTGCAGTGTTTTTGGGTACCAAACTGGGAGCTCTGGAATTGAGGGGGCTCCGTTCGTTGTCCTTACCTCCACAGGCAGCTTGGGCAGCTGGTGAACTGACGCAGTGAAAGCCAATTCTTCTCAAGATAAGGGTGTTTACAGAAGAAAAATATTATTTGAGGACTTTTCACAGGTGTGAAATTACATTATCTCATTAACAAATTAATTCAGGATTTTAAGGCACTAGGATTTAAAGGATGTGTCTGTTGTCACAAAAGTACACAACATTGCTCTCCGTGCAATGCTCAGGAAGAACAAGCTCTTGGTCTCTTATTTCTCTCTCTGCTTAGCTGCTTGGGGAGCATGTAAAGCACCACATCTGTGGTGTTTCTGTCCTGGCAGCAGAATTGACAGAGTACGGTGTCTCCTGTGAGTCAAGATGATCTCGTGTCCTCACGCGTTGGCTTTTGGGATGAACCGAGCCTTTAGCAGTGCTAATTTCTGTCACTGCAGCCCAGATAAAACCTGGCAGTTCGCTGGCAGCTTTAACGTATGAGATGGAAATGCTTGGGTTAAAAGAATATCCAGAAACTAACACTTGAGAGGTTGTGCAGGTGGCTCTCCTAATCAAAGCACTAATGCCTTTCATATTATGCAAATCCCATTGTATTACATGTGTATAAACTGTACAAATATTGTAATTCCCTAAGTAATAAAAATAATGTGATTTAGCAGGGAAAGGTCTTTCTTAAAGTGATAAGGTACTGTGTATAGAGCTGAGATGAGAATAAATGAGCATATTATAAGTCTCAAATTATTCTTCATTGTCAACATTAAGCTGCAAGCTACCTTAGAGCCTAATGTTTCATGATTTTTTTTTTAATTATTGTAATGTAAAGCTGCATTCTTCTGCCTTTGTGCCGATGCTCAATGAGAGATCTGCCGCTGCCGTGTGCTCGCTGCAAAGCCTTGACAAAATAATGTGTGAGTATGTATGAGCATGAGTGTCTCCTGTAGCTACAGGAGTGTCTTAGCACGTGGCAAAGGGTTGTCAGCCCAAAGAGCTCAGCTGACAAATCTTTCCCTTCTCTCCCTGACCGGTCCTTCCATGAATGCTCTGCAGAGTTCAGACCCTGGCAAACTGCAGCACCAATAAATACTGGATTACACAGCTGAAAGGTAGAGCAGGTGGCACAAGTCACCAAATATGAAATGCAGGTTTTAGGATGGATGTGTGTCCAGGCATGTTTTATTTCAAACTGTAGAAAAGGGGCTGGGACTTGGTTTGGTTTTGGTTTTTCTGAGGGGTGTTTTTTTCCCAAGATATGGAAAAATTCCAAACCGACCCAAAATCCAGCTCACCAGAGTAATCCATAGTCCTACTCCAGGCTGTCAAAACTCTGCTGTCAAGTATTTTTGTGAAATGAATTGACTGTTACCAGAGCTATATTACCTTGTGGGCCACATACCAGTGAAACTCACACGTGTCTGGTGAGTTCTGATGAGGTTCTCCCTTCAGATGGCTTAGTATTATAGATGTAGACACAAGGATGCTAGAAGTAGTTAAAATTTTACTCTTGAACTGTATATGACATTTTCAGTAGAGATGGAAAAATTGGTTCTTTGGACTAAATTTATCTCTTCTCTTTTGTAGAACTTCACAACAAATAATCTTCACTAATGCATGTAGGATGAAGCAGAATACAAACACTTTTCCTGAGGTCTTTTTGATAGAGATGGAAAAGTTATTTTACAATGAGAACAATTTAATGTTTTGTTTTGGCATATCTGGAAGTAAAAAGGTCATGCTATGTAGGAAGTAGCTAATGTTTTCATCTAATTTCTTGCTTTAAAATAAGGAATTGTATGCAAGGTAAAATCACCAGCTGTGCTAAATTTTAAAAAGCCTCTGAAGAATTATCTTGCTTTAGAAATTTTTATTATCTTCAAGTTGCTTCTCAATTTCTAAAGGGGTCTGAACACTTTCAGGCCAGTCACCATTAATAGTGTTGAAAACTTCTTAATATATTTTCAGCCACTTTTGCAACCTTTGTCTTTCATATGAATTTACAATATAAATGGATTTACTTCGAGCAATTTTCAGTAAACTAAAGGCTGAAATTCCTCTCTTTTTGTCCTGCTAGCCAGAGGAGGTGCATGACAATTCATTTTACTGATGAAGTGTGGAGCAACTTTGCTCTCAAAATGACCAAAGACTGCTTTTCTCGCCTCCTCTTTCTGGTTTGTTTGGTTGCTTTGGCTTTTATTTTTCTTACTGCTTGACACCTTCATAGCTAGTTGCTCAGCATGAGTAAACTTAAGCAACTCAGGTTTCAGTTCCTGGCAGGAAAAGAAATTTTTGGCTGAAAACCTCACCAAGATTTTTGAGGGAGAGCTATATACAATATGAATTCAATCAGCAGTAAATTGAGATTGCCCATTGCAAACAAATCTTTTTCTGTTTAACAGCAAGTGTCACCTGGTCCTGTGTGGTATGGCAACTGATTTCTGCAGAGGGGTAAGGGCAAAACAGGGTCTGCTTAATGACAGCTTAAATAATTAGCATTTGAGCTTTGAGAGTAAATCTGTTAAGCATGTACAGGTTAACGTATAAAAAAACCACATCAATGCCTATGAAATCCTTAGATACGTCTATCTGCCGTTAGGAGTGTAATTCCAATTAGCACCTTATTACAGTACTAGAGATTCTTAATTTATCTGAAGCAATTTGTTTTTTGACAGCCTGAAGGGGTGGATTACTTACACACACTTGTAAAAAAAATTTTAGCTGAAACATGGATAAGACCCCTCTACAGTACTTAAACTGTCAGATAAATTTGTTCGAAGGTGTTTTTATAAAGAAAAGTTATTTTAGTTTAATTTAAATTCTATTTTTTTTTATGCACCTGTTACCAAAAAGCTCATTGTCTTTTACCTTCTCATAAGCGACACGAAATTTCAGACCAGTGAGTGGTCAGGTGCAATCATAGCAGCTGCTTTGCATGGGCCAGAGAACTGGTGATATATTATCTTGTCTTAAACACTTGTGATTAATGATTTCAATGTGAAATCTGAATGTGGAGGTGAACTGCATTTATGTGATGAGCTAGGGATCAATTTCATGTTACCAAAATTTAGACTAAAGTCAATGAAGTCGGAGGGTAATTCAGAACAGGACTGTACCTGAGGGCTTCTTGTCCTCCTGTGGAGGAAACTCTCCTATCCTGGAATAAGAGGAATCAGGGGGAAAAAACTACCAAGTTTGCTAGGTGATTTAATCCTTAGTGGTGAATTCTCCAGCTCTTGATTTTTTTCTGTGGTATATCAAAACGTGTCTGAGGGTCTGGTCACACATAACCCAGAACTTGAGGAAAACTTAACCTGTAATACTGCACATGAATTAAAATACAATTGCAGTAAACATGGCAAGAGCGATGGTAAATGTCCAGTCCTGTGTTCTAATTATGCTGCAGATCATATTCTCTGCAAGTGGGCTGGCTGGTAACCAGATCTGTCTGTCCATCCTAAATGTTAGTTGCCTATTGGAGCAGCAAGTCTGCGAGTGTTTAGGGAGTTTAGAGCTTCATGCTGGGCACTCTTCAATTTGATGAGGGAAAAATGATTTCATAAAACTTCAAAACCCCCCTCAAAACAACAAAACCAAAAAAAACCAAACAAACAAAAACCAAAGCAAACAAGCAAACAAAAACCCAAAAACCCAAACAAAAACAAACAAAAAAACCCACAAAAACCCCACAAACAAACAACAGAAAAAAAAAAAAAAAACCCACAAAAAAACTGTCCACCAAAACCCCAACCAAAACCAAATAACCTAAAAAGCTGCCACATACAAAACAAACCAAAACCGAACAAAATTCTAAACTGGCTTGACTTTTCTTTAGGTCATTCTGAACATACCCTTAGAGATAAGGACCGAAAACTTGGTATATCCCAGCAATCAACTGCACTGTTTGTATGACAGAATCCATCCAAACAAGCACTTGAGATTTTATAAAAAAACCAGAACTATAGTGGTTGACACACTCGAGATACGCAGCTGTTTCCCTGTTTATGTTCTTCAATAAGAGATGCCTCAGACTGTCACTAGCTACTAAAATTCATTTCCAGCTCTCTGAGAGCATGGTCGTATGAATGAGGGTATTGTTGCTGGTGAGGTTGTTAAGGAACTGTGCTGAAAATAACTGAGGAAATTATCCTGTCTGTCCCAGTTAGTCCTACCTCTCCTAACTTCTGGGTGCAGTAACAGTCTGAAGCACAACAGCTTATTAACAGCTTTGCTTTGTGCAGAGGGTGGAATGGGGAAGGAAATCTGAGTGTCCATAACAACGGCGAGACCCAGAGGAGAAGATTCAATTAGCGTTAGAAAAATGCAGTTTGCTTCCTGAGCTGCTCTTTGCACTTGTTTCATGCAAGATGGCCCAAGGTGACGCTTAGAACCAAAACAGACATTGTGGTGTTACCCAGTTATAAGCATTTTACTCTTCCGAGAGAAATCTTATTTGCACTTTTTCATTATTCTTTCAGGGTTATTTGGTGTTTTTTGGTTTTCTTCAATAGGTATTTTCTCCGGTCTCCAGGTTTTGTTAGACAAAGATTGCTTGTTGCATTAGACTTGTGACTGAATTATCTGCTATATTTGCTTTGCAGTTTAACACTGACTTAATTCAATATCACCATTAATTCATTAACCTTATTGTTTGGCTCTCTGCTGTGACTCAATTTGGCGATAATTCTGTAACATTGCCTATCAGATCACTAGAAATGGAGAGCATTTCAAGCATTTGTTGAATGTCAACATCAGCTTCATTACTGTACCTTTCTGAGAAGTTACTGAAGAATACCCATTAAGGTGTGACCAGTTGAAATTGACTCAGGTCTCCTAGAAAACTCTGAGCTGGTGATGCTCTGCTGGAAACCTCATGTCACATCTCACACGGAGCAGAAAGCAAAATCTGAAGCAGATGATCTTGTGGCTCCTCGTCACTAACCCCAGAAGTTCTAGCAAATGCTCCTTCATATATTCCACCCCCATCCTGGTTCTGAGAAGATATGAGCTTGTCTTATTGCCTCTTTTGCTCCCTTTGGAGGACTTTGCTCAAATCAGACCCGCTCTCAGCTGAGGGGATTTAATCCAGCTAAGGTTTCAATGCAGCCATGGTTATTGGTATGTAAAAAGCTTTATTCAAATAATATTAATAATATTAAAATATATTCAGTGTTTTATGTCAAGTAGAGACTTTGGCATTGCTGCTCTCTGTCTCCCTTGATACTGAAAAGCTGAAGGAAATGCAAGTTTTGTTTGTGCCCTGGGAAAAAAAATCTGAAGTTTATATTGCCATCTATTTGTGGAGTAGACAATAGAAATAGTTCCAATTAGGAAAAAATTGTCAGGCAACATTCACGTACTGGTGATTACACAAACTGGGCTGAGACAAACACTCCCTTTGGTACAAACACTTGGGAGTTGAAACGAGCTGAACCCTCTGCTGGTGTACCAGAGGTGGTCACTTTGGAGGCGCAGGTTGTTAGTCCCAAGCTGAGGAGCAGCTCACCAGGACCTGTCCCAGTGCCTGGTGGGTGACAATCTGGCAGAGCGACGGGACCGTCCGCCCCTCAGTGGACAGCAGGCAGCTGTTAGAATGGTTGCATTTTGGTGGAAATGCTGCTTTTTAAAGGAGAGGACGCCGGAGCAGTTGTGGGAGGGCTGCAGGGTGCCCGTGCTGTGGGCTCCATGCCTGTGCTGCAGTGTTGGGGACACTGCCAGGGTGGTCGCCAGGGTGGTCATGCAGGATGCAGTGCTGCCCGCTGGGCTCTGCTCTTCTGCTCACAGTGTGAGGGTTTGTCATACATTCACCAAGCTGCAAGCTGTGCTGGGTGTTTCTGCCTGAACTTGCTGATGTGTTAGAGCAACAAAAAATGTCAAAGAATTAATGTCCTGAAATCAGTGTCCTCAAAGTTGGCTTCCTTCAAATTCCTTAGCTCTCAGGTGTGAAAAGCTGCTCTTCTGGGGCTCTTGCCATTGACTTTTCTAGTCAAGCAGGGATTTCCTTTGAGATACTTCTCAGCTGCTTCAAATAGGACAGTGCCTATTGATTGCATCCCTGTAAGACAGGCATTTGTTTCCTCTTCCACCTTTCCACTAGGGGAGTTTCATTTCATGTATGAAAAGATCAACTGGAGCAAGAAAGGGAAGCATGAGGCAGGGAATTCCTGCGGAAGATTAGGCAGTTACTTATGTAATTGAAATTAGTCTTGTAATAAATTTGTACAGGAAATGAATTAGGAAGACTAGCTCTTATGAAAAAGGAATTGATGTTCATTGTGCTTTTTATTATTCGTTTCACTCATAGTTTTTATCTTTTTCCTCTTTTTTTTTTTTTAAATCTGCGTAGGATTAGTTTCTAATTAATTCAAACTCTGCATAGATTGATTAGTGACTTTTTATCTTTGTACTCTCCTCCCTCTACATCTGAGGCTTGCGAGTTCATTTTAATTTTTTAAAGAAAATGCTGCTTACCAGCTTCCTTTCTGCTACCAGCAGTCATGGCACAGTGTGAAACTGGAAGCTACAGTAATCGCTGAGTTCAGGTTTCTGCACAATGGCCTCTATTTTATATCTAGTAGGCCTGCGTGTAGAGCAGCGTATTGGAGTTGTATTTGTGCTCAACTACTCAGTAGATTAGAGCAGAACAGAATTCTGTGACAATACCACTAGTCAGGTAATCTAGGAAAAAAGGAATAAACTATGTAATGGTATATATTGGTTTTCTTGTTTATTAAATTCCCGCTTTTCTCTTATGAGTGCCTTTTTAATTTCCCTGCAGAACATCAATATATTAAAAAGAACAAAAAAATTGTTTTCAAAACCATGAAATTATAGAGCAACTTTAGTAAAGCAGAAGGAAGGGTAACATTAAGAAGGTAAGGGTTAATTTTTTTTCTTTGAACACATAACACGTTCCTTCAAAGTTATCCTGCTCTCCCTGTGACTACAGCACCCCTATTGACATCAATTGGAGTTTAATACAAGCAGATACTGTTGAATAGACTTCAAGGGAACCTGTGTGATGATCAGGGAAGAGGATTTAACTCTTGCTACTTAGCAACTGAGAAAATAAAAATTATATATTGGAAACTCCACTTGTATTCACAGTTGGCAAGAGCAGCCTGACATGCACTCTATGGCCTGATTCTGTTTCCAGGGTAAAGAACAGATACGACATTGAGCTCCAACTATCCAATTTAAATAAGGGCTTATAATATCAAAAAGCCCCCTCAGGAAATGGCAGGAGCGCAGAGACAGGTGTGGCTGGAGTGTAAAACATGCTGTCCTATAGGAAGGGAATCTAATTACCTTTCCCAGACAGGAGGAAGCCCTGAAGTCTGCTCGTCTGCACTTTTATATCTGATGCTTTAAAAGCCAGTGGGGGCAATATTACCTTAATATTTTTAGTGGCCACTTTATCCCAGCAGACCTTATACTAGATCAGACATCATTAATCTGAGTTACTCAGGCTTTTCAAATGATTTAGCATAAAACCAGCAGAAAAGTACAAAGCCAGCAGAAATGCAGAGCGTGCAGTGCCTGGCTGGGCAGAACTGTGTTCTGCCTGGTGCAGGTCGGACCGGTGCCTCAGCAGTGCCAGACCTGCAGCCCTTCACTGGGGAACCAGCCAGGGGCACCTTCTGCAGATTAGCAGTAGAGAAAGCAACACCACTGAAATTCATGCAAAACCTTAAGTTACTGTGCAAGTCTTATAAAAGGTGGATCTGTAGAGGGCCCCACGCCCAAGAGGCAATCGGGGCAGGGCCTCATTGACTATAGACTTCATGCGGGTCGTAGGTGGTTTTTAGTTTTCTTTGGAAATTGCATTTAAATCCCTGGGCTGTGTGCTGTAGCTGGAGTGGAAATGCACCTGTTCCCATGTCAGGAAATGTTTTAATGATGGTGTTTGACCCACTCATTTTGGTACTTTGAATATACCAGCAATGGTAATTGCCCAGCAAGCGAATCGTGGAAATTGTGAGTGGTGTGTGTGACATGTCCCAAGAGCCCACAGTTGGGCTAATTAGTGCTGACAAGAGAATTTTCCTAATCCCGTGCTACCTGCAGGCTTGTGCTTCTCATATTGGGTTGGCACCGGAAAGCAGGAAAACAAACCTTTAGGGGATGTAATTGTGGTGGGAAACTCCAAATATTTTCATCCTTTGTGTTCAGTGGGTCTCTGACCCCGAGTGCTGCTCACCACCCTCTGCTGGCTGTCACTGCACCGAACGGCAGTGGAGCTGTTACCTTTCTTCACACTCCAGCCTTTTAGTAATGGACAGTAATACAAATTTCCTCTCAAAGAAAGAGGGAAAACAAACATTGTCTTAGCTGTTGCTGGAGGTTATAGTCAAAACATTGTTTCCTTATCACTTGATAGAAACAAATCTGGCAAAATATTGATGTGCATGTTGCTTTACATCTATCTTTGTCGTTATTCATAGCTACCCCCACCCATAGTGCTGAATTTCCCCAAGTGCCATCTGTCACTATCGTCTGTGATTAAAAAAAAATAATTAGAAATTGGTCACAAGATTATGTACAGCATCTGTGGGCGTAGTAGCTGTGATAAAACCGTCCTTGCTATTAATTTTGATTGCAAAGTCCCACAATGGGTGGAAGTAAAGAATAATCTTCCTCCCACCCTAGCAGTGGATAGCTGAATAAATGGATATAAGATACACCTGCACATAAAATACACATCAATGTTCATGAGTGTTTAAGATCTGCTTTATTCTTGCAGCTTTTTATATTTCATTAGTATAGAGTAAAATTCAAGAGGCCTTCATTAAGACTGCAATTCAATGGCAGATTGGCCTACTGTGGGAAAAAATTCAGGATGCCACAGCTTTTATTAGCACTTTAAGAATTGCACCAAATGAAAGTTGACAATTTTTGCATTTTCTTTCTGAAAATACAAAGATGCTCATTATGATTTTTCTGCTCCTTATTTATCACTCTTATATCAACTCCTATATGATTCAGTATTTCCTTTAATATGGAAAAAAGACTTGAGACAAAAATTCTCGAAGAGAGTAAATTCTTTTAAATGTGTATATGATCTCTTTATGCAGAAATCCTTTGCTTGCACAAAAGGAGCTGGAAAGAGAACAGTTATAGTACCATCTCTGACAATATAGGAGTGTAAGCATTACTTTATTTTTAGACCAGATCCTAATGATTAAGTAGTCAGTCTCATGAAGTAGATGCATCTTAACTTCTAATAGTGTAAGCATAATCTATACTTTTAAAGAAAAACAGAAATGTAAAGGTATCTACCTCATAAAAAAATAATACCGTTTACAGAAGTTTTCACTGATTCCTTGTAGTGGTTGATCTCATATTCATAGACTTCACCTTGACAAAAATGAGTGATTATCAAATGACTTTGAAAAAAATTTAATGGTGATGGTCTGCTCTCGGTCTAAATGTTGTTTTGTCTCTTTGGTTTCTGATTAAATGCTGCCGTGAATAAAAATGGGTGGTCATGCATCAAGGTATCCAAACCCATAGTTCTTTATAGTGGCTAGAACCAAATGTGTACCTGCTCTTGCTGTAATAAGCAGTCTGGTGCAGACTTCAGAATTAGTAGGTATAAGAATCAAGGACATGAAGCTCTCAGTGATGTCCTCATTACTTCATAGATTAAATCGAAATACTTAGCTCTCAGCCCTTCTCAATTTCATCTATGTCTTGGACTAAAGCAAATGCCACAACAAAGGATATTTTTTTTCCTCCTATTAAATCATCTCGGTCTACCACAGGAAGAGTCTTATGTTGTACAAGATTTTACCTTTATAATGTACGTTTCTCCCACCAAAGGAAAGGTACACAAAGATTATTAATTCAAAAAACCTTGGAGTGTTGTACTGTGGGCACATAATATGTTTGTGTAATAGTGGTGTGTAAAGAAGTGGTGTAATAGTAGGTATGGGCTAACTCTAGCAAATTGTGGAAGTTACTTTCATGCACCAGGAAAACATAGTTAACATGTGAAAAGTTAAGTGAGCTTGAAGAAAGATTAAATATTGTGGTTCATTGTCTATTTCAATTTGTGTTGCTTAGTCATAAAGAGAAAGGTGTGTTTAGTTTTAGACATTTACTAAAGTCACTAGAACAAACATACCAAATTGAAATGTATTTCATAAAAAATATCAGCCCTGTCTTCTTAAAGTGATTTTTTTTGTTCAGAAGTAAAAGTTGATATTGGATATAAAATGAGCCCAGATTTAGGGTTGCTCAGGTGTGTCATTACTCATTACTCCAGGAGCAGTAATCCCATGAGGTATCTGAGACGCCGCTGTAGGTGCAGCAGTGTCTAACAGTGAAACCCAGACAAACTCTGGGGAAGTGCTGCTGCTGGGCGAGAACATTGGGTCTGCAGCAACCTCCACAGCCAAAGCAATTCTGGCTTTAACAGGTCAGAGGAGGGACATGCTGGTACTTTGGATTCAAGATATAGTTTTCCAGCTCCAGCCAGGAAAAGGCTGAATTTAAATGACTGACTGCTAGATATCCCCAGAGAGGAGCTTTCATGGGAAGTAATGAGCCACAGAGGAGTTTGGGAATCCAGTGTGTGATGTGTGATAGGGATGACTATGAGGTTGGGCCTGGGCAGGCATGTAACTTGTGTTTGCTGCCAGGAGCCCTTATTGACATTCAGATGTGATGAAAAGTGCTGTTACTTCTTCTTTTTTTTTTTTTTTTTTTTTTTAATCTTGTAGCTCTGAAGCCTCTTTAGCTTTGTCCTTGCTCTCTATCAGCTCAGACCTCTGAATTGGGCTCTCCAATCTAGAAATTGTGTGGCTTTGCCACATGTTGCTGTCTGAGATGGGAAGGGTGTTCCTCAGACCTTTTTTCCTGTACTAACTGAACTGCAGACTGCTGCTGAACAGAGAGTCCCTTGTCTGCAGGGGGTGGAGGGAGAAATCAGAAATAAAACCTTCCTTAGGAGCTAAACTACTTTGTGATTTTAAAACAAGACAAAAATTGTACTACTTGTCTTTGTATTAGAAAGCTGCATATCTTGGGGAGTGGAAATGTTTATACAGTGCATTTGGGACAGACATGAGCTTCTTCTAGCCTTTGCTCCGAGCTGAAAGAAGGGTTTTGGTGCATCAAGTATACCTCTGAATAAATTCTATTTATTCCAAAAAAAAAGTAAAAAGGCAATCACTTTGGGGTTTTTTCCACATTAATAGAAATCAGCAACAGGAAGTTCAACAGCCTCTTCAGTGTGTTGTGAGGGCCAGGTGTCTATGGAAAAAGTCCCATCTCCTGGAAGAGCTTGGTCCCTGCAGTGCTGGGCTTGTTAGAGTGTTGTCTGACTATGTGCTATGTAAGGTTTTTCTCAGTTTGTCATTTAAATCAGACATACAAATAAAAAAATAGAACAGTCAAACACTGTTTGAAGGGCTGCACATCCTTGCAGAACTGGATGGATTTATACCACAGCATCACCATAGAATTTTTTTCTGACAGCCTTATTCATGCTTTGT
Organism: Mohoua ochrocephala; assembly: GCA_013398855.1. Classification (NCBI taxonomy): domain Eukaryota; kingdom Metazoa; phylum Chordata; class Aves; order Passeriformes; family Acanthizidae; genus Mohoua; species Mohoua ochrocephala. Next base: position 418 of record VZTA01003440.1, on the reverse strand, counting down.
TCAGGACACACAAAACATCCTTAAGCCCCTCTGAACTCAAGGAGCCTCTGACAGGCTGTTTTGTATAAATTGACTCACTTCTCATTAACTGTTTTTGTAGGGAAATTTCTATGGTTTTGCAAATGTACATGGCAGCAAATGCTTCTTAGTGCAAACTGTCTCATCAACACATGGACAGGGATGGAAGGGTGGTGGTTTTTCCTGATGGTGTCATGGGTATCTTGGAAAGATAAAGCCTGGATTTTGGGTCAGTGTTGGGTCAGTGAGCAACACAGCTTTAGCACAGCAGGCTGTGTTTCCTGTTGATTTGCTTCTGTGCTGTAGGGACAGTTAAGTATGTAGAGGGATAGAAAACAACCCCATAACTTGACAGTTAGAGGACTTGTTTGTGACAGTCTAAATCATGAGTCAAAAAAAA
>VZTA01003438.1:140655-197368 GCA_013398855.1 Mohoua ochrocephala | reverse complement strand
GTGAATCTCCAGTTAACTGAGGTCCCTCGTTGTTGGTCTAAGGGAACAGGAGGCTGTGGGTCAGCTGGGACCCAAACCTGCATCCTTGCCTTCCCTAAGCATGGCTTTGCACAAGCTCATCCGAACTCTGTTCCTTTGGACACTGTNTGTCTCAAACCAGGACAGGGAGTTTCCCAGGTTGGTTCTGCTCCCCAGCCGTATCCATCCCTCCCTGTCCTCCATCCCAGCTGGCAGGGGATGGTGATGTCCATGGGTGCTGAGGGGTGGCTTCAATTCTTGCCAGTGAGGGATGTGGGTGAATGCTGATCGCTGGGCTCCATGGGCCTGGCAGGGCTGGTGGGTGTAGGGATTTCCATGGAAAAGTGGTAACGCTCCCAGTTTGCTCCCAGGACTCCCCGTAGCTGAGCACATCACTGTGAAGCAGCCAGTGCTCTCATACTGCTTCCTGCTATGGCCTCTCAGGCAATTCCTCAAGTCAGCTTGACCACTTGAGGTTTGTCTATTCCTTGTTTTCTTTGCTCGTGGATCACCTATTCCTCGATTTCTTCTGGATTGTCCATTTCCTTATTTCACTGCGAGCGCAGTTCGACACAGTACTCACCTGCAGGCAAAGTCCCTGCCCTCTCTGGGGCTTCCCAGGCTGCTCTTCTCCCTGATGCCGAGGATATTTGGTCCCAGCCTTGTGCTTTTCTGGCCCAAATCCCATATGCTGTAATCCCTTTGCAAGTGTCCTTCACATCTTCTTCTGATTTGGCTTGAGTATCTCCAGGAGAAATGTCTTAAATGCCTTCTCCAGATCACCAGCGAAGACGTGAGGCTCCTTCCGAGGTTCTCCCTGGCACGTGACCCTCGTTTGGTTTCTTCCCAGTAACTGGGCAATTTGAGATGGACTCTGCAAGATTTCCTCCAAGAGCTCCCCTCGTTTTTGGGGTTTCTCAGAGGCTCTGGGGGATGTTTTACTTTAGATTTCTTGTTCATCCCTTCTGCCCTCAGAGCTTGTGATTTTTTTGCCTGGAAGTGTTCAAAAAATGTGAAGATGTGGTGCTTGGGGAAAGGGTTTAGTGATGGTTGGACTCGATGTTCTTAGAGGGGTTTTCCAGCCTAAATGATTCCAGGATGATCCTTCAATTCTACCAAAGGTCACTCCCCAACATCCCCATGAGTGAGATGGCTCCACCACCTCCCAGATCTATAACCTTCCCAAAGCGGGATCCTCCGGAGACTGTCCACATCAAGGATGGGATTTGTCTGGCCCATTTCTCTCTGGAGTTGGATGGGTTTTGGGGCTGAAGCCACCAAAGACTCTCAGAGAAAACTTCAGCCAAGCTTTGCAAGGCTGGACACCTTTTTTGGTGGGTTTCCATCCTCCGAGGATGCCGGATCCTCCTGCTGGAGGACCCATTCCTTCACACGGCCCCGTTGCCCTGGGCCTGTCTCCCACTGCCTGGTGTGGATCCGTGTGTTGTCCTCATTCTTCACACCACAAAAGATTAAAGATAATACTGATACTAATAATACAAACCCGCCCTTGTGAGAATGGGCTGCCGGAGGTATTATGCCAGAGAAAGGCTCTGTGAAATGGCTCGGGTAATTTACACTCATTAGGAGGAGAATGCAGTAGATTAAAGGTAGCAAGGGTGAATAGCTTCCCATTTTTGTCAAACTTGCCTAACCTTTTATTCACCTGCTGAAGCCATTATTTTATAATAATAAAAAAGAGGAGAAAGAGCCTTGCATGAACTTGGGGAGAAAGGCAGAGAGTGCAAGCTAGGAGCTATTTTCTCAAGAGAGAGAAATGCAGCATTATAGATTAAAGGTGAAAAGACAGCCCTCATTTAAATCAATCCACCTCTCCGAAGCATATTTATTCACAGATTAATTAGAGTTGCAAATGAAAATGATCTGGTTGGTGGGAACATTATTGAGGCCTTTAAAGTGCGGGAGTGAAGATTAAAAGGAAGCACACTTACCCTTTCCTTATGATCTGAAGAGGAGATCAAAAGAGTCGGTGTCAAATTAACAGCCCTGATGATTTCTCTCTTCTTCTAGGCCTCGTTTATTATCTCAGGCTCATGTTGGTACACGCAGGAGGAAGACCTGGTTTCCTGAGCTGCCGGCGCGGGAAGAGCGCGGGGACCCTTTGGACAATCGGGAGCAGGCGGGAAAGTCTGCGGCTGCCTGCCCAGGGACACGGGGGACATGTGTGTGTGCAGGGGAGCAAAAACCCCCAGACCCGGCCTGTGGGATGTCCCGGGAGGGAGGAAGTGTTCCTTTATGTATTGGGGTGTTGTAGGGAATCGTTCCGGCTGCCAGACTTGTCAATTAACCGTGGCTAATTGAGCACCCAGCCTCTTCTGAGTCTGTGGGATGGATTTGGGACTTGCTGTTGGATAAGGACCACGATTTTGCTCGGCTCAAAGGGAGGAGAGGCAGACTCAATCCTTGTGGGGCTCCACCAGGAGCAGTACAAACACAAAGCAAAGCAAGGAACGACATTTGAATCCTTTGGGAAGACACCAGCAGAGGCGGCACAGCCAGGAAAGAGTGTTCCTTTCCGTGGGGTCTGAACGGGCCTGGAGGGGGCAGAGGAAACACAGTGCAAGCTCCAGTGTAGTCTGGCTGGAAGAGGAGAGATGGGATCACGCAGAGCTGTCGGGGAACATCCCAGCAAGGTCCATGGCACTGAAGTTCCTTTCCCCTTGGATCACAGGGGCTCACTGGTAACTGGCTGTGCCTGGAGGCAAAGATGTCACCGAATCCCCAGCTGGTTTGGGTGGGAAGGGACCTTAAAGATCATCCAGTCCCACCCCCTGCCATGGGCAGGGACACCTTCCACCAGCCCAGATTGCTCCAAGCCCCGTCCAACTTGGCCTGGGACACTTCCAGGGATCCAGGGGCAGCCACAGCTTCTCTGTGGCCCTCACCACTCTCATAGGGAGGAATTCCTTCCCAATATCCCATCTGACCCTGCTCTTTGGCAGTGGGAAGCCATTCCCCCTTGTCCTGCCACTCCAGGGCCTTTAAAATATGAAAAGGGCAAGGAGGGATATTCTGAGAACTGTCCCTAAGCATGGCTCATCTCTTTCTTTCCTGATGTTTGAAGGCTGGAAAAGAAACCTCTCCCATAATCCTGTTTTTTCTTACACGGTGACCTTCCCCGTGCAATGACTGCTGCATAAACTGATCTCTTCCAGTGCAGAGCAGCTCTGCTCTGGTGCTTTGGATTCATTCCCAGCTGTCCAGTGAGGATCACGGCAGTGGCGGCGTAGACAAACCTCAAAGGGTTGTCCAACTGCAGGGTTGCCAAGAGGTCTCTCACGTTGCAAGCCGGCGTTAGAGGTGCTGCAGATTTTTCAGTAATGCACTCACTGCAGGAATTCACCATTTTTTTCTGAGCTCTATCAGAAAGGAGAAACGAGAAAGGGAAAAGCAGTGGAATCCTCTGCTCTCAGCGTGGGCACCAGGGAACGGCCCCCGGAGCGCTGGGGGAAGGAGGAAAAGCAGCAGCCTGAGGTATTTACTGGCTCTTTCCGCAGCCAGACAAAAGCTCTCAGAAAGGACATCAGTTTGGGAGCTTCTCTGTGCTCAGTGCCTTCTCCAAGAGCTGCTCATGGCTCCAGAGGAGCTGGAAGGGCACAGAGAGGGAGAGGCAGCCCAGCAGGCTCAGCTGAGCCGTGGTGTTGCCTCCAGGTCTGGACCTGCTGTGGCTCCAAAGGGTTGAGTCCATCCCAAGCCAGGGACGAGGGAAGTCTTGGCTGGTGTCCCTGGACCGATGGTTGTATCAGCAGGGCTGGAGAATCCCAGTGCATCCAGGTTCCCAGTCTGGATCAGGACGAATGAGCTGTCCCCGTGCTCCAGCAGGAGGAGGGGGCGGCTTTCCTGCCCCCGTTCCTGAAAGGTTTGAAATGCCCACACCGGCTCTCCCTGCTGCCAGTGCTTGGCTCTGCGTGCAGGGGGTGCTGTGCCCTGAACTCCTGGAATGTGGTGGTTTTTCCTCAAGTAGGAGTTGGGTGCCAGCGGCGTGGAATGTTTGGGACCGGCTGGCTCCGTGGAGCCAGGGGCACTGCTCCCGCCAGGCACACTTCCTAGGGAACAGCCGACACGGGCTAAGGGATTGTTCCACCTATTTCTGCATTACCACACAGCCCTGGTAATTTGCTGGGTTACCCCCAGGGGATTTGGCATTCCCTGTGCGCTCAGATTTTCCTTGCCATTGAGTTCTTCCTCCATCAGACACCCAAATTCTCCTTGTGAGGGACAGCACAAGTCTGGTGGAGGGGGAGGAGGATTGGCCCTGATTCTTATTTAACCATTTGCTTTTGGGGTTTTTTTTGGTTGGGTTTTTTTAATCCCTGTCCTCTCCACGTTCCCTGTTTCTCCAGTCTCTGCCTCCTGTTTGCCATACTGAGCTACAAATCCAAGCTGGAGGTGCTCATGCATCAGGGTCTCTGCGTGTTTTGGGAACTGTCCTCTGTCCATGCCAAAACCTTGTCATTCCAAGCCTGAGAGGACTGGAGACACCCATTCCCAGCTGTGTGGGTTCAGCCAGGATCCCTCCTCTCTGCCACAAGGGGAACAGCACTGTGAGCACAAGAAGAAGCATTTTCCCAATGGGTCCAGCTCCTTCCTGAGCTCTTTTGTGTGTTCGGAAAAGCCCGGCCAGGAAGATTTCCACGGCAGGATCAGCTCTGGCTCGTGTTGGTGGCTTGGGAATTGCTCTGCACAGGCTGCAATGGCATTTCCAGTCTAAAACATCCCCTTGAAGCCGAGTTTGCATTCGGATGCGGATGCAAACGAGAACCTCATCGGGTTTCTTTTCCTGGAAATATTTTGTTTCTGCTTGGAGGAAACAAATCCCCCGTGCTGAGCGTGTGTGGTTTGTGCCAAGTTTCCTGCTCTTCTTGGGGTTCGGATTTCGACCTGCCCATGTAGGACAAACGTTTTGCATCCACAAGATTTAAATGAGCCGGGAGACTTGTTCCCCTCCCAGCCCTGCTGACAGGTTCCAGGCTGTTTGCAGAGGCTCTCCTGAATTGATGATTTCTAGGTCAAGGAGAGTGTTACGTTTTTCTGACCGTTTGTCTTGCGCTAATCGCTGTCAGCCCCGAGATTTATGCACGGATAGTGACAGCAGATGGGGTCACTTTTATTAGGAATTCACACACCAGGCAGGGAAAGGGAAAGGCACGGGAGCCTTCACCAGGTAGGCTGTGGATACTCAGGGACTCCTGCCCTGAACATATTTCTGGGTTTAACAAAGCTTCACCTTGTGGATTTTCCTTATTTCTTGTCATAAACGCATTTACATGCAGTTTTGTTTCTTTCTTGATAGCTTTTATGGGAAATCATCCCATTTTTGCCCAAAATCCACATCTCCTGTGTCTGCCCGAGTGGATGATCCTCAGTGGATTCATCCTGCACTATGAATTGGATTCAAAGGGTCTCCACCTACATTCCAAACACACCGCTGCTTCTTGCAATACAGACCTCTAGAACCCAATATCCATTTACATCCTGTGTTTTTTTTTCTTGGTGGAAGGAAAATTTGCAAAACCAGAGCTGCCAAGAATTCCAGAATAAATCACTGCACCCAGGTGGCATCTCGTGCCAGGCTGGAGGTGGTGCATCCCTTGGCAATGTTTAACCCAGCGTGCAGGTGGCTGCAAAATTTCAATTCCTAGTTAATCCAATGCGTTAATTTTTATTTTTTCAGGATGATATAAACCACACTGTGTTTTTCTGTGTGGCAAATGGGATCATTCCAAGGAGCGGGACCAGCGGAGGCTGCGGAGATGAGGAAGGGCCTGGAGCATCTCCCTGATGAGGAAAGACTGGAGCTGGGGCTGCTCAGCCTCGAGAGGAGCCCCAGCTGAGAGGGGCCCTCAGGCCTGGGTGTCCCTGTGTGTCCCTGTGTGTCCCTGGGTGTCCCTGGGTGTCCCTGGCTGCAGGGAGGGCTCCGAGCAGGGCCTGGGCTCTGCTGCGGGGGCCCAGCAATGGCCCCAGAGCAACGGGCAGGGACTGAGCCCAGGCAGTTCCACCTGGACACGAGGCAGAACTTTCCTGGGCGGTGCCCGAGCCCTGAACAGATCCCAGAGAGGCTGTGGAGTCTCCCTCCCTGGAGATATTCCAGACCTGTCTGGACACAACCTGTGCCCTGTGCTCTGGGAAGGCCCTGCTGGAGCAGGGAGCTGGCACCAGATGGGACCCACTGTGGTCCCTTCCAGCCCCACCCCCTCTGGGATCTGGGATATGTCTCCCTTGCATTTCATCCCCTCTGTTCACAGGAATTTCAAACTTCCCATTTCCAGGCCTTTTCTGAGTTTAGAAATCTCTTCCCTCCCAGTCCAGATTTGCTCTCACCCATTTTCCTCATCTCATCTTTACTCGATCCATCACATCCTTGGGGCTCAGATCTTGTTCCTCTCCTTTTCTTTCTCTCCCGTTTTCCCATACAGGCTTGGGAGCCCTGCAACACCTTTGCAAGCCCTTTCTTGAAGATGGCCTGAACAAATCAACTTTAACCAAAGAACTGTGGTTCGGGATGACTTCCAGATGGTTTTTGGAGCAGAGCATTGTGACTTTGAGCCCTGCAGCCACCCAAAAACGTGTGATGTGGGACTCTAAGGTTGTATTCTTGTGTTTTCCTAAAGAAACCCCCCATGCTGTGCATCAGCCTGTGTTTTTGGGGATGTGCCTTGGCGCAGGAGACGGAATGTGTTGGGACAGGGATCACTGGAGTGGTTAAATCAGCTCAGTCACTCTGTCACCCGGTGGGGCAGATTTATCATCACGTTCCCCAAGGGTGAATTGGGAGAACCCACAAACCGGCCACCGGCTGCCATTGTTATCCCTGGGACACCTGGAAAACATCTCATCCCAGTCTGGTGGGTCGGGGATGGATGTGAGACGTCCCAGCCAGAAACTCATCCCCAGAAGAGGAGCGCGCATCCTCTCCACCCGCTTGGAGCCATGGGGAAAGGGGATCAAACGGCCCAGAACGAACCTTTGGTGAGCAGGTATTACCAAAAACAGGGGGAAAAAACACCCCTTTGGAAGCTCCTGAGGCTTGGAGTGATGCAGAGCTGTGGTTAATGGCCACTCCCCGAGGTTTCCCCTCCCACGGAGCACAATTGATTGCAGCGAGATTACGATGCCATTAAAATTCACTCTGCCCATAAACCAGCGCCGGGGAAAATGCTGACGTTTATAGCAGCTCCTACAAGAGACATATTTCAGGGCAAAGTGAGTCCTAATGCAAGAACTTTATTTAGGTAAAACAACATCCAGGGAAGGGGAGGGGGGGGAGAGGAGGAGGAGAGGTGGTGGCGATTGCAGGGAATTTTATTTCTTTCAACTAATGGGTATAGGGATGCTAAATTTAAAAGACATTTTTAATAAATCTATTGGCCTTTGACAAAATCAATCCAAACCCCATAAACCAAGAAGTCACCCACTTGGTATTAATGAGGCTACATTTGCATTTATTTTTCCTTTACACTAGACAAACCATTAATTTCGTGTTTATGCTTCCTTTGAAGTCTGAATGCTTGGAGATAGATGGCCACATCAAGTCTCCTGCTGCTACATTAATATTTTGCTATAAATGATAAATTTGACCATTTCCTACAACACCCCTTTTTTCTTTAAGAAAGCTGAGAAAATGCGAGCAATAAGTCTTAAGCCCCTGAAAGCTTCGCTGTTTTTTTAAATACTCTGCAGTCATTGATTATTAAAGCAGTCATAGCTTTAACTCGGGCTTGCATTTGATGGCACCCGGCATTCTGCTGCTGTAAATTGAGAGATGTCCATTAACCAATCAGGGGCTCCTTTTTTTGCAAATCATCTTTCATTTGACCCACGGAAAAACTGGACGCGGCCGAGTCACCTCTGCCTCACCCCCTCCCTGGCCTCTGAAGGCCCCTCCTCCCATCTCTGGGTTGCTTCCATGCAAGTTAAGTACATCCTTGCTCTCCAGCAGGACATCCAAGGTGCCTTTTCCCAGTTTTGCAGTAATTTCCTTTTTTTTTTGGAGTTATTTTCTTCTTTCAGGATGCTCTGTTATCCACACAGCACACCAGGAGCCTCCCAAAAATCTCTAGGTCCTAGAAACAAAGGGAAAGGCCTTCTGCAAAACTTCCACCAGCCCAGGATGATGGGCAGGAAGGAGATGAAACTCCTGCAAGGACTCTTGGAAAGGTCTGCAGTTTTCCAGAGCCTGGACTCTTCTCCCAAATCCCAGCTCCAGAAAAGGGCACAAGTTTTGGTGATGCTCCACGTGCCCCTGCCTGATGTGGATCTCAGGATGGGTTTCATGAGCTCACTGTGAGGACTAAACCTCTCCGAGGTGGAGTGGGATGGCTGAGATCCAAGAGAATTCCTGCAGCCAGTGCAGGGAGCCGTGTGGCAGCAGGGAAAGCTCGGGAATCTCAAGAACATTCCAGGTCCACGCTTTTCCTGAGGAGCACAGAGTGATGGGCAGAGGTTAGATCTGAAGGATCAGAAGGATCCCAGATTCCCTGGAATCCCTAAGGATTCCTAGGCTGGTGTTCACATCTCGGGGACGTTGCTGGGCACAGTTACCTGGGCTGGGGGCACTGTGAGGTTTAAGCCCACTTAGGTGGGATTAGGGAAGGGGTGTCCAGCCCTCCTCCTCCTCCCAGTAGGTCAGACCTTCTCCTGAGACACTCCTGGGAACTGCCTCAGGTATTTCTCATGGACTCTGCACCTTCCAGAACATCAGGGTCCTGCCTGGCCAGCCCTTGCATAGGATCCCAGAATCATGGAATGGTTTGGGTGGGAAGGGACCTTAAAGCCCATCCAGTCCCAAACCCTGCCACGGGCAGGGACGCCTTCCATTAGCCCAGGGTGCTCCAAGCCTCATCCAACCTGGCCTTGGACACTTCCAGAGATCCAGGGGCAGCCTTGCACGTGTACTCCAGCAAGGATTTCTGTGCCATCAGACCCTCAGCTACCAAAAGAGAGATTTCGTGGTCTGCGTTTCTTGATTTGGGTGCCTAAATTCTTCCTTCTTCGCTGCCGTTATCCGCAGGCAGGGAGGAAGGATGGGAGAGGCAGATCCAGGGGGGCATCTCCGGGGTCCCAGCTGAGGCTGCAGCAAGCCCCAGTGGGAGCTGTGCCTCTGCAGCAAGTTGGCTTTTGGTTCCCTTCCAAATTCCCCTGGCAGCACACCCCTGATCCATGCCCTGCTGCTGCGGGATGCAAACATTGCATGGGATGCGGGGATGTCCAGTGCTCTGCAGTGAGACTGGGGATTAAGGGCTCCTTCAGCTTCAGCCTCTTCCCCTTCCCACTAAATCTTTTATCTGGTGTCTGCCAGGTCTCCCAGCAGCTTTGGTGGTGGAAGATCCGAGCTGTGTTTTCCCCCTCTCCCCAATCCGGGCTGCTCTCCGCACGCGCCCCCTAAACAAGGAGTAGGGCCCCGAGCGTGAATGAGCAGATTAAACATCACTTTTTTTTTGTGGGTTGGTTTATTTTATTATTTCTTTATGAAGCATCTTTTATATAGCCAGGCTGGGGTTAGATTTCATCTAACCCTTGTTTATTTTCTTTGCCAGCCGGAGTTTATGGAGGAGGGAAGGGATGTTATATCAATAGGGGAGTGGCTATTGACACTTGCTGCTATGAAGTGCCTTTATGTGCTTTCAAATGGCAGGATTATGCTCCGGATGGCTCCGTGCCGGAATTGTCTCCTGCTCCATTAACAGCTGAGAGATGGAGGCGTGAACTGATCGTGGGGGTCTGACACGGAGGAGGGCTGAATATTGAACGGGTGCGTGGCACCCGCTCCGGCTCTTTTCCCTCTTTTTTAAAACACAGAAGAATTCCTGCTTCTGCCGATACGCTGAAATTCAGCCTGCTGGGATCCACACCTCCCTTCCAGCAAACCCTCGAGTCCAGTGCATCCCTCCCTAGGAATGCCTGAGGGTAGTGAGAAAACCTCGAGACCTGGGTTTTTTGGAGGTTCTAATTCCTCCTCGTTCTCATCCAGCTGTTTCGCATTCAGCTCCCAGCGTCTGGACTCGGAAGGTTCCCATGTCCAAGTTTCACACCTAACCAGTTTGATGAGAAACACACTTAAAACAGCAGTAATGCCTGGATTGGGGTCACGGAAGGATGGGATGTTTCAGGAAGAACATGGATCTCAGCAGCGTCCTGTTTGAGCCTCCCAATTTTGGGCAGAAGCTCTGCTAAGGCAGGGTTTGTGCCCATGGATCTCTCCCAGCATCCAAGATTTGAAGCTTGCTGTTCAGCCCTGCTCCAGCTGTCCTGCCAGCTGCTCCCACTCTGCAGGCAGTGGATGTCCTCTGGATACATCCATGGATTTTTCCTTTGCCCAGCAAGTCTGAACATGCTGAAGATCAAGTGAATGCGGTTGGCACTTCCCGCCAATAATTAGAAATGAAAGCAAGCATGAAATAAATGTCTGGGTTATTCTCATGAAAAAATTGAGACTCAAACAGGGATTTCAGAAGCCAGGCTTCTGCCTTTCATTTCAGACTTTGGCCTCTTTTTGCCTTTGACAAAAAGGAAAATAGAAGTGTAGTGTCTGGGAGCTGGGAACCTCTCCTGCCCCAGGCTCCTCACTGTCATTGATGTCTCTTCTCATGCCACAGGAACACCAGGGCTGGAAAAGGGCTGGATCTGGTGGAGAGTCTGGATCACCGGGGATCCTCCCCACCCCTTCCACATGCTCTGGGAAGGGAGGTTAAGTGAGGAGAAGATGTTGCCCTGCATCCCTCAAAAATCTGCCTTTGAACAGAGCTGGGTTTGCAGCCACAAACCAAAGGAAACCTCCCAAGCCGCAAGAACAAATGGAATAATAAAGCCCAGATAATTTGAATGGGGGTGGTTATTAAGGGTTGTGCTGCTCCTTGGACCTGTTAACTCGTCCTGCCCAGGGGCAATGCATCCTGCTTGGAACAACCAACTTTGGATCACTCGTTTTCCCCTCTGGCCATCTGCTCCAGCTCCGATTTCTGTTGTGTTCATGAAAGAATAAAGTCACCAGCATCGTCCCAGCTCATCCCAGCTTGAATTCTCTGCCAGAGCTGGAGCTGGGCTGCTCAGAGGAAGAGCAGGCCCACACTGGTGGCCCCTGTCAGTCAGTTCTGATTCTGGTTGTGGAGAGAAATGGAGCAGAACCTCATCCCTACAGAGACCAGAGAATCCCGGAATGGTTTGAGTTGGAAGGGGTCCTCAAGGCCCTCTCATTCCACCCCTCTGCCATGGACAGGGACACCTTAGGGCAGAGCAGGCTGCTCAGATCCTCATGGAGATGATCCATGACCTGCAGGATGAGGCATTGGCAGATCACACTACTCCAGATATTCCCGTGGAGAGGCACCATCAATTAATTCCCTTGTCGTTACATGATTCACTGTCAGACCTCGGGATCTGGATTTTAGCTGGTCAGAGTCATCATTCCCTTATTCCTTGACAGATCAGGTGCAGTTTTTCTCATTCCCATATTCCCCTGGGGCCAGCACCTCCTCAGCCAAGGAATCTCGGGAATGGGGGAGCGATGACGCGATCCAGAAGGACGCGATGTCCTTGCCCTGCTCCCACTGCAGACGGCACAGGGAGGGGAAGATCCCAGAGATCCCATGGGCTGCAGGCTTCTTTTGCTCAGGGCTGGATCCTTGCCCAAGAAAAGCCACTCGAGGACTCTGGTGCCACAAACCTGTCCCATCTCCTCATGAGAACGGTGACCTGGGCTTCCCTCCTCCATCCTGGACAAATCCCGTGGAGTCCCAGGGGTGAGTGAGCCAGAGGCACAGAGTCCTGCAGCTCTTCCTGCTGGAGGGGAGGTGAGCTGTGATGGGTTCTGCCCATCCTTTCAAACCAGAGCCAGAGAGACGGGAAGGGAGGGAAAGGGGGGAAAAAAGGGAGGAAGGAGACACAAAGGCCGATGCTTTGCTAGAAAGGGAGCACAGCACTCCCCAGCCTAATATCTGCCCTTTATTCTGCATTACAATATCTGCAGACTTCTTCCAGACTGGACACGACACCGGAATCAAGGCTGAAATTACTTTTCAGCCATTCATTCATAACTGTTGTGTTTAAAAAAAATTTAAAAAAAAAAAGGAGAAAAAAAAAAAGAGGGAGAGAGAGAAGGTGGGGGGAAACAAAAGTAAATACAAAAAGAGAAATGTTAACATGTGTGGCACAGAATGTGTATGGCAGACAAAGCTCTGCTTGTTCTGCCACAAAGGCTTTGAAAAGCAGGTGTCATAGCAGCTGTACAAGGTTAAAGCACAGGGACCATTATGTACAAAATGAGGGAGTCTTTATCCACAGTCTGCTTCAGCTCTTAAGAATGTGCTTCCTATTGTGCCAGTGTTTGCTGGAAGGACTCCATCCACACAATGGAGAAATTTTTCATTCTCACCTTCCCCCCAACCTCCGTTCCACCATCCAAATCTACAGTTATGGATATAATACAGACCTCTGGCATTCAAGGTCCTCATTGCCCCACACTTCTGAAACAAAAGCTATTGTGCTGCGCCATGAAAGGCGCCTGCGGCAGAATAAAGCCCTTCAGCGGAGGACCCTGAGAGAGTATTTGTGAGGCTCTCTCTCCAAAGTTAAAATCCCGGCGAAAACAAAATGCTTCCAATTAAAAACGTTGCCTCACTTTGTTTTGTGCGGTTCGTTCCCCTCCGCTCCCTCTCCCCCTCTCAGGGATGTTCAGAGAGACACTGGTACAAAAAGGCAAGTGACCTGTCCTTGTTTTCGGTCTCAAAGGGGAAGATGGGAAAGCGGGAATGCACGGCTTGGGAGACAAGCAGCGGGATTTATTAAAAGAAAGAAGTTGGAAAGCAGGCCGGGAAGCGTCTTCTTCCCAGCGGGCAGTGGGATGGGCTGGTGCGCTCTGAAAGGCGAGGTGTGAGCTCAGCAGTGACACACGGCTTTGGGTACTGACGAGAGGGTAACGGAGCTATCCCGCTCCCAGCTTTTCCAGATCCTTTCCTGCAGCACTTCCAGCGTGCCTCGGCTGTCTCCTAGAGGGAGCAGGACAGATGGTCCCTGTAGTAACTGGCTTGTCCCCTGGGCTTGTCCTTTAGACAGGACAAGGAGCTGGCTCTCGTTGCCCGTCCCAAACCCAGGCCAATCCTGCCAAAAATGATCCCTCAACCAAACCCTGAAGCCAGCGGAGATCAGTGAGCACTTTGCTGTCACCCCCAGGAGATGCTGGTGGGACAAACCCGAGCCCTAATTCCGGAAATATTCACAGAATCTCAGGATGGGTCAGGCTGGAAGGGACCGCAGTGGGTCCCATCTGGTGCCACCTCCCTGCTCCAGCAGGGCCTTCCCAGAGCACAGGGCACAGGTTGTGTCCAGACAGGTCTGGAATATCTCCAGTGAGGGAGACTCCACAGCCTCTCTGGGATCTGTTCAGGGCTCGGGCACCGCCCAGGAAAGAAGTTCTTCCTCCTGTCCAGGTGGAATTTCCTCGGCATCAGTTTCCCATTGCCTCTTGTCCCTGGGCACTGAGAAGATTGTACACATTTTCCCTCTTGAGCTCCCACTCCCTCCTTTCCATGGGATGTGTTCCCATGTTTGTGGCATGGTCCTTACAGGCTTGCACAGCCTTCCTGGGCTCTTGAAGCATTTGGGTGTAACCGAGGAGGCAGCACGGGGCTGGAATCTGCTGAGTGTGACTGAAAGGAGGGGAACACCTGAGGAATATTGAGCTGGCAGGGAGTTGATGTCCCCAGGGCGGTGATTCTCCCCCACAGAGGGTACAGCGAGGTGCCAGAGGTGGAAACTCCTGGGTCTAAAGGGGCTGTGTGCAAGGGTGGTTTTGGTAGGCACCTCAGATCTGTGCCTCAGGTTTCCCACATTTATCAGTGTCTTTGGGATTGGAGAGAGCAGAACGGGGAAGGCAGAGGCAGTTCGAGCTTGATTTGTCCATAGCTGGCTATTTTCTGTATGAATTTTGTATTTAGTGTGTGTCTGGTGGGGTGTGGAGCCAGGCAAGGCCATCTTTGGCTCAGCAGCTCCTGCAGCCCATGGCGAGCATGACTCGGTGTAAATAATGTCCCTTTGAGAGCCCTGCCTGGCCTGTGACACCAACCCCAGCCAGGCTGGGCATCTGGGGTGCAGAGTGGGACTTGCACTGACAGGGACGAGGAATTGATCCCCAGGACCCCTTGGCACTCCAGCAGGTGACCAAGGCTGGAGTTGTTCTTCCATCCCCGGGCACTTGGGTGGGAGTTCAGGCATCAGCTGGGAGTCCCCACGTGAGGATCCCCCCCTCTGGCTCCTCTCCAGTGTCCCCCATTCCCTGATGGCCTCCCCTGCAGTAGGAATGTCTTTTCCATCAGCACCTGCCCAGCACTGCCTGGCACACGTCTGCCCAGCGCTGCCTGGCACACGTGTGACCAGCTGCCGGTGTGACACACTGGTGGTTGAGCTCTGTGCATGCACAGCCTTGGTGGCATCCACCGAATGATTCAAGTTAGAAATGCCCGGAGTTAAGAACAGGGAGCAGGATGGAAAACCAGAGAGGGGGTGTGGAGGGTGGCCCTCCCTAACCAGGATGGTCACAGAATCCCAGAATGGTTTGAATTGGAAGGGACCTTAAAGCCCATCCTGTTCCACCCCCTGCCATGGGCAGGGACACCTTCCACTAGCCCAGGGTGCTCCAAGCCCCGTCCAACCTGGCCTGGGACACTTCCAGGGATCCAGGGGCAGCCACAGCTTCTCTGGGCACCCTGTGCCAGGGCCTCACCTCCCTCACAGGGAGGAATTCCTTCCTGGAAACTCATCATCTCCTCTCGACACTTTGCCACCAGATGAGTTATAAAACTCTCTGAGGAACCTTGGTCCCAAATTATGAGAAGCATTTGAGCCTCTCTCTGTGTGCTCCGGGCTGTGTTTTATTTATGTTGCATTTTAATCACCTGGCTGCCCTTTAAACACTGCTTTTAGGGAGCTGTGGCTGTCACTGTCCCTTTCTCAGGTCTATTCCCAGCTGGATTTTCCTCTGGCACTGGTGTCAGCACCCTGCCCTTTCCAGTGCGGTGACAGTGACACTGTGATCCCGGAGGAGTTACTCCCAGCTGGCAGCTGGACCATTTCCACCAGCCCAAGAGCGAATTATTGCCAGGCATGGGGGAAGGGTGGACATCACAGCTTGGCTTGTGGACGTGGAGGTCTTTTGAGCACGAAACCCAGCTCTTGGGGCCACCGAGGCAGAGTGACAACAGCTGCACTGCCAGCTCCTTCTTTGTGACACCACCATCCCCCTTTCCAGGTGTGCAAACGTCCTCTGAGATGAAGATCCAGTGGCAAACAGCCCACGAACAGTTTTTTCTGCCTCTTGGCACTCTCACCTCCCTCAGAAGAGACTTGGATTCACGGTCCTTGTGTGCGGTTTGCGGGCAGAGGGAGAAATGGAGCTGGGAAAGCAGCTGATGTCAAGAAATGAGCTAATGAAGGGAGATCACAAAGTGTGCAACCCCAGACGCTTCTATCTTTCTCTCCAGTTACCTTGGTAACTGGGTAGTGATATGATGTTGCTTGGTTTTGTATCCTGCGAGTAAAAGAAGCTCAAAGTACCCACCACTGGCAAAAATATTGGGAAGATATCACATTCATCTACAAAACAACAATTAAGTTGTGGCCTTGCTAGATGCTGTCTCGAAGGGGGGATGTCTCTCCCCCAAAGCCTGGATGAAATGACTTCTATTTTCCTACGAGCCAGCAATTTAGTGCAGCTTTTGATGGGATTTCTCAGGGCCAAATCAAAGGGATCACCCCGGGACGGCTCTTTTCAGGGCCATGGCTCACTGAGGCTCTACATCCTTCCCTCTGTAGGCCTTTCTGCTGATGATAATGTTGGTTAAAGGCAGATATGGACTCCTGGTGAACGGGAACAGGCTTAGGCTACGTGTGATGGACTTTCTGAAAGGGGGGACGTGGAAAACCCAGCAGCTCCCAGGGGTGTGGAGACCCCTCTGACATGAGAAAGGACATTTGGGGTCAATAGTGGGCCTGGGCAGGGGTGCATCCAGTGACTTCCGTGGGCAAGGGGCTGTTAGGGGCTCACTGGAGCTGCCAGGAGTTCATTTTCCCCCCCAAGCTCTCAAATATCGAGGCATTTCTTCTCTCCAAGGGGTTCAGCAATGCTGCTGCACCCCAGTAACTTTTGCCAACACTCCTCCAGCTCCGCTCAACCCCTCCGGGTGGGAGAGTTTGGAGTGGTCAGAATGGAAATGGACTTTTTTCCAGCCACTCTACCCGACCAGCCAGCAGCTCTTGCTCCTGTGTTCCCCTTTCCCAGCCCCATTTGTGCCCCCTGGCCCTGAGCTCTGGGGCAGTGGTGTCACCCAGGGCACGATGCTGTCGCAGGGTCTGGAGAAATCCATGCCCTGCTTCCCACTGCTCTGGTCCTCCTGGTCCCAGCATTTCCTTGGTCTCTTTACAAAACCCACAGCCAATTATTGAAATGAAATGCTCCCTGTGAGTCAAGGACTCGAGCAGGAAAAAGGAGGTGAGAAAAACAGTTCAAAGGGGA
The DNA here is from genome assembly GCA_013398855.1 of Mohoua ochrocephala. NCBI lineage: Eukaryota > Metazoa > Chordata > Aves > Passeriformes > Acanthizidae > Mohoua > Mohoua ochrocephala. The sequence continues at coordinate 180,825 of VZTA01003438.1, read as the reverse complement.
AAAATCCACCCAGGAGGGGAGGAAGCAGCTTCCGAGGGGGGAAAAAATGCCCAAATAGCCCATTTAATTCTGAGTATCACCTCCTTCCCAGCCTCTGCACCTGCAGGCATTGAAATGGGAAGGGAAAAGTTAGGCTGGGAGTCTTGTCAGCTCCGGATGGAAAACCTGGACAGCCAGAATTTTCCAGGTAAACCCAGAGCCTCGGGGGGAAATGGGAATGATGTCTTTGCACCAGTCTCTTTTGCCATTCCCGTTCTTCCTTGAGCAGTTGTGCAAAGCCCTGGGAGTAGGGCCTGGAGATTTGGATGCTCAGAGCCAGAGGGAAGTGGTTGGCTTTGAGAGAGGATGTCTTGGAGAAGGGATACAGAGAGCTGTCTCCTCCTGCCTCCAGGTGAAGCATCAGAGGCCCCAGTGGGGCTGGTGAAGGTCTGTAACTAAAAATTCCAAACCTGGCTTGGGGAAAAGCACAGGGCTTGCTTTTGGCAATGCTGCAAAGAAGTTAAATTTGATAAAAAAACCCCAAATAAACCACATTTCCGGCTGGGTATTAGTTTAGAGACTGATCACGGCTTTAAACAGGCAGATAATAGGGTGAGATTTGACATCAGGAAATTCTTCTCTGTGAGGGAGGTGGGGCCCTGGCACAAGGTGCCCAGAGAAGCTGTGGCTGCCCCTGGATCTCTGGAAGTGTCCAAGGCCAGGTTGGACGGGGCTTGGAGCACCCTGGGCTAGTGGAAGGTGTCCCTGCCCGTGGCAGGGGTGGCACTGGATGGGCTTTAAGGTCCCTTCCCACCCAAACCATTCTGGGATTCCATGAACATGGGATGTCTGTATGCATCATTTACCTCTTATTTCTTTTTCCAAACACTGACAGTTGATCAAGGTCTCCAAAACATGGAAATTAAATTAAAAAAAGTAGAATGATTATAATGCTACGGTTACCAACCTTATCGCCTGCACAAATCCCTAATATTTGCCTTTCAAAGGCCAAATGGAATTGTCATGGTGAGGACAGGCAGAGAGACAGGGCAGAGGCAGCAGCAGCAGCGGCGATTCGGAGTCTGTGAAATCCCTGCGCTCCTCGCCCGGCCCCGGCCACTCCTGCGCGGTGAAGCACACGGAAAATGCAGATCGGACATGGATGGAGTGGCCCAGAGCCGCTCCCTGCCACGGCTGGAGGGTGTTTTCCTTTCCCAGTGCCTGGCTGTGCGTTCAGGGCTGCCCAGCCCGCGGCCAGCGGTGACAGCTCGGCCTGACGAGTCAATAAAAAGGAGGGAAAGAGGGAGAAGAGCAACAAGGCACCTGAAATGGGCCGGAAAAGGCTGGAAAGCCGGAGTGTGTAAAGCTTGGCTAAGCAGAGTTTGGGGAGGGAGGGAGCAGCGATGAGGAGGAGGAAGGTGGGCTCACAGCCTTCTCAGAAAAATATATTTTTTTTTTTAATCAGTGCTCAGTGGTCGTGCAGTGTCTCAGAAGCAGCAGCAGAGTTCTCCCACCAATTAACCCCGGCCCTCCGCTGCGCCCTCGGGGGGTGCCCGGGCGGGTGGGCACCGCCGTCCCTTATCTTGGTGCCATCTCCTCCCAACGCCAGAGCAGGGCTCTGCCTGGAAAACCGCAGAAATTTCCTCCAGACAATAAAACGATTCAATTTACTGCCTGTAATAGAGGAAGTCCATCAGGCAGGCAGGGTGAGAATTCGGGCTTGGCGCTGCATCGCTGAGTTTCTGCTGCCATCCTGTGGATGCCGCCGCCGCCTTTATTTCGCCCGCGAGATCATCGGTTTGGGGAAGGTGGGAACAGATCACGGAATCACGAAATATCCTCAGTGGGAAGGCACCCAAAAGGGCCACATGTCCCCCGTGTCCCCCTAAGGCTGGGGGTGCTGCTGGCACCTCCCTGCCACGCTGCTTTTACCCCGCCAACCTGATGGTTTTGCAAAGATCTTTTGTCGGGGAAGTTTCCCCCCGAGTTTGGATCTGCAGGGTTAATCTGTGCTCCCTTCTCCACCATAAAAAGTGCTTTTTTTTTCCACCTTGGCTTGGTGTTTTCAGATCGTGAAACCTCCACGGACAAGTCAGAAAATAATGATAAATCTTTGTGCATTCAGGTCACAGCCCGGAGATCTCTTTTTTTGGGATCGATTTAAAGCCAACGCCTGCCGGACACCTCATGCAGGGTCAGGCTGCTCCCACGGTGACACGGTGACAAAGTGAGAGGCTCTGGTCTCATCCCATCCTCGGGGTCTGCGGGATCTCCTCCTCCAGCCCGGCCTCGGGGGGAAATTAATTCCTCAAACGTTCGTGGGTTGCTTTGCAAACACAGAGCCCCAGAAATATTCTGGATATGGCCAGTGACAATATTTACAGGGGCTTTTTTTGCCAAAGTGATCCCTGCAGGAGAAACTTTGTTGTTCCTTCGGATGTGAAGGTTTCTAGCAGTTCCACCACTTGAAAAAATAATTTAGAAGAAAAAGAGGAAAATAGGGAGAAAAGAATAGGGAAACCCAGGGGGGGCTCTGGAGTTTTGCCCTGGTTTGCCCAGTGAAGAGAAGGAGATGGGAGAAGGTAACTGGGAGAACAGGCTGCACAAATCCTGGAATTCCCACCTGAGGAGGGAGGTTTGGCTGATACAAATGCAATAATTTGACATTCCTGTCTTTTTTTTTCCCTGGAAAATCAACAGGGGTGTGAATTAAACACCCTGAGACTCCGAAAGGGAGGTTCAGGAGGCCTCGTGTTAAAGGGATTGCAGAGACACATCTCCACTCTGGAATTATGAGCCAGCCCCACTTTGGTTGACTTTCCAGAGAAGTTTACCTAAAAAACTGAGTTGAGGAATTTTATAAATAGAAAATTGAACATTTTATTTAAAAAACAACACCAAAAGGGATACCTGCTTTTCTTGAAGGAGCAACAGTCAGCAGCAAAGGATACAGACAGGACAAAAACAAGGGGAAAATGTATTTTTCTACAGTGAAACCACACTTTCCTCTGTGAATTTCTTTTCTACCTACGTGGAACATCAATGGATGCTTTTAGTAAAAAAAAATATAATTACTAATGATTTTAAAATGCAAATATTCAATGCGAAGGATCTGCAGGCACAACCCCTGATGAGTTGGGGACTTCTTTTCCTTCTGGGCAAGGACTTTTCCTTCTCTTGCAGCACGAGCACAGCCACGGCTTTGGAATTCCTGGCCTGTGGGGAAAGCTGACCTAGAGAGGGGAAATAAATCCTGACTCGGTCAGGGGATGGTGGAAGAGTTGATCCCTGGCCCCTTGTCCCCAGTGGACTTTGCTGGAGCCTTGCGGGGACATCCACCCTTGTTCCTCACATGCTGCATCTTCCCTCTTTTATTCATCCTAAAATCAGGCTCCTTGTTTGTTTTTCCCCTCCATGCAGAGCCCTATAAAACAGACTGAAAGGCACCTTGAGAGGTCTTCAGTCTGGCCCACGCAGCTTTTCTTGGAAGTAAGAGGGAAACAAGAAAATAATGTCAAAAAGAGGATGATTTAGAGGAGTGTCCACACACTTTCCGCTCCCCCCAATGCAGGAGAGCCTTGCCAGGGTAAATTTTGTCTTTCCAAATCAACTGGAGACAGCCACGATTGTTCTCTTCAATGCCAGGCTTTAGGTCCTGGGAAAGCTGGGGGCTGCATTATTTGCAAGCACAATTCCTGAATTTCCAGGGGGAATCCGTTGGTGTCAAAGCAACGAGAAGGAAACAAAGGCTTGGAGAGGAAAGGCTGGGAATGCTGCTTGTGACAGATGTGCCTGAGCCTTTCCATCCTGGCCACAAAGCCTGACACAGGAATTTGCCATCTGTTTGGGCTTTGGATGGCAAAAATCACCCTCCTCCCTCCCCTCACAATGATCTGCTGCTTCTGGAGCGGGTTTGACACGGATTTCTGTGTGTAAGAATGGTGGCGCTGGCACGTGGTGGCATTCCAGCGGGTCACCTCACGGCTGCGGCATTCCACGGGTGGGGTGGAGCTGCAGGGGTCATTCCTGCTGCTCTGGGGGGCTCTGGGCTGAGCAGGAACTCTGCTCTGTGCTGGGATCTTGCAGACAGGTGAGACGAGCCGGGACGTCGCTGCGCTCACTCTGATTTCCCTCTGGGAATCACGTCCCAGGGAATCTCTGCGGACTTCTTGCTTTGGTGGGAATCCGTGCTGCCAAGGGAGATTTGGGGATAGAGAAGGTTTTCCAAGAAGGCTGAAGATTAATATTGGGTCCTGGGATGGCTCAAGGTGATTTGAGCTCAGAGATGGCTGGTGGGGGTCAAGAGGAGGTTTTTTGGTGGCGGCCAAGAGGTTGAAAAACGCTCTGGTTTTGGGAAATGATGGAGAAGTAAAGCACCAGGACACGTTTTTGGGAAACCCTGGAGAGGCAGAGCACCAGGACAGGTTTTTGGGAAACCCTGGAGAGGCAGAGCACCAGGACACGTTTTTGGGAAACCCTGGAGAGGCAGAGCACCAGGACACGTTTTTGGGAAATGATGGAGAAGCAGAGCACCAGGACACGTTTTTGGGAAACCCTAGAGAAGTAAAACACCAGGACACGTTTTTGGGAAACCCTGGAGAGGCAGAGCACCAGGACACGTGGATGAGCGCTGACATCACGACACAGAACTGCATCTCCTGTGAGCAGTTGGGAAAACCATTTTGTCTCCTGGAAACCACCCAATGGGAACCTCATCCCTGAGATCAGCTCATCCCAGTGCAGTCTTAGCTCCGTTCCCACCTTGGATGTGGCAACCAGAACACTCCATCTCCGGACTCCCCACTCCCTCTGTGCTTCCAGAGCTTTCCGACATCGACTTCCAGAGCCTGGGATTGAAAAACCATTTGGGATTTCTTCAATACACAGAAGCTGAAAAACATCAGTGCTCTGTGGCCCAAAACTGTGCTGATCTGATTTGTCGGGTGACCGTTGCACATCAAATTTATCTGCTTTAATTTATATAATACGTATTTATTTATTTTATTTAGCTCTTCCTGTCTACCTCTCACAAGCAGGAAACTCTCCCATGGCTTGTTTCCAGTATAGGAATTAATAAAGGTGGTGGGATTCAGTACATCAGGATGCCTTGGGGTGTTTGAGGAGCAGCGTGACACCACCTCTGAAGTCCTTCCGGGTGTAAAATGGGACTTTTCCAGGCGAAGTCAGTGAAGTCTGAGTGTCTCACAACAAGATTCTGCAGTTCCACTGGACTTTTAACCTCAGCCTCTGCTTTTCTTGGCTTTTAAGTAATTAAATATTCACCCTCAGTGGTTAATCAGCGCAAGAGGGTTTGTGGTGAGAGATAATAATAATAATAGTAGTAATAATAATAATAATAATAATAATAATAAACCATTGTAGACTGGATGGGGTTGAAATCGTGTAACAAATATGAGATTAGCAAATATGATTTATGGAGTGACACTACAGAATCATCAAGTGGTTTGGGATAGAAGGGACCTTAAACATCCTCTTGTTCTTCACCACCTGCACTGGACACCTTGCACTAGACCAGGTTGCTCCAAACCCTGTCCAACCTGGCCTGGAACCCTTCCAGAGGTGAAGAGGTAACTCCCGTGTCACCCAGAAGGAAGACAAGGAAAGTGGCACATGTGATATTTGTACACAAATGCAGGAGGGGAAATGACATAAAGCAATCGAGAAACTATTTCAGGTGGAAAACGCTCCATCCAAACCCGGGAAAGAAAGGAAACGAGGCTGCCTGGCAGCAAGAGCACCCATTTCTGGACAGGTAGGTTATGGAAAGGCCCTGTGTGGTTGTAGGAGCTCGTCCCCGGGACCACCCCCACCCGCTCCATCAGGAATACCGGCGCTGTTCAGATCACACCACTTTGGTTGTCACTCAAAGCCATGAAGTTGACGCTAAATACACGCAGGAGTTGGGGCAGTGCTCATCCTCTTCCTTGGAAAGCACTGTTCCAGGAGATCCACTGCTCAGGAATGAATTTAATTGCAGTTAATCACAGGTGTTTGCCTTGTAATGGTGACAGGGACACAAGGTCCTGGATCTGCAGCCCGCTCCTTGTTCTTCCTTGCTCACAGGTGTCTCTGTCTGGGTCATCTCCCTCCAGTGACTTGGTTCATTCCCAAATCTCCTGTTCCCAAACCTTGGAACAGGCTGCCCAGAGAAGCTGTAGCTGCCCCATCCCTGGAAGTGTCCAGGGCCAGGTTGGAGGGGCTTGGAACAACCTGGGATAGCGGAAGGTGTCCCTGTCCATGGCAGGGGGTGGGACTGGATGGGCTTCTTCCCACCCAAACCATTCCATGATTCCATGATCCAGAGAAGACACATTGGCCAAAGCCCTCCCAGCTTGGTCTGTACATGAGTCCAGGTGCCAGTTCTGGGTAGTGCAGCCCCTGGAACCCCCTGGTGAATGCACCTGACCTGGGGACCCATCAGTGAGGGGCAGTTTTAGATCTGACAGAGACACAAAAGGCTGCAGAGTTGAGGTTGGATGGAAAAAGAGCTTTCCCTAAATCTTCCAGCAGTACCCCTGGTGTGGCTGCTCCTTAATTCCAACCAGGGGAACAACCAGTGATTCATGAGTTCTGCTGAGCTCTTCGTGGTGGACCAAAGCTCCTCTTGCCCACACGTTTCCCCCAGCTCCTCCTGGGGATAGGCAGGGCAGAAGCAGTTGAGAGGTTGTATGAAGTTCACCCTCCCCGAGAAGCCGCTCGTGCTTGGACTTGTCCAAAGAGCTGTGGTGGTGGAGCTCATGAACTTCTGCAGGGAAAGTGCTGCTCGCTGCTCCTCGAAGACCCTGAGAGCGCGAAGCTGTGGGCGTTGCCGTGATGTGTTGGGACAAGCAGGGTGCCACTGCTGCCTGCGCCCCTCCTGTCTGACCCTGCCCCTCTGAGTCACCCCCTCCACCCAGCCCTCCCCGCAGAGTTGCAAAACATCCTCTCCCTCCGAAGTTCCTGGCGTGCCCAGCATTTCTGGGACGAAGCTGGAGGTGTTGGAGGTCACATCGTGGTGGAAGGAGTGACTTTTTTGGGGTGGTCTGGCTCTTTTATGGCAGCTGCCTTTCTCACCTGATGGCTGACACTGTCCAGCCAACCTTGGTGACAGCAGCCATGGCCAGGTCACACTATTAGAGCTCTTCAACCTCGTGTAGGTAATGAAAATAATACATAAATTTGTGGGGGCATGTCGCTAAAAATTGAAAATCACAGGAAAATACATTTTGGCTGGACCACCACGTTTTGTCTGAATTTCCCTCTCCTCTCCCTCTCCCTCTCCTCTCCTTCTTTCAAACCCCTTCCTGTTCTTGTAAGCACAGTTAGAAATGGAAGTGGCATTTTGAAATGAAAACTAGAGCAAGTTTTCACTCGGCTTCATTTCGTATGAAGATCTTGGCTTCTCTCTCCTCAGATGTTTGAAACCAGGCCTGGCAGAAACTCCTCCTGAGCTCACCCTGCTGCCACGCTCCTCCCAGTTCTGTGTTCTCCAGTGGTTTTGCTCTTTGCAAAAGCCCCAGACAAACGGAGCCCCCTCCAGCCCCCCAAAATCCTTCCTAAATAACTTCTACAGCACCGCTTAGCTCTGAGAGCAGTTAAGCCACCGTTCCAGGTGGGTTTACCTGATTTCAGGGGTGTTTGAAGCTTGTAGAGCTCTCCAAGCTCGTTTTTCCTGACCTTTGGCAGGTGCTGTGCCTGGCAGTTTATCTCCTCGGCCACGCAGGAGTTTAGGAGGCCGGGAAGGAGGGATGCAAACAAAGGTGTTATTACCATGTTGGCTCTCAATGACCAGAAGAGATGCAAGAGTCTTTTGGCACTGTGGTACTTTTTTTCTTCCAAATAAAAAAAAAAAAATTAAAAAAAAAAAAAGGAGGAAAAAGGACTTTAATTGAAGCCTGCAATGTTGTATAAATGGAAGATCTAAGTTTTAATTGAAAAATAATTATAACCACTTAATCATTTTAAATGAGGGCTGTAATTGCAGTCAGTTCATAATAGCCAAATACAGACACTTAGATTCCTGCAATAAAGCAGGGATGGTACAGCTTGATTTGCTAATAGCTCTTCCACTTCTCTCCTCTTTTGTCTCAAAGATTAATTCAGGCAAGGGCTATTAGTGCCGTTAATTGGTTCTGCAATTTAGACCTTGTGCTTGTGAATGAGTGACTGATGCAGACCCATCAGCCAATAATGTGAACACTTTGTCAATGTGTTCCTCATTGTCCGGCTCCCAAGAACTCCCCCGGCAGCTCCTCCGCCACCCAACCCCGGCTCCCCGGGGGGATCAGGAGGAGCGAGGCTCCTCCGGGGTGAGGGATTCACTTAGCTTTAGATAGGTCACCCAGATGTCTTTGAAAGCACGGCCGGCTTATGAATAAAATAATTAGGCAGTCCAGGCGTCCTCCTTGGCAGGGACAAATCCCATATTCCAGAGAAATCTGCTCCACTGCGCTGGAAGCAGGAGGTTCGGTGGGGTTGTGGAGGTGGTGAGGAGATGTGTTAGAGGGAGGGTGGATCCTGCAGGTGGGAAGGGACCGATGGCTCCAGGCAGCACCCCAGGAGGGGTCCCCCTCCCACGGGCAGCAGCAGGGCTAAAGCAAGGCCAAATCGCTCAAACCCCAGAGAACAGCACAAACTCTGCTTTTTAACAGGTGGTATTCCCCACTTAAGCAGTCGCAGCGTCGGCAGAGGGCACATTTGGAGGGACTTGGAGCAATTTGCAGTGTCATTCCTTAGGAAAACACCCAGGGAAGGCTTTGTCCTCGCTATATCCCTGTCGTGTGAGGTAACTGAGATGAGTTACACAGGTCACATCAAGCTGGTAAGTTTAGGTGGTTGAAGGAGTTCAGTCCTTGGTTATATTCACTGTGAGATCCTCCCAGCAGAGAAAATTGTCCTTTTTTTTTGTTAAAGTTAGGAAATTTTCGGTTGGGAATGCTGCTGCTCACATGCAAAGACCCGACTCCTCTGGCTGCTGTACGCCGGCACATTTTTGAAATACGTGGGTGGTAATTTGGACAAAATCCATCCCTTTGCAGGTATCTGGCACTGCCCACCCCGTGGGTGATAATTCAGACAAAATCCATCCCTTTGCAGGTATCTGGCACTGCCCACCCAGGGATTGACACGTACCAAGTGGAGACGCTTTTTCCAAGCTGATCCAACACAAGGTGAATTTATCCTTTGAGTTAATGCATTGGACACAGTCCTTGGCTGCCACGAGTCTTTTCCGTCTCCAGGCGATGCCGGTGGTGACAAACACAGGGAGTGTGTTTGTGCTCTGGACTCAGGCTCTATATTTAGCTCCGTGATACCGGGAAAGCTTTCTGTGATTAAGTTCTGTTGACCGATACCGAAAGTAATGAACAGCCCAAACGTGGAGCTGGTGAGGTGTGGCACCAGCACTGGGTGTCACTGGGCCCAAAAATTGTCTGGGAGAGAGAGTGGGTTGTGAAAGCACATGAATCACCAATCCTGTCATTTTTGGGGGAAAAAAGGAAAATGGGGTTTCCATTTAAACCTGAGGACTGTTTGGAGTTTTCTTTTTCCCTGGCTGGTGTTTCATTTCAGGGATTAATTTCATGAATGATGTGTAACAAACTTCGGTATTAGACACAACATTTTCACAATTGATAATTGAGGCTCTGGGACAAAAAATCTGGAGTGAGAGTGACATCTCCCTCGGAGCTTCAGGAGTAGGGCTGCTCTGCTTTGGGCACAGGAACAGACTGAGTGACTTCCCATGGTTCCTTCCTTGGTTCTCTCAAAAAGGTGCAGGACAAAAATAATCTCTGGGAGATTTTGCTCCCACAAGAGGTTGGATCTTCCTCAGAAGCAGCTTCATGGGGAAGTCCTCAAGGCATTGAGGCCAAGCACCTGGGAGAGACTCCAGGGTCCTTGAGCAAGGGGAAATTCAACCGGATGACAGAGGTCCACTCCTTCCTGCTTCCTCCTGACCTTCCACCACCTAAACGTCACTCCACCAAGCTCCACTTCTCCTGAAGGTCCCTCCTTGACCCCTCCATACGCTCCGTGCATCTGGCACTGCTGAAACAGGGCTCCTCGGCTCCTCTTCTCCTGCACAATCCCTGTTCCTCTCCAACCACAAACAGGTTGGTGCCTGTGGAAAACTGGGCTGGGAAGAAAGTGGTGAGGGAAGTAGCAGAATGGGCAAATGAAACATTGCCCCACAAAGGCATTTTCTGCAGTGTTTCTCTTAGGGTGCTCTGGTCTTACAGCAGGTCTGCCCTGCCATCTTCCTTTGTCCATGGAAACAAGTCCAAATTCCTATTTGGATGAGGGCTATACAACAATAATAAATTAGTTTTGTCCATGTTTTCCCCTTGGACCTCCCACCACAAACTGCAGGTTCACGCCTTTCATCCTTCAGCAAGTGCTGCCTTCCCCGTGGGCTCCCAGCCCAACCTGCCTGAGGTCTGCCCAAACACCCATTGCTACAAGATTCCCTCTTTTATCCATTAACCTCGGCTTAAATGCTTTGGTTGAGCCAGATGGAGCCATGCTAATAAATCATGGAATCATTTAGGTTGGAAGAGCCCTCTAAGGTCATCAAGTCCAACTGTTCCCTCAGCACTCCCAGGTCAATCACGTCCCCAAGTGCCATATTCGCATATCTGTCAAATCCCTCCAGGCATGGGGACTCCACGCTTCCCTGGGCATCCTGCTCCAAAGCTTGACAACCCATTCCACGAAGGAATTTTTCCTAACATCCAATCTAAACCTCTCCACTCGGCTCAAAAGCATCATCATCCTTGCCAGGAAAGGATTAGGCTCTCCGTAATTTTTACATTTCATCTGATTTAAGCCCCCCCCAATGCTCGGTCTCCCGAAGCGCCCCGGCGTTTCTGTGGAAGCTCTCCAGAGGGACCCCGCTGGTCCCGTGCGGCCGTGCCGGCTGCACCTCTGCCTGGAGGGAGAAGGTAAACAGAGAGCGAGGTGGAACAAATGGCTCTTGGTACCGAGCGAGGAAATTATCTCACCGAAACAGATAAAGGCGAGGGGAGGTTTGCGTGGTGCACCCAGAGCTCTCCTGGCTGCTGGTGTGACGTAGGTGGTGCCTCCAGCTAAAAGTCCCCGGCGCCCTGGCTGCCTGCCCCAGACCCGGCTTGTGGAGGCTTGTGCGCGCCCAGGACGCGGCTCCCGCGCGCCCGGCACCATGTCGGTGACAATCTGCCAGTCCATGGGCTTCGTGGTGTCCGCCCTGGGCATTGGAGGCATCATCGCCTCCACCTGCATGGACCAGTGGAGCACCCAGGACCTGTACAACAACCCGGTGACGGCCGTCTTCAACTACCAGGGCCTTTGGCGCACCTGCGTGCGGGAGAGCTCCGGCTTCACCGAATGCCGCGGCTACTTCACCATCCTGGGGCTGCCAGGTAGGGTCTGACGGTGCCAGGCGAGAGGTGGGAGGGTGCGTGAGGCAATCTCTGTTTTCATCAGGGGGTTTTCAGTGGGCAACCCAAATTTCAGCCAAGAAGGACCTCGGGTGCTCACCCTGTTTGAACAACTTGGTCCCTTGGAGAGAGCTCATTACAACTAATTGTGATTACAACTAAAACTCATTACAACTAATTATGCATCGGGGTTCCTGAGGCATTGTCCAGGCTGCTCCGTGGGGAGATTCGTCCCCTGTGTCGTGGGTGGCTCCAGCTCCGATTCCTGCCCCAGCTGTGTGGCTGCGTGTGGCTTCCCACCAGAAGCCACTAATAGTCTTGTCATTGGAGAAGATCCTTTCCTAAGAGGATATGTCACAGTTCAGCTCACTGTATTTCTATTTGGGCTAACACCACCAGGCTGGATTTCTCCCTAATTCTCCTTTGGTTCCAGTTTTTTCTGCCACGGGAATCATTCCTGTCCCGGTTGTGCCCAGAGTATCTCGGGGTGCAAACAATTAGGTTACAACAGGATTATCTGGGGTTTCTTCTTGCCTTAATACAGTGAGAAAAAAGGCACTTAGACTCTTATACCCATCTGGCCTCTGTGCTTTGATACAGCCAGAATGGAGGGAAGAAGCCAATTATATCAGGAAATCACTGCAGAACTTCTGCAAAATGGCATTTCCAAAACACACAGAAAGGGGCATTGTGCGCAAAAATTGCTTCTCTCAAGAGAAGGCGCAAATCAAACCAGTAGAACCCAGTGTGGCTGTGGCCTCAGACGCCAGCTGGGGAGGTGTTTCATCCCCTGAGCTGTGTTTTTGTGTTGCTCCTCTCTGGATCCTCATTCCCAGCTGGTGTCTGGCTTTGGCTGTGCTTCAACTTCCCCACGGAGGTGCCAGGGATGTCCCTGAGCGTCGTCCTCTTGCTGGAGCTGTGGCTTGGAATGTCCCTGCTTGGACTCTGGGGTACAGAGATGCATTTTCTTGGAAGGACACGAGCCTCATCCTGCCTGGGCTGAAGGATGGCACCCAAAGAAGGGTGTTTGTGCAGGGCTGGTGTTCATACGCCGCTCTCCCAGTCAGCAAAGCTGAGCAGCTTCGCCAAAGGGAGAACTCGGGGAGAAAAGGGCAGGACAGGTTGGTAAAACTCACGGGGTTAACAGTTGGACTCGATCTCAGAGGTCTTTTCCAACCTCAATGATTCTATAAAGAGATCAAAGTTGCCATGTGAGGAGTAAATTGAGGTGTAAAAACCAAATCCTCCCCACACAGATGATCCCACAACACGCTGCAGTTCTTCCAGTTCTTCCTCAGTTCTTCTGCTCAAAAAAAAATTAAAATGACAAAAATTGTAACTCTACGGAAGAAGCAATTAACCTTTTCAAGTGTTCAGCTCTGGAAACTATTCTAATCTTTGAAGGAATCAGAATACCTGAGATTTGGGGCGTTTTGTTCTTTCAAAATACCTTTATTGCTGACCTCAGCCCTACAGCAAACAGCAGAAAGCTAGGGATGGTTTTTTTGCAATTCCAAAACCTCCAGACTGGCGTCTGTCGGGTCGGTATTAATATTCTAAAATGGGAATGTTGAGGGGATGGATTTCCTGCATCAGAGGGATTTTCCTGCATTTAGAGGGGCTGCTGGAGATCGGTGTGTCCATGTCCCTGCCCACAGCACAGGGTGGAACAGGATGGTCCTTAAAGTCCCTTCCAACCCAAACCCTCCCGGGATTCTGTGTTTCCATGACTCCTCAGCTCCATCCCATAAGCTCTGTGGGTCCCTCCGAGCCATGGACAGACATGAGCATCCTATCCTAAATATTGGGGCTGCTGATGAAACCCTCATCTTAGAGTGGAATTCCCACTTGTGTTTGCCAGGTTTATTGCAGCCACTTACAAAAAGGGATATAAAAGAGCCCAAGGAATAAAGGACAACCATGAAAAATAAAGGTGGTGGGGGCCTGAACCCCCCCAAAGTTGCTGTCCTCGCCCTCAGTGGTGTCGGGGAGCTGCTCAGCGTGCGGGAATATGAATATTTATGTGCTCTGTCCCAAATGATCCTTTCCGTGACCAGTGCTATCAACACTGCCCTACAAAACGAGGTGGAATTTTTCCCTTTCTTTTTAATGAACTGGGCTCGTTCTCCTGTAGTCACCCCCCCCTCTCCCTGCTCCCGTTTTTCCCCTCCTGTTATAGATTGTCTGACACTTCCAGTCTCTGGAGAAGCCGGAGCAAAGCCTCACATCCCACTGCTGTTCTTTATGGATTGGCTCCGTCTCCCGAATCCAGCCGCTCCTATGGGCAATCCTCCCTACCACCTTTGCTGGTGGTACCCCAATCAGAGAGCGGGGGGAAATGGTGCTAAAAATCCCATTATTAATTTGATCAGATATTATTTAAATGCATCGTCCCCGTGTTTATTTTAAGCACCTCGATCTCCGTGAAACCCCCCCCTCAACAACTGCACCAGAGTTAATGGTTTGTCAGCATTTCCATTATCAACCCCTATTTATTATCCTGACAATGGCAATTTATATTGGGAACAATGGTGCCAGAGTGAATAAAAATAATAGGCAAAGCAGCGAGGTGACCCGAGCACACCGAGGAAGTTTTGGGTTCCAAGGGTTTTTTTCCGCCTCGATCCCTCGCTCCCACAGCAAAGATTAAACTTTTCTCGCCCGCCATCTATCTTCAATTTAGCTGGGAATTTTAATTTCAAATAGATTGAGGAAAAAAATCAAGATAATAGATAGAAATGAGAAATAACCCAGGCAGTTTATGGCTCTGGCTGCTCAGCTATAAACAGTCGCTCTCTGGTGAAATGTGGCACTGGAGGACTGAACGTGTTTGTTCTGATTTTGCTTTCTCCTGTTATTTTTTGCTCCTTGCTCTGGCGTGAGATGGTCAGGAGGACACAGTTGGACACTGAACACATGTGAGGGATAAATAGCAGAAGCTGAGCTGGGCAAGGCTGGTGGTTTCACCCTGTGTGGAGATCCTGAGGTGCTTTCTCCTCAGAGCAGAATTTTGCAGTTGCTCCCAACTTTGCTAAACTACACTTGCACGGGCAGTGATTTTCCTGGTTTCTGTGCTGGTGTCTTTTTTTCCACACCTGTTCACAGGGAGACTTCTCCAGCAATTTATCCAAGGACATTTCTCCCTCAGGTCCAAAGCCCTTTTGACCCCTTCAGAAGGGCTGAGCTATCTCTCTGCTGTGGACCAAAGGGCTGGTGGCTGGAAATAGGAGAATATTCCTGCTTTTCCAATGGCCAACTTTGATAGTCTGAGAGCAGCCTGTTCAACTTCTCCAGCTGATAAAAACTCCCATGTTCTTAGAGTGCTCAGAGGGAAAAGAGCCCATGGGAATGCAACCACCACTGCCCAGATTTCCCATAAATTCCAGTTTGGCTAGCGCAGGGTAGCAGCAGTGCATAGATGTTTCCCGAAGAGAATTCACGTGTAGGAAGCATCAGCATTGGCTTCTCTGGATTTTTCCCCTCTATAACGATGCTCTGACAAGGTTTTCTTTCATTTCATACAACTCACAACCGTTTTGTGGCATAACCACAGCAAATAACCTGATTTTGGAGACAGGGAAGCCACTGGCCAAGGTGACAGTGTCTCTGCTCCCTGGAACTGTTCCATGCCCAGGGTTTGTAAGGATGGGAAGTGTTAATTGCCATGTCATGATCCTCCACCAGTGATGGCCACGGCAAGGCCTTTTTCAAGGTCTGTTTGCTGCTTGAAATCCTTTCGCCCAGCCAGGTCAGCTCCAAATTTTGAGACATCTGCAGGTAACTGCTGTAACCTGCTGAAAGTCTTTTGAGGTCAAGTTTTGGGGGCAGAAGGATTTAGGTGGCCCAGGTGGGGTGGAGACTTGATGTATCCTACCAGGACATGTGTGAGGCTCCAGTGGGTTTGTGCTCACAGCTGGAGATGAGAGAGGTGTGGGGATGGGGAAAGGGCCAATGGGAGACCTTTAGAGAGGTCTCAGGGACCCCAGTGACACTCAGGGTGGGAGGAGGTGGCAGGGAGCTGGGGGTGTGTGTGTCACATTTATTGTTTTGTGCCTTTACACCATGAAAGGATGAGAGACAAGGAAAGAAAATCCTAAGGGATCTGGGGTGAGGGCCAGAAGAGGAGCAAAGCTGTGGAGATGTGGGGCTGGGCTACAACTCATAGATATGTAGGCAAGGACAGCCTCATGCACCCCAGCTCTGCTGAGGGACCTCGGAGCACCCTCTGGACCACCCAGTGGTGCGGATCTGAGCTGGGATGGGTTCCCTCCACGACCCACTTCCCACACTGAATTCCAGAAAGGCCATTCAGCCCTTCTCGTTGCGGACCACACGCTCCTGGAGCCTGAGGTGGTCCCGACTATGGAGGGGCAGGAAGAGAAGGGTGGGTTTGCTTAGTCTGGGCCTGAGCAGGCTGGGCTGGTATGAGCAGCTGGCAGGGTGTGAGCTGTGTTTGCAAATTTGAGAGCAAACATGAGCTGGAGGTGATTTTTGTGGGAGAGGTGGCGATAACATTCAGGAGCTGCCTGGGCCCAGGGACCGGTTTTGAGATAACGCAGAGTCAACGCCTGGAGAGATAAAGCAACTATGAGCTGGAATAAAGAGGCACAGGGGAGCGGTCACAAAGCCCCCTTCTTTTCCTCATTTGGATAAACCACTGGAGTTGTCCCAATGCTCAGCGAGAGCCCTGTTCTCTGCTCCTCGTTGAGCTCCAGCCTCACCATTCCCCTTCCTCAGACACAGCTCAGCCTTTCCATGTGGATTGGGAAACCCTCTGGCCAAGCATTCAGCCACTGGAGACAATCCACAGATTGCTGGGGCAGAGATTCCCATCCTTCAGCCAGTCCTGGCTGTGGTTCCCTCCATGGGGTGGCTGGAGGTGAGCATCAGGTTGTGGTGAAGATGCTCGGAGTTGCTTCACAGCTTTCCTCTCACCTAACCCCTTCCTGGGTTTTGCTCTGAGCCAACATTTCAGATGAAGCTCCCGGGGGATCTTCTGTTATCTGGGGAAAATTGGATGAATGTGTTTTTCCCAGTCATGGGCAGCTCAGAAACAGCCATTAAAAATAAGCTTAAAATCCGAATATTTGAGACAGGCAAAGGAAATGTGCTGGGGAGGGGTTGGGCAGGAAACAAGTTTGGGTTTTGTCTCCAGAGCTCTGCTTCAAGCACCCACTGAGGAAGGCGTGGGAGCTTTGAATTCCCACTCTTCCCAAGCACGGTTCTAGTCAGACCAGAAGAAATGGCAATGGGATGGCTGGAGGACACCTCAGCCAATACTTTTGTGAGCAAACAGAACCCCCCAAACCCCAATAATTCTTCAAAGATGACACGGTGTGGAGCGCTGAGCATGGTTGGGTGTTTTACTCTTAACCGAGGACTGCAGCATGACCATCAGCACCAAAATTCCTTCCTCGGCTCCATTTTTGGGGACAGCACATGAGGCCTCAGTGGGGAATGTCCAACCCTGTGTGGGTTTATCTTCTTTAGAGACATGGCTCCATCTGACTCTGCAAATCAAAGCCAGACTGGTTCTCCTGGACTTTCCTGCACACCTGGAGAGTTTGATGATGTTTTTTGACTGCTCCACCGTTACTCTGGGGTTTTGACGTCCCTGGGTAAGAGCCATGATTAGAAACAGCATCTCCATCCACAGGAGAAAATTCCATGCCCAAGGAAAGGTTAGTGAGGTGACGGACTGGGCAGCGACACATCCAGGGACGGCTCTCTTTCCAATTGGTGTCTTGGGGGGATCAGCAGAGCTTGGGATGTGAAACGCTGGAGAAGGAGAAGAAAAGGTCCCTGTTGGTTGGAAGAGCAGCTCCTGCTGCACGTGGCTGGAGGCAGCAGCCAGGTTGGAGGAAGGAGTGGTGGGGCCCCTCCTGCCAAAGCAAACGTGGATACAGGGATGGAAGGGCCACCACCACTGGTATTCCACCCAGATGTCCAACTGAGCAGAGAAAATCAATCATTTAAAAGGTGGCAGAGGTGTTTGGGGGAAAAAAAAAAAGCTTCAAAAAATATGATCACCCCTTTAAGTGTCCCCCTTTCCTTCCTTTTCCTCCCCAGGGGTTATGTTTAGCTGTGGCCAGTCTGTGGGTTCATTTCTCTGTGCGCTGTTGCACAAACTTGGGAATTTGCACACTTGGGAATAGGGGTTACATCTCAAAGGAATATCGCTCCCTCTGACATGTTCTGAAGAGGTTCGGCCCAGAAAAAGGGAGGTGGGCTCTTACCACTGGGTGGCCAGAAACAAGAAGGCGAATCCTGGGACATGGGAAGGACAGGAGTCATCCTGGAGAGCTGCTGAGGAGCATCAGGGCATGGATGCAACTGGATTTTCTAGACTGGGACACAATCCTGGCTGTGGGACCACAAGGTATGAGGAGAACTGACCACATTTCAGCACTTTTTGTCCTGTCTTCCAGGTCCTCCTCATCCTCAGTTGTTGTTTCAGCTTCTAGGTCCTCTCCAGCCCTGATCTATCACAAATCCTTATCCAAAATGGGGAATTTTAGTCAGCATTCCCTGTCCCTCATAGAGGATGAGCAGCTCTTTACTACCTCTGGTTCTTGAGGGTTCCCTTCTATGGTTTCTGTTCACTCTTTTATTTTTGCTGGCCAATTTAGGTGGGTCAGAACTGACCTTTCCTCTGATAGAAACTTGCCAAAGTGAGTGAAAATGATGAAATCTGCATCAAACTGATGGAAGCAAAGACATTCTGTGTCTGACCCAAGAGGGCCGTGATTGCCAGGAGACATGGAACTGTGCTCTGGCTGCTCCAGCAGAGCCCCACAAGCCGAGGGATGTCCTGGGTCATTGTTCTCCAGAAGGCAGGAGCAATATCCAGGGTGTAATAACCCCGTGGTAGCTCCTCCATGGACACAAATCAGCCTCTCCTCTCTTCCTGGTGGCTTTCACACGGCTTCACATCCGGGTACTGGTGTTGACGGTGCCTATGGTATGGAGAGGTTAAAGCAGGAATTTGTTTCTAGGTCAGGGCTGAAATAAATCATTTGGAGGGGGATACTGGATGAGAATGGATGAGTGTAAAGTCTGGAAGGTCCTTGTTCCTCACTGGCTCCACTGGCAGAGTGGCAAGGTGGATTTATATTGCTCCCACAAGCCCAGCACCTCTCCACCGCGAGAATGAATTTCCCATTTTTTACATCCCCCATCCCTTTCCCAGGACCCTCCCTCCAGTCCATAAGGACAAGCACCCCCCAAGAAAGGTGATTTCCCAGTGATCCCTGTGCTCTCCTCCCTCCCACGTGGGTTTCAGTGTGTCCTCGTGATGGCAATGGGGATGTGGGCGGGTTGAGAGCAGCTCTGGAGGAGCTTTGCTGGATCAGTTCGGGGCTCTTGGCTCGATGCCCTGCTGACTTTGTGCCATGGTCAGCATCCAATGGAAGCTCAGTGATGCCTGAGGGCACTGCAAGGAGCAGCCATGCCCCTGGGCTGGGCTGGTGGCCTCACATCCTCTGACACAGCCCTGTCTCTCATTGTGCCTCTTGTGCCGACACCTCCGTGGGGGACAGATTGCCTGGTGGCATAAGTAGAGGGATGGGGCAGTGGTGGCCCGGGCCGGGTGCTGAATTCCCTTGGGGACACGGTCCTTGCCCCATGCCAAGCAGGCAGGAGAGGCCCAAGGGGCAGCAAAGGGTTTCAGGGGGCTGGCCAAGCCCCAGGTGGGTTGCCCAACACTCGGCAGAGCGCGGCTGCTCAAACGTGGTAGGACAAGCACTTCTAAAGGACAAAAGCTCCTATCTCCAGCCCTGCCGGCACAAACCTCCCCGGCAGCGAGAGTGAAACCGGACTATCTTGCAAAAACACTTTGAGCAAACAGCCCTCAATGGAAAGCATCTGATAAGAGCAGCTGCACTTGTGGTGGCTCAGGCAGGAGGACTCCGGTGCCCCAGTAGGACTGCGGCTCCCTCGGGGCCGTGTCACCTCCGCTCTCCGGGGACACACCATGTCCACCACCCTCTGCCAGGTGATGGGGTTCCTCGTGTCATCGCTGGGCGTCGGGGGGACCATCATGGCCACGGCCATGGACACATGGAGCACGCAGGACCTGTATGAGAACCTGGTCACGGCCGTGTTCCAGTACCAGGGGCTGTGGAGGAGCTGCGTGCGGCAGAGCTCCGGCTTCACGGAGTGTCGGCCATATTTCACCATCCTTGGGCTGCCAGGTAGGGGCAAAAATGCACCAGGTGTCACCCAGGGGCTCTCCTGGAGCTCTGCACAGTTTTCATCTGAAAGGAGGAGGAGGTATCTTAAGGCACTTTGCAAAGAACAACATTTCCACTGCATGAACGTAAAAATAGGAGCGTATTTGTTGCCAAAATAATTTTTGTGGTGGGAATTATTGGTGGGGGTGCATGTGGGGGGGATATCTGGGTGAGCATCAAGGGTTCAACACCACTGCTGGCATAAATCAGCACAGCTCCACTGAGGTGAGGAGAGCGAGGGTGTTTAACCTCATAGACACTGTCCATTGGAATGGAAACACGAGAAAAAGGGCTGTATCCAATTGTGCAGTGTTAGAGGATAATGGAGAGAATTGAAATGTACTGATTTTCCAAAGGGAGAACTGGGATTGGAGAAATCTGACTGTGAGAGGAGCGGGTAGGAAGGGAGAGAAGGGGAAAGGCATGTTCAGTCACTCCCCATCAGCTGGGCAGTCAGTGCCCACAGAAGCAGAGTGCAGAGGGGTATTGCCGTCCTGTTTGCTTGCTCATTTTCCCAAAAGAGCTCCCAGCCCAGCAGCACATCTGGCCCTGGGAGTGTTTCTTCACTCCTGGTGCACGATCACAGAAAGGTCCAAGCAAGCACTGCTGTGCTCAGGCCTTTTGCAGCTGTTGACCCGAGCGTGATGTGGGTTCTAGCCCTGTGTCCTCAGGGATGCCATCCTCAGGGATGCCATCCTCAAGGATGCCATGCTCAGGGATGCCATCCTCAGGGATGCCCTCAAGCTTTGCTGAGGGCCCATGACTCTCCGAGGGGTGCCACGGAATAAATGTGTCTCTGTGCACCCAGCTTCAGGATTGCCAGGTGAATTCTTTCCCATTTGGAAGAGCAAACCTGATATTCAGAGTCACTTCTCCCGTGGGAATATTTGTTTTAAAGGCTAAAAATTAGATTTATCCAACTGTCTCTACAAAGTGTTGACCGCTATATGTTCTCATAATAACCTGTGCAGGTGATTGGGTTTTAAATGAGCCGTGAAGAAATGGGAACCATCGTCTTGATGTCAATTTATCCCAATCAAGATTTTACTTTTTCAGTTATTATTAGGTAATATGGCAATAAAGAAATGTGCAAAGCAGTCACAGACAATTTCTGTCAGAGCTATCTTTATGAATCCATTTAATTGATTAATTCCTTCAAACATAAAGAAAAAACGTCCCTGCTGGAATTTACTTCATTTCCCTAAATTTTCTGTATCCCATCAATCACTACTGGTCATAAAGCCAGATAATACCTTTTTATTATGTATTAGCAACAGAAATGCAGGTGACGGTCATTTAAACGACTTGAAGTTGTTTTACCTCACTCACCTCTCACACTGGGGAGAAAGACAACTATTGGGTTTCCCTCACCTCTGGAAAACAAGGATGCGGGCTGTGGTTTCACGTCACTGGCATTTATTTTGGTGGAGAAGCTGTTTTCTGTGGGTGCTTTTGCTATTCCCTTGTTACAGAACACCAGCCCCGGTGTGGAAGCCGAGTTATCCTCCCTCGTGCAAAAGGCGTGTGCCAAAGGCAGGTTTGTAACTCCGGGGCTGTTTGCTTCCTGCTGCTCCCGATACCATTTTTCCTCAGTCTCCCACTCTGTTTGTCTAAGCCCTTCCACTCCTTCCTCCAAGCAGAGGTCATTCACCTTTGGAAAGCAGCTCTTTTCAATGGATGCCAAGATTCCCTTGAAACGGCAGCGCTGCCTTTCCAAACAGCTCCCACGTCAAGTCCCGTGAGCCAGGTGGAGAGGTCTTCGTGCCACAGCAGGCCTGGGAGAACTTCCTTCTCCTCTTCATCCCTTGCTGGAGGTGATGCATAACTCAGTCTCACGGAGGCAGAAATGGCTGCTGGTGGTTATCTGGAATTTCTTCTGTCATGTCCTGCTGTGTTCGTCTTCCTCTCCTTTCCAACGGCTCCTTTCAGTGGAGATTCACTACAGTGCTCCAGCAAAAGCGGAGCATCCTCGGCTGCTTGGCTTGGGCTGCCCGTTGTGTCCTTCCATGGGCACCCAAGGCACTGGAACACCTCTCCTGGGAACCAGACTCTGTGCGGGATCTTTGTTTGGGGTCACTGCTCGATGGGTTGGAAACAGCCCAGTGATGACACCCAGGAACCTGCGGGAAACGCCGAGGAATGGAGCACTGTCTTGGGGACAAGGAGCTTCCATCGTGATCCATAGTCTTGGATCATCAGCCTCTCCTGCCTGCCCTGAAACAAAAGCGTTTGCAAAGAAACTTTGGTGGTTGCAAAGACAAAAACGAGGATTGAGATTTGCTCCTCTTTCTGCTTCCCATCAAGTGCTGCAGAACAACCTTTGAGGGCTGATAAGGCGTATCCGCCATTCCCCGATGGATCATAACTAATGAGCTCCTACCTGGGGGCTGATGAATGGGAGATTGAAAACCCCCGGCTCGTTAGCACTCGTTATCAGCTGATAAGGGCAAATTGAGTCATAAGAGCTCAGGCGGGGGGACTGCCGGATGGGAGAAGGTGGTGTATTCCCGGCCTGTGGAATGGCAGCCCGCCTGCTTCCTTGTACTCCGCGGTGCCAGCGCGGTTCTGCTCGGCTTCCTGACACCCCACAGGCCACGAGAGCCACCCAGGCACTCAGCACCCTCCTGGGAAGGGTTTACAAACCTTCCTCCCAACCTGTGCAAGGCCAACAGGGGCTCTGTGCAAGGCCAACAGGGGCTCAGTGCTCTCCTGCACCCTTGGGTACTACAGTCGCCCAGGAAAGGGGTGATAGACAGGGCAGAGAAATCCCTGGGGCCGTGGAATGTCTTTTCCACCTCTTTCAATCCATCCTGAGCCCACTTGCTCTTCCCTGAAGAGGGGCAATCACGTGTGGGGGGCACCAAAGCCAGACCCAGGGCTGTGGGAGTGGTGGCGGGGCAAGGAGAGGCTGCAAAGTGTCCCAGCCAAATCCCAGCAGCCCTTGAAATACCTCCCAGCACCCTCTCCAGGTCTCTGCCACCTTCCTGCCTCTGCCAGGGTCTCGTGCACAGGTAGGGAGGGGAAATGTCTGGAAAAAGATGGGATATGTGCCACCTTATTAGAGAATCACCTTGGTATTCAAGTACTCTTTTCCCCACCACTTCTCCAGTTTTAAAGGTGCAAGTTTCTCTTTACTTTTCCTTCTACTTTCCTACTCCATCCAAGAGGAGTCTGGAGGGTTTTTGCTCCCTTCGGGCCTCAGGTGCCATGGGCATGACCCACCAACACCCCCAGCTCATGGCACGCTGCTGAACAAATTCAGGATGGGCGTGTTTGGATGTTTTATTCGTGTACATGGACAGATTTATCCAGGACTGATGTTCCAAATAACCCTGAGAAGGATATGGTGAGGGAGATGGTTGCCAGAGCTTTGATGCTCTCTCCTGCTCTCCGTTAAAGTGGTTTTCCTCTTTTCCATGTGCTTTACTGGGAAGCAGGAACGTACAGAGTTTTTGAGTCATGCAGCAGTTGGAAATATCCCGGACAGCTGGGTGGAGCTGTCTGCTTCCATCGCTGACTGGGGAGGAAAGAAGAGCCCTTTCTCAGCCACTGTGGTTCTGGAACAATCCATGCTTATCCCAGCTCCTCACTAACTCTTCTCCATTAATTTCACAACTGGTGATGATGAACATTTCTAAAAAAATGCTGCCTAAAGCATCAGACATTTTGGGA
Organism: Mohoua ochrocephala; assembly: GCA_013398855.1. NCBI lineage: Eukaryota > Metazoa > Chordata > Aves > Passeriformes > Acanthizidae > Mohoua > Mohoua ochrocephala. The sequence continues at coordinate 157,529 of VZTA01003438.1, read as the reverse complement.
AACTGAGTCAAACAGTTGCACTTCCAGAGGTGCCCTGTTGACTTTTCCTGGTCTTAAAATGCAGAGCCAGACACGGTGAAAGGGAAAGGGGTTTTTACCTCGGTGTTTATTTAGGATCTTTGGTGCCCCACATCGTCCCAGTGGAGCACGCCCAAGTGCCCCCCGGAATGCCCCCACCCCATAAATCGTGTGTACAACTCACAGGCCTTGCAAATGAGCACATCTATCACAGATTGCCCAGGGAGAGACTCGAATGAATCCCCCATGCTGAGGAATCTCCCCTCTGGATGGGCCTGTCTCAGTTTCCAGGGTGTGTCCTAGAGAGGACCTTGGTGTCTGGGGCTGTCTGACCCTCAGCCGCGGCTCCCAGGGTGTTTGGGCTCCTGGCTGAGCGGGACACGGGGTGTGAGACTGAGGGAGTTACAGGTGTGGGGGCTAAAAGCACTGAGGAGATAGAAAAGCTGTATAAAAGGCTGTATAAAGGGGTATAAAAGGGGTATATAAAAAAGGCAAAAAATCATCCTGGCATCATTTCCCCCCTTTTAGAGACTCACAAAACTCTACCTTGTAGAGGAAAAAAGGCAACACCCCAGAAAATACAGAGTGGATCCAGTGCCCATTTTCCAATGTTTTCTTCTTTAATATTTCTATTTTCCGACAGAGGCGATCTTTGAAAATGCCCCAGACAAACCCCATTTCAGCCACTCAGCGAGGCTCTTGCTGTTTGTTTTGCAGCCATGTTCCAGGCCGTGAGGGCCCTCATGATCGTGGGGATCGTCCTGGGAATCCTCGGCCTCCTCGTGTGCGTTTTTGCCATGAAATGCATCCGGATTGGGAGCATGGAGGACACTGCCAAAGCCAACATGACCCTGACCTCCGGCATCATGTTCATCGTTGCTGGTAAGTGGGAGCTGTCGTGGCTTCCACATTATAGGCTTTGCATTTCCCTGGAACTGAGGACTGGGAAAGTCTCAGTGCATTTCTGGTTATTGGCATTGTCCTCCAGCCTGATTTCCTGGGGTCAAGTGGTTTTCATCTCTGATTAGGGGACAAAAAAAATCTCTGGAAATCTCTGTTTGTATGGACAAAACACGGAAGGATGAGAAAACATCCCCCAGATGGAAAAGGAAATATATCTCTTGATTTGTTTTATATATGTCGTTGTCATGTATTATTATACCCTTTATTTATATAGAATATTTTTTACCAGTTTCAGGCTTTATCCACAATAATTTCAGGAAGATTGCCAGGGTTGTTGTAGCCTGGTTTGTGAGTTTTAAATACAGGGCTAGAAGGCTGCAGGAATGCCCAGCTCCCTCAAAACTGCAAGTGCTTAATGCATCACTCACAGGTTTTGCTACATTATTTTGGAGACAAGAATCAAACAAAATCTATATCCTAACAGAGGGAAGGAGAATGTCCCTATTCAAAATCCTTCAAATCTCAACGCTTAACTTCTGTTGGGATATGAGACACTCGACACAACTTCAATAAGTGCAAGCTGGAAAGAGGAAACCACCTTCTCCCCACTGCTTTGATTTTGTATTTTACATCAATCATTTTAGAATCACAGAATCATGGAATGGGTTGGGTTGGGTTGGAAGGACCTTAAAAATCATCCAGTTCCACCCCCTGCCATGGGCAGGGGCACCTTCCACTGGACCAGGGCTCCAACCCCCATTCAACCTGGCCTTGGACCCTGTGGAAGGGAGAACAAAACAAAACTGTCATGAGAGGGATTTTGCTACAAGTTCTGGACTTCAGCTCTTCTGGACATCCCAGCTCCTATTTATCCTTGCTCTTTAAGGTCCCTTCCCACCCAAACCAGTCTGTGATTCCATGTTCAAGTGTTCTGTGAATTCCTCTGCTGAGGAAACCCAAAGCTTGGCATTGCTGCCAGGATTGTCAGGGATGGCCATCCCAGACATCCCCTGTTTGGATGAATGGAAGAAGTTCCCAGCCCCTGGGGCTGGTCTTCCACATCTGGTGATGAACAGGTTGTGAACCAAAGACATCTCTCTCACGTGACAGAGAGTGTGTTTCCCCATTAAAAAAATTCTGGCAGGGAATCTTTTGTCTGTGTTTTTCACTGTAAAACAAAAGTTTAAAATAAGCTGCTGGGCATTTTGTACAATGATCTGCACGTTAAACTCATTTTTGTGACAAAGCACACCAGGAGAAAGATTCCTGCTGGTCTGACTTGGGATTGTGTTGTGTGACATTGTATTCCTGATGTCGGATTGTAAATGCAAGGAAAACCGGGAAGAAAAGTGTAACACATTGTGGGTCCCCCTTTGTGCTGAAGGCCACAGAGCAGCGCCTCACCCACCTTTCCAGAGCTGTGAGGTGTTTCCCTGAGGCTCCTGGTGACTTCTTGCTCTGTGTGGCTCTCACTCTGTCCTTCTGTCCCATCCCAGGCCTGTGTGCCATCACCGGAGTGTCCGTGTTCGCCAACATGCTGGTCACAAACTTCTGGATGTCCACCACCAACATGTACCAGGGAATGCAGAACGTCCAGAACAGGTGGGTGCTCAGCTGGCTCTGGGTGCTCCGTGGTGGAAATCTCCCTCAGGGCTGCAGCTGGAGGATTGGCAAACTCTGGGAGTATGTTGGGATGGTTGCAGGACTTGGAAGGTTATTCTCGGGAGATAGAGCCTCTGGTCTGCACTGGAGATAAGAAAATGGGCTGGGATGTCTCTGTCTTTGCAGCTCAAGAATGAGATAGGGAGGCCAGTGGGGTTCAGGCTGCAGGTGGGACTTCTGGGGACTCCTGGGTACAAGTGTAGGGCCAGAGGGAGAATGCCAATGTTCAGCGTGTCTCAGCAGCTGTCACACCCTAACCAGTCACGCCCGTTTTGCAGGTACACCTTCGGCTCAGCCCTCTTCGTCGGATGGGTGGCGGGGGGCCTGGCCCTCGTGGGAGGCATTATGATGTGCCTTGCTTGCAGAGGGCTCATCCCAGAAGAATCCCGGTAAGTTGAGCTGGGGTGGGCATGGGAAGGTAGTGCAGGAAACCTGGGCTGTCCAGATGTCCCACAGCCGGCCCGGGATGTGTGGATGTGTAACACCCCCGTCACGGTAGCTCTCATGAAGATGGGAACACAGAGTCCTTTAGGTTGTATAAGACCTTTTAGATCAGAGTCCAGCCGTTAATTCAGCACTGCCAAGGCCACTGCTATGTGAAGTCCATGATTAGTGAGTCGCTCTCTGTGGGTCCAAAATGAGCACTTCCCTTCCCTGACCCTGTGGCTCACACACCAACAGAGAGGGCATGAGAACCCACCTCAAAATGTGACATCTGTGCTGTTCTGGTGGATTCAGGCCCATGAAGTGCAGGTTGCAGATCATTAGCAGGGGTAGATTGCCATGATTTACATGGAATCATAGAATTCCAAAGCGGTTTGGGTTGGGAGGGACCTAAAGCCCGTCCCATTCACCCCTGCCATGTGCAGGGACACCTTCCATAGATCAGGTAGCTCCAAGGCTTGGAGCTACCTGGCCTGGAACACTTCCAGGGATGGTGTAACATCACTAGGAACTTGTACCCCGACATAGCCGGTTATTGTAGGTGGGTCCATCACTCCACAAAGGATTTATTCAAGGGAGAGAAAGTATAAGTTTATGAAAGAACCTGCAAGGGACTTGCAGCCTGTCCACGGATGGTGGGCTGAGCTCTCTGAGTGCTTTCAAGTGATGACACAGCACAAAGTTCCCTACAACCCACCGTGAGCACAGGGTACAAGGCTGAGCGGTCACAGCCCTTCCAGAGGCTGACGCTCCTCTTGTGTCTCTTCCAGCTACAAAGCCGTGTCCTACAACGCCTCTGGCCGGAACATCTCCTACAGGACGGGGCCCTACAAGGTTGGCTCGGGGTACGAAGCTGACCCGAAGACCAGGAAGGGCACAGGATATGAAGAAGCTCCTCGAAGTGAGGACGGGAGACGCTCGTACCCATCGAAGTACGACTACGTCTAGCTGACCTTCCGGCCTTGAGTTGTGCTATCAGATGTTTTTAACTTCACAGGCAAAAAGTGCAGCAAACCAAGCAGTCTGTAAATTGGATTGTGTTTTCTGGCAGGTTTTTTCTCTACTCTGAGGTTGCACCTTTGTTGTGAACATCGGTTTTGCTCGACTGCCCGTTAGTATCAACAGCGCCAGGAGGCCTGTGACCAAAGTAACGCCTTGCGGTGCTCTCAGAGTAGAACATTTTGCTCCCATTTTCTGTATAAACTGTTATCCAGGAGCAGTGCCTTGTGCCCTTTCCTAATTGCTTCAGATGGTGAAAATTCCCCTTTGATAATCACTGTGCATTTGAAGTAAATTCGGTTGTGTCCCCTTGGCTGTGCCCAAAGCAAACAGGGCCTGCGGTCAGGGCATTGTCCTCCCTGGTGACTTCTCTACCCAGTCCCACCTTTGCTTTGCTGGTTGTACTCCAACGCTGATCTGCTCTGATATTTAATCTGATTTCTGTTACTTAGACATTTGCTGGAGCCCGTGATAGCAGAGTGTATTTATTTCTTCAGATCTCTCCAGGGAACGTGCATAATCCATTGTTATTCCCGCACTAATAGCTCCCAACCTCCACGTGCCACCGGTGCTCCCGCAGATGTCATCTTTAATGGAGCCAGGAGAAATTTCTCATTTAGAATTAATTAGAGCTACCTTCGGAGCAGGAATCCCGGGGAGCATTAGATGTGTAACTCCACACCGACATCGGGACTTCCCTGTGGTAATTCTCCCCCCAGTGATGGGAAGATTAACTCCGTGGTGGGGCGTTGCCTCCTCCAGCCAATCCATCAGAGAGGAAGTTTATCGGAAGGGGGAAGAGGGAGAGATGTTGGAACTTTTGTGGGAAGAGGGAGCTGTGAGCTCTTAGCGGGTCCTCCCACCTGGCTCCAGAGCACATCCTAAAAAAACTCTCGACAATGCCTATGAATAGAAAAAAGGGATAAGTTAGAGTTAAAAAAGGGGTCCAGACCCTCCAAAATAACCATTTTAATGGCATCTGCAGTGGGCTTGAGCACCGCTCCTCAGGTTCTCTGCAGGAGTTCAAGTCAGGCAAAATTGTTTTGGTGAAATGCTGGTGTTCCCTGAGTGTTTGATATCCTGGAGGGATCGGAATCCACAGCTGAACATTTCTGCAGAGTTGGACCTTTGGAAGGTCAAGTTACCACCAGCTGAGCTGGCATCTCTGGTGGCTCCTAGGATTGGAGGGGGCAGGCTGTGCTCCCAGTGAGCACAAACTGCATCCCCCACTTCCCCATGTCCATTACTGCTCCATAACCCTCAGCTTTCCATAATCCTCAGCTTTCCACAACCACCAGCTCTCCACCACCACGTGGAGGCAAACCCCCAGCACAGGTCCAGGAGATCCTGGGGAAGGTCAGCAAGAGGACGAGGGAACACCTGGCGGGTGGCCGCAGGAAACAACCACCATGCAGAGGGGTGGGAAGATCTTCCAGCCCACAGCAGCTCAGGCTGGATGGATGTTGGCCACCTGGGATAAACCCCTGCTGGATGTTGGCCACCTGGGATAAACCCCTGCTGGATGTCAGTACTGCCCCTCCCTTTAGTTCAGGCAAAGGACTTGTTTTAAGGAGTTGTTTTTAAACGAGAAGAATTTATTTTGCAGAGGTAGGTCCTGTTCTAGTTTGAAAACATTGCTACTCTTCACCATGGTTTGTATCTCTCAGTATAAACTTAGATTTTCTGCCTTTTTGTTGCCTGCTGGATTTATTTCTTGTTCTGCTTGTTTGTTTTGTTGGTTGTTGTTTTCTTTTTTTACGTGAATATTAAAAAAAGAGCAAGTCTTAGAGACCAGAATCACGGTTTCCAGTTGTTCTCTTCTTGACAAAATCAACAGCTCCAACCTTCCTGCTCAGCCAAAATCCCCCCAGCTCATGTTCTGCATGTTCTTGGGAGGAGTATGGACACAGCTGGGTCATTGAGGGGAAAAAAGAAAAGATTTGGGTGTTTTATTTCCTTAGTAAGATATAACGAGTCCCACGATGAGAGAAATATCATAATTATTATTGGGGGACCCCTAAATCAGTGCCAGGATGAAGTCAGAGATCCTCGGTGGGAACCTGAGCTTGCTGAGGGGTAGAGAGCAGCAAGGTTCAGGGTAGAGACTGAACACTTCTAAACACTTCATTGTTCTCAGGAGGGCAGAAAAATCGCGGGTATGTTCTCAACCTCCACTGGAAAGGGGCTGAAAAGCCCAGGAATGTTTAATTTAGATAAGAAACACAGAAGTGGTGCTGAGGGAAAGGTACGCAGGGGGATGCAAAAGGCAGGAAAGCACCCAGAAAAATTCGAAATGCACGTTTACGACTGAGTCAGAGCTAAAAAAAAATTTCTCAAGGAAACAGCTTTGAAAGTTACATTTGATTTTTCTGCTACACAAATGCTGTGACAAAGTCCCCGAGCCGGCTATCTCTTGGTCACACTTTGATGTGTGCAGGCGTGTAGATGACAAGATTAGGGGCAGGAGCCTTGTGGGGAGCTGAGAGAGAGCTGTATCCGGGAATTCCTGCCCTCGCCGGGCTCCTAATCTTCCAGCATCAGTTTTCATTTCCTTGCCTCGGCCCAAAACACGCAGGATGAAATATTTTAATGCACTGAACTCCACTGGAAAAAAAAAAAAAATCCCATTCCTGAGCAGAGAATCGTTTATTTATGAGCCTGGTTGTGGCGTAACTACACTCGGTGCTGCAGCTGCTCCTGCGTTGGTGGCCCTGAGGGACCTCATCATGCTGGGCACCACAGAGGGTGGTGAATGTCATTGTTGGGAATGACAGCGCCGGGAGAATCCGCATCCGCAGCCACGGAACCGCGGCTCCTGCTGCAGAGAGAACTCGGGGTTGGGACTTGGAGCTGCTGGAGAGAGCCCAGAGGAGGCACCGAGGTGATCAGAGGGATGGAGCAGCTCTGCTGGGAGGAAAGGCTGGGAGAGTTGGAGTTGTTCAGCCTGGAGAAGAGACCAGGGGTGACCTCATTGTGGCCTTGCAGGACCTGAAGGAGCCAACAGGAAACATGGAGAGAGGTTATGTGCAATGGACTGGAGTGACAGGCCAAGGGGAAACGAGTTCAAACTGAAAGAGGGGAAATTTAGGTTGGATGTTGGGAAGGAATTGTTCCCTGTGAGGGTGGTGGGGCCCTGGCACAGGGTGCCCAGAGAAGCTGTGGCTGCCCCCGGATCCCTGGAAGTGTCCAAGGCCAGGATGGACAGGGCTTGGAGCAGCCTGGGGTAGTGGAAGGTGTCCCTGCCCATGGCAGAGGGCGGCACTGGATGAACCTTAAGGTCCCTTCCCACCCAAACCATTCCGTGATTCTATGATTCCTTTTCTTGGACACCGACCCAAGCATCCCCTTTTCAGCTGAGCTGACGTCTCCGCTAAGCCCTGAAGCCAAAATTATCTGCTTGGAAAATCTCTGGGTCTTTACTGAAGCCAAAGTTCCCTTTTCCAAGCTTTTCTCTGCAGCCCAGCAGGCTGAAAAAAAAAAAATTATGATACCCTAATTATTTCTTGGACTTGGAGATCCAGAAGCACCCTCAGGATGAGCCAAGGTCTTGGTGACAGCTCATCATGTCCCAGTGCTGTTATGTGAAGGACACAAACCCCTGAGCCACAACCACAGCCCCCAGTGCCAAGGGAAGGGGGACACTTGCCCAGGTGCTGCCTGGGGACCCTCCTGGGGCCACCCACCCCAAACCCAACCCCTGCCCCCCACGCCAGGCATTGCAGGGAGACGCTTCACCCTCAGGGATGTGAATTTGGGCTCTGAGATCCATCGCATGAGGCCGGAGCTGCTGGAAGGAGCAGCACATGTGGAGCACACGGCGCTGGACCAAATCCCTCCTGCCTGGCCGTGGGCTGGGAGGAGCAGTTCCATATTTGCTGGGCTGAACTGGGCTTGCTGGTTTGACCAATTGCACGGCAGCAAGGAGGTTTGGGCCTCTGGAGTTCCTTGGCTGAGTAAAGCCTGGAAAAAAACAGATCCTAGAGACTGCAGAAGGCATGGCCCTGTGAGCAAATCCAGTGCTTCCAGCTGCTGCTCCTGGTGAGGGAGGGAAGACAACCCTCTCCCACCTCTTATTCTGCCTTTACTGACCATAAACCATGAGGCATGGATTTGGTAGCACTTGTAGAACCCAGGGAGAGGAGTCAGGGAACTCACAAACAGTCGATGGGCTTTTGTTTCCCCAAATTTGATCATCTCCTGAAAAACGCATTTCCCGTTCAAAGGAACCCCTTAAACCTAGGCTTGTCTAATAAAGCCGAGCCTGTGAAGGCTGGGTGCATTGTCTGCCAGCTCTGAACAGGTTCTTCCCGAGCCCCTGCCACATTCGGAGTGCGTGAGAGCACACTGGATTTGCATGGACTTTGACCAAGGGACCGTATCTGGAGCTACAAATTGGACTAGGAGATAAGAACTCTCCTGAAATCTATATGCAATTAAAAGCCCAATCTTCCTCCCCATAGTGACAAGGTTATTGCTTTTATGGAGCTGAACAGAGATGAATGAGTCCATGGATTAATGGCACTAAGATTTATGACACCGCGCTCGCCCCAAATATTATGGGAGAATAGCTCTCCGGGTGAGATATTCCAGCTGAATAAATTTGATAGGATTTTTATTTTCCTTTATTTTTTTTTTTTTTCCAGCTTTGGGAGAGCTGTGCTGCATTCAGAGCTTGTTAGTGCTGTGGGTGGAATATTTACTGATATTCCCTTGTATATTCATGATTTATAAAAGTATTCTGGGTAACGAGAGCCCACGAAGAAAAAGTCACTGGGAAAAACAAAACCCACAAACCCACCGTGATTTGTGTGATTTCTCCTTCATTTAACTGGCCAGTTCTTTATCTTGCCGGCTCTGGGCTTGTTTTACTCTTCCCGGAGACCCCAGAGAGGATAAAGCCAAAGGAGTCACTTCTGGCAGGAGAAATGAGGTGTCAGCAGTTGGTGAAGACCATGGAAAACCCTCCGTGCTGTGCTGAGCTAAACGGGTAAAAAATTAGGAGGAGGCAAACAGATAACCTGTGGGAATTTAAGGAGAGAGGTTTGGAAGGGATGGAGCTGCACACCCAGGGCAGGGCAGAGGGGTGAGGACTGAAGGAAAACCATGCCCAGGGAAAAGCAGGTCCTGCTCCTCCAAATCCCACCAGGATGCAAAGGCTGCATCATCCATCGCTTAACAAAACTGTGGGAGTTGTTTTAAGCCAGGTTGGACAGGGCTTGGAGCAACCTGGTCTAGGGGAAAGTGTCCCTGGGGGTAGAACAAGATGGGCTTTTAGGTCCCTTCCAACCCAAACCATCCTGGGATTTCCTGACTTTGAGGCAAAGCCTCTGTGGTGTCGAGCAGCAAGGACAGGGATGTGTTTTCCAGCCTATGGACTGATCCCGACCCACCACCCTGCACCCCCTGCAAGCCCCAGGCTGGCAGGGCACGGTCACAGCATGGATTTGATCCCAAGTTCCCACGGAACACGCTGGCTCAAGGTGCCCAATCTGGAACAAAACCGCTTTTCCCACATCTTAACTCCCTCCCTGGTCGGGGTATGAGAGTCACCTTCCTCTCGGCACGAGGCTCTCAGCTATTTCTGGATTTTCCCAAACTTAGGGGAAGTTTTTCCCCACTTTTCCACCACCACCACCACCTGGACTTGGTGTTTGAAGCTCACCAAAAGCACCTCAGGCAGGAAAACCGCTGGGAAAATGTTATGGGTTTAAAACTTGGTTAGATGGACAGGCTGTTGAACCAATTAGGAAGCTGGTAACGCCTCTGCCATGCCAAACCAAACATATTTGCCAAACCCAGAGCGGGATTTTGGAGTTCTCACTTCCTGCGTGCCTGCAGGGGAGGAATGGGCCGACCTCGGGCCTGGGCCTCCCCCAGCGCGGGGGTCAAATCCCGGGAGAACAATCCTAGGAGCCGCAGGCAGCCAAAGAAACAACCGTGGGCTGCCACGAAGCTGAGATCCTCGCGATGTGGCATCCAGGGACCTCCGAGCTCCATCTCAGAGCGGGGCCCGGCACGGCCCGGCCCTCCCTCGGCCGTGGCGGCGGCGGCGGGGACCGGGCCGCCAGGAGAAAACACCACCCCGAAGCCACGAGCAGCCATAGAAGCTGGAAAACCCCCCACATTGAGCTGGAGGGGGTGGCTAAAAATCATCTGAAGCAGAGTCTTCACCGCAGCCAGCCCAGTTCACGCCGAAGGGGAGGAAACCACCAAACAGCCGGCAAATGGAGGAGATGGCAAGAATTCTTCCTGATACAAAACCTAGATAACATCATTTTCCTCAGCTGCAGCTTTTGCAGATACTTCCTTCCAAGTTAGAGAAGAAAGAAAGTAAAACCACGTGAAGGAACAAACGTGGTGGTGACACCGAGGTCAGTGAGAAGGGAAAGAGAGGAGGAGCTGTTTCCCAGCGCCAGAGCTGAAATCCTTCATGTGAGCCGTGACAAAGACTGTGACACACAAACTGTTCTCTCTGTAATTCACTAAAGTGCATGGGGGGATGTGAGAAGTTCACGCGCAGCCCGTGACAAGGTGTTCCAGTCTGAGAAGTCGCCCCAAGACAGAAAACCAACAGGACAGTGATTCCTGCACTTGTTGGCAGCTGAACGAGCAGGCGCCTGCCTTGGCACCAGGTTTGCCACGTCGTCGAGGTGGAACAGCTCCTGCTCTCTGCCCTTTTCCTTCCTGGTTGTTCTTTGGGGCAGGAATTTGTTTTCCCATTAGTTTTGGATGGTGGCAGCACCAGTGCCCAGCCCGGGTTTCCTGTCACCCCCTCCCAAGAACAAGTTCTCACTGCCACCTGTAAGTTTTTACAGGTAAAAAGGGTTTTTTCACTTATTTGTGAACAGTTGTGTGGAAAACGTTTTTGTTTCTTCCAGAGGAATTGAGTTAATTCCCCTTGTTCTGCTCAGCCGCCTTGGGTGTGTTCTGCTTCTTAATATTCCTAATACAAATATTAAATAATATAATAATTATTAATCCTATGTTATAATTAATAATTAATACCTAATAACCCTATGTTATAATTAATAATTATAATAATTAATAATTATTAATAATAATTACTCCTATATTAATCAATCCTATATATTATAGGAATAATAATTATTATTCCTATATTATTCCTGTTCTTACATAATACAACAATAATTCCTAATATAAAACCCACCTGGAAATGTGGGAAATAGGGAGGGGTAAGAGCCTGAACCAGAAGTGGAGCGGGTTGGAAAAGAGAAGAGGAATTGAGTGCCAGTCTTCCTGTTACATCTTCCCAAATCCCACACTTTGAGGAGACCAAGATCGTAAATGCAACTTCTGGAAATGTCCAAAACACAGTGAGAATTAGGAAAATGAACTTAATTTACACAGATGAGCCCTGGAAGGGGTCAAGCTGATGTGGTCACGTCCACAGCGCAAAGGATCATCCTCGGGGTTGGATTTCCCACCAGTTCCAGAAGGAAAGGAGGGAGGATGCAGCAGCTGTGGCTGGGTTCTCTGTCCGAGGGAATTCGGGCCGGGTTCCTCCTGCAGCAGAAAATGAGGCTTTTTCCATCACCTGGAGCTTTGGCAGAGAGGAGAGTGAGGAAAGATGAGGAGGAGGAAGATGAGGAGAGGGAAAGCTGCTGAAGAATCAAGAAGCCACACACGAGTGTGTCCAGCGTGGAGATGGCACATCCCATGGGAAGGGGGTCCTGCCTATGCCCTAAGGATGTCCAGGGATTGCTGCTGAGGCTCCAGAGCTCCTGCCTCTACCAGCTCCTGTTCCTGCTCACATGTGTGATGAAGGGAGAGGAGAAATCCCACCTAGGAAATGTCCTTTATCCCTCTCGGGGACTGACCAGGCAGGTCCCAAACCTTGGGGGAGCCTCAGCATTTTGGGGTCTTCCCAAACAGAGAGCCCAGGAGCAGCCCTGGAGGTGGCTGCAGAGCGGCTGCTGCTCGTTCCTGGTCCTGTGGCACCATCCAGTGGCTGCTGGCAGAGCACCGGCACCTCCCTGTCCCCGCCGCGTGTCCCCTCCCCGGCATCACTGACGCACAGGGAAGGGCTCCAGGTCACTGCCGCCACCGGGGGAGGAGCACAGAGAGAGGAAAAGGGGGCAGAACCCCACCTTTGCATCCCTGAGCCGCCTTCTGCAAATCCACAGGGATCTCTTCCTCCGAACTTCCTACAAAAATTAGAGCCAAACACCATCGTTGCATCAAGACACCACACAGGAGACCCTTCCTCTACTTCCCTGGCTTGAAAATTGTCCCCAAGTGCTCCTTTTTATTTTGAATTTGCCAGACGAAGGCCTGGAATTTCATTTATATGGCAATAAGGAAAAAGAAATCTTCCCAGGGTTTGTGCCAGGCCTTCCTCGGGTGAAAGCTTTGTAAATTTTTTTCTCTGTGGAAGAAGCAGTTTGATTCTGACACCGCCACCACTGTAATGACACCAGTTCTCCCCATAAATCGAGGTTATTTTAAATCCTGTCTTAGTAATTCCATTATTTCACCATTGCCTCACTCCAATTATCTCTAGGTTTGTTCCAGAGAGCTTTTCCCAAGCTGATTCTCTGGCAGTTACTGTTTTGCTCCCAGTTGCATGAATACTGATTATTTTTCCCTCCCAAAAAAAGGAGTGAATGGACAAACATCATGGAAAGGACAGATGTGTGCAGCTGGATGAAGGGCCCAGGGCCACATCTGCTGCTGCAGGTTTGAACTCCCCGTGCCCAAACCCTTCCCCGTGGCCCTGCTGATGGGCAGGAGCCGGGAAGGAGGCACCACATGACTTTTCCTTTTATTATTTCGGTGTAAATGATGTCCCAAAGCCCCACCGTGGAGTTCCACGGGGAGTTCCTCAGCTGGCTTTGGGCCTCGCCGAGCTCACACAGCGGGAAGAGTTTCCCCCAGCAGGCGATGGCTGTGCCCCGGCATCCGGGGGTTTTTCCTGCGTGGATGTGGCTGTGATCCAGTGCCAAATTCCCCACGGACACGGCCAGGCCCATGACACCCACTGAGCCCACGCACCTGGCTGCTGGGATCTCCAGCAACTCCCACCCGTGCCTTGGCTGTACTCGGTATTGCTTTGCTTCAGCTTAAAACCTCCCCCTGAGCTTAAAACCTCCCCCTGGGCTTAAAACCTCCCCCTGAGTTTAAAACCTCTCCTGAGCTTAAAACCTGCCCTTGAGCTTAAAACCTCCCCTTGAGTTTAAAACCTCCTCCTGAGCTTAAAACCTGCCCTTGAGCTTAAAACCTCCCTCGAGCTTAAAACCTCCCCTTGCGTTTAAAGCCTACTCCTCCTGCTCCTGGAGCAAACGACTCGCTCCTGTTCCTCACCTGCTCCTGAGCTCCTCCTCTTCTCCGATGCCACCTCCTTCTCACCCCGAGTTGTTCCTTACCTACATTTCTGCACAGTTTCGCCAAGTTTTTGTTTTCTACCTGCATTACTTTTGTTTCCAAACCCCAAGACAACCCCTTGGGGAGGTTCTGGGAAGGGAACAAGGAGCCAAACCAGTGGGAAATGCCAGGTTTGTCTCCAGTCCCACACGGGGGATACAAACCCTCGGGTCAGACTTGGCTGAGTTGTTTGAGTCATCCCATACGGGCAGGGAGTCCCCAGGAAAGTCCTTTTGGGACTTCTGAGGTGTCACACCACCCACCACTCAACAGCTTCCAAAGGCGTTTGGGCAGCACTTGGAATACTCAGGGCCAGGGCACTGCCTGGAGACCAAAAGGATCTGGTGGGATGGACTTCCACCACGGGATAAGTCCTTGGTGGGGGTTTCTGGCTTTGGAGATCCAGGGGATGCTCCAAGGAGTGCTGAGAGGGCTGTGGGTGGAGCGAGCTCTGCTCCAAGGAGCAGCTTTGGGGATCAGCAAGGATCAGCTGGTGCCCCCATGGGCTGGGACCCTCCCAGGCACCTGGGGGGCTTTGGGATTTGAGCTGGGAGAGAGTAAGGAAATCCCCATGTCCTGCTGGGCCTGTGGGCCCACCCGACATGGGGTTATGTAGGAAAAGGGGGGGAAAGGGATTTGCAAACTGTATTTCACCCTGCTGGGGTTTTGGGAGCAGTCAGTGGTTTTTTCTGAATACTGCAGAGAGCAACTGCAGAGACTTGCACCACCCCAAATGCCCTTTTCTGGGGTGTTTCAGGGGGCATTTCTGGGGCGTTTCAGGGGGCATTTCTGGGGCATTGCCCCCCGGGTCAGGGCACAGCATCCCCCGGCCATGGATACAGATCTCCCGGTCCGTGTGTTCAGAGGACACGATGTCCCCTCACCCGGGACGAGGGAGAGCTGTGACGGCAAAGCTCTGCTGGGCTTCTTGCACTGCCTGACTTTCCCCATCCCTGCTGGACCAGCTCATCCCTCGGGTGGAGCAGAGCAGGGAATTTGTCATCCTTGGGCTGCTGCTGATGCCTCAGCAGAACCCGGAGTCTCTTGTGGGTCCGAGTGGAGATTCCCTCCACAACCCGAGGCACTGCCGTCCCCCAGGACAAGGCACAAACCCTCAGCAGCAGCACCCATCTCTCAGAGCATCCTTCGAGCTCCAAGCCCCGTCCAAACCCCAGGGAACATCCCTGGCACCCAGCATTTCCCAGCTACACCTATCCCGAGTGTAATCCCGAGGGAAAGGGGAAAACCGGGAAGGGTTCTTTTGATAGATTTCTCTGACAAAAAAACAAGCTCGAATCCGGCAATATTATATCTGAGAACCATTTATTGAAATTAAATGAAAGAGACAAACCCAAAGGCAAACAAACAAACAAACAAAAAGAAAACCGACTAAGTGTTCCTACAAAAGGGAGGGGGGAGGAAAAACAAGGAAAGGGAGCAGAGAGAGAGAGAGAGGAGACAGGGGACAGCGTCACCACAAAAAACCCCGGCTGTATGTTTGGCAGATGGAGCGTGTGTGTCGCGAACTGTGCGGCTTCCCTGGCGGGTTTTCAAGTGGCGGTGGCGGCGGCGTGGCTCCGACGAGGCTCCGGCTGCGGGAAGCGGTGGCTGGATGCAGGCGGCAGGCAGCGGCTGCAAGGCACGAGGGATCAGGGATCAGTTCCCGGGATCAGGCGGCGGCTGCGGACGGCGGCCACAAGCTGCGAGGCAGCTCCCGGGATCAGGCGGCAGCGGTGCGAAGCAGGCACGGGCGGGGAAGCAGAACCACAGGGGGGAGGAGGGTGCGAAGGCGGGAGCAGAAGGGGCCAAGCTGACCCTCCAAACGATCCAAAGCAAAAGAAAGCAAAAGGACAAAGACCCAAGAGCCAAGAAGCCAGAAGACGAACACCCCTGGCGCTGCAGCCAGTTGTTTTTATGTGCCCCCAAACTCCTCCCTCAACTCGGGTCCTCAGGCCCGTTTTTGGCGGGCATTTTTGGCGGGCATCCGGGTACTTGCTGTGACCGGCAAGCGTCCGTGTGGGGACGGGGTGGGGGAGAGCTGCTCGCAGTCCGATCATGGAGGTTTTCTCTTTCCCGATTGACTGCCGGGTGAAGCCTCTCTGGGGACAGGGCGACACAGGGGGGTTTTTTCTTTCAACAGGAATTTTCCTTCACCTCATTTGTGACACATGTTGAGGCATATATATATATATATATATAGGTCCCTCTCACCGAGGTACAGCCCACGTTTGCTTTGGGGAGTGACTGCTGAGGAGTCGCTCAGCTCCTTCGGGAATTTTCAGGCTACGGGGTAGGTGCAGCATTTTCCTCTTGGGAGGAGTTTCCAGCTCGAGGGTGTTTTGTGGCCAGGAATGTCCTGGAGATGTAAAATATGAGAAGCCAAGGAGGGTGTGGGTCTGGCTTTGGGCACCTCTGCTGCCTCCCACGCCTCCTCAGCATCCCCAAATAACGCGCCAGGGAAAGGGGGACGTGCCACGCAGCGAAACAAACCCGGGAGCGCTCCCTAAAAACACCTCCGGGAAACATTCACGGGAAAAGCCACGGAGTGGCTGCTTTTTCTCTGTTCTTTCGGCACCCGAAGCAGAAGCGCTGCCCTGCTCCGAAGCGCGGATGGTGGGAGCATCCCGGCTGCCCGCGTCCCTGCAGCCGCCCTGCGCGGTGCTAGGTGGTGGTGTTGCATCGCCGGCAGCTCGGGAGCGCTCGCAGCAAGCGCTGGGTGATGTTCTTGCCATGGAGAGGGCTCGGAAGGTGAATGCCCCCTTGAAATCTCCTCTCAGGGAGAGGGAGCCCGGGGTGATTTAGCACAGGAGAGGCTTCTGGAGAGGCAGATTTGCCGGAGAGATCCTAAAAAGCAGCCTCAGAGGTGGGAGCGGGGAAGTTTATTCCCTGCGTGGCCCTGTGGTTCTGCCTCCACCATCCCATCTGCCTCTCAGAGGGGCGTTTTTCCAGATGGGTGGGTTTTTCCTGCTGTTTGAGTTGCTTCCCCCCACCAAAAAAAAACCAGTTTGGAGCAGTTATTGTGGCCCTGGCGGCACCGGAAGGACAGACTCACCCCGTTGACACCCAGGCTCTCCAGCTCTTCCTCCAGCACATCCTCCAGGATGGGGTGGAACTGCTCCAGGAGGTTTGGGTTTCTCTGCAGGGCTTTGGGCAGCTTCCCTGTCGGGGTGGCCCCCTCCCTGTCCGAGGAGTGTGCTGGTACCAGTGCAGCGAGGATTTGGGAGGGGCTGGAGGGACCCTTCTCCCCCTTGCTGGGTCCCAGCATTCCCAGAGCCAGGACCTCCTTGCCCTCACAGCCTATATCCCTCTACAAAGGAGCCACTTCCTCCCCTAATTTGATTAATTCCTGCCCACAGCTTTCCCAAAATCCCAGCAGCCGCCTGGGGCAGCTTTCCCAGGGCAGTGCTGCTCGTGGAGCTGCCCAGCCAAGGGGAGCAGGGAATTCACCGCCCCCCATGCCCCCAGAA
>VZTA01003438.1:49831-140598 GCA_013398855.1 Mohoua ochrocephala | reverse complement strand
CCCGAGCTCCATCCTGGTGCTCCCAACACAGGGATGGTCCCAGCTCCGGCACCACCTGATGGATCTTCACCAGCACCACTTTGGTCACCTCCTGGGTCCTTGCAGGGAGACGAGGCCTGTGAGGGTCAGAAAGGCCCCAGCAGGGAAGCAAGTCCTGATCGGTGCTGGATTTTCCTCTATGGAAAACATGGACACACCTGGGGATGGAGGCTGCACCTGTCCTTGGAGAGCAACCTCTGACCTCAAGGCCACCAGCTGGAGGATGCCAGAGGGCACACAGCCCTCAGGGCTGGGGTCACGATGCCCCCCTTGGGTATTTGCCAACAGCCAGCCCTGGTTTATGACTGGTTTTGTTTTCTGCCCGCATCAGGGACCAGAAATCCCCCATTTCCTTCGCTTGGGCTGCAATGAAGGATCCACAGCACACCCGAGGTCCTTGTTTTTATGCAAATAACCTTCGGCATCGTTTGAAGGAGGCAAGGTCGCCCCTTTACTGGGAAACTGCATGGAAATCTCATGGAAATGTCACTCCTTTGGGACCTGGCTGCGATGCCAAGGGACGAGGTTGGTTTGTGACAGTGGAAGGACTGGGAGTGTCCTGTCCTCGGCTCGTGTGAGGGGAAGCATGGCCAGCTCCCTGAGGGGACTCCAGGGCTGTTAGAGAGGGACACAGAGAGGAGATTGTGCTCTGAAGGGCTGGAAGTTGTGAAAAATGTATCTACATCCAAATCGATTCACTTCAGAACGCCACCATCACCTCCAGCTTTGTTTCCTGAGAGCAGTGGGATCTCTAAAGAAACAGACCGGGCATCAAAGATCACTTTTCGGTAATTTTGGGCATTTTTTCCTCTCTCTGCAGAATACGATCATGAAATGCATTCGAAACCGGAGCAGAGAAGAGCAAATGGAGCACAGAGATTCCCCGGGAGCTGTGTCCCTTCTGCTGGCCACACCCGGGAGGGGCCGGCTCAGGGCCTTTCCCTCCCACAACAGACCATCGATCAGATGCCATCCTGTCCCACCCCACGTGTCACTCAGACCCGATGACAAGGAGAAGGTGCTCTCAGCTGGAATTTAGCGTCGCTCTGATGGGTGACACCCCGGTGGGTGACTCGACGATGTTCACGTGACACTTTGTGTTTAACGAGCTCCAAATAGAGTAAAACATCGCAGAATGGGCTTGAAATGGGGCTTGAAATTAGGCTGAGTCTAAGCTCAGCCAATATTTTAAGGCTGCTTAGAGTTAAACATCTGCTTAAGTGCTCTTAATGAGCCAAGGACTCTTTTTTATTTTTTCATTGTTATTATTTCGCTCGTCTTCTTTTCCTGGGTGTTCACGGCCTTGGGCTGCTGCCCGGGATGGGAGCTGAGGGCATCCATCTCCCAACGGACCTGGTCCATAACTGCCTGATGGTCCTGGAATGGGGTGGCACGGAATGTCTTGTTCTCTTTCTCCTCCTAAAGGAGGCAAAAAAATGAATGAGAAGATGGGAACATGGTAAAAATGGGTTTGCAGCCCCCTCTTGCCCTCACCAGCCAAGGAGGCTCTCTGGATTTTTATTCATCCCCTCCCCTCTTTCCACTTCGAGATGTCTCCCACAGCTTTGCCCCAGCTCCTCGACCTCCTCCTCCTTTTGCTCCTCCTGCTGCTTCTTCTGCCTCTCTGAAAGCTCAGGGAAGCAGAGGGGCCGCGAGCAGTGGTGCCACCTGCCAGCTCCTGCTGGGATTTTGGGATCGCTGGGATTTTGCTTTGGGTGGGATGGGAAATCCCCACTAAAGCACCAAGCAAAGCCACTGTTGGGTTTCGGGGTGGAGAAGCAGGAAAAGCCAGGACAAATGTGGCCATGTGGCCTCTGATTATTTTATTGATTTATTTATTGCAGATTTGAAGAGATTGGTGGCTCGTGGAGCAGTGTGGCTTTGCCCTCTCCAGCATCTCAAGGGCCCCGATGGGATCCAAGTGCAGCAGGGAAAATGCCTCTGGAGCAAAGCTCGACCCATTGCATTTGCTGGGGTTGGAACCTGCCAGCAAAGAGAAAAAGCAGCTTTTTTATCTGCCAAGTTCCCGTGCTGGTCACGGGGGGAGCTGTGATGAGGCTCCAGAGCTCCCACACCTGCGGCTTTCAGAGTCTCAGTTCCTTGCCAATAAAAGGGACACGGGGAAGGTGAACCCTTTCCCACTCTAACAAAACCTTGTTCCAAACTCCCCAACCCACCTCCATCCCCACAGTCCCACGGAGTCTTTGCGTGGAGAAGATCCTTGGGGAAGCTGAGGAGCTGTAAATGCACCTGAGGTCTTGTATTTGGCTGCATGTCCTGCCTGGGAGGGAACGCCTTCCCCTTGAGGGAAAGGCAGCAGGCAGAGAGAATTCTGTCGGAAATGTGGAAGAAAGAAGTGATAAAAAGTTGCCTTCTGTGGTCCCTCTGGTTTCCAGCATCTCCATCCCAGCCTGCTGGGGAAAGTGAGAGCAGGAATTGTCTCAGAGCTCACCTGGCTCAGTGGCCTCTGTGTGCTGGGCTGGCAGGAAGGAGTTGGTCATGAAGGATTTGTGGCAGAGGTGGCACCGGAGAGGAAGGAGAAGTCAGCAGAAAGACTGGGATCTGCAGGGAGGGACATTCCTCATGTCCCCGGGGAGGCTGGCAGGGCTTTGGTGCTTGAAAGCAAGAGGGGAGGCCTCCAAAGGCATGGATGTGTTGGGAGGATGGAGATGGAGGGGGTCTGGAGCCGCTTCTGTCTGAAACCAGTGGGGCAGGCAGAGGCCAGGATGGGGCAGGGATGGTGCTCAGGGAAAAATGCTGCTTTTCCAGTGGGGCGGGGAAATGAGGGGAGCAGAGCATCACTGAGGTCCTGGTTATCAGGGGGTCCCGTGCTTCAGGGATGCCTGGGCTGAATGAACACAAATGAGCTGGTCTGGGTGGATTTACTCCCCAGGAGGGAAGGAGGGAGTTGATTTGGCGATGGGGCAGAAGCAGGCAAAAAGAGGCACATCCAGGAGACTTCCTGATGGAAAGGTGGGGAAAGAAAATGGTCACCAAATCCAGGAGCATCCAGAAGCCCGTCATTGATCTGGAGGATGCTTAAATTCCCCACGGCATGAGATATCCATCAGGACATGGGGATTCCGTGAGATCCCTTCGCAGACCCCTTGTCTCACGCAGCTCTGACCACCTGCAGCTGACACCTCCCGAAAATACAGGTATTCCCAGGGGCTGGCAGGGAATCTGCCATCTCCGTGGAGGTGAGAAACCAGCAGCAGGGATGGCTGGCACCTTTTGTGGGGCCGAGGAGTGGGATACATGGGCAGGATGCAGCAACGAGTGCCGTGCCCAGGGGTATTTCACACCCTCCCACCACGCACCTTGCAGCAGCTGCCGGGGCCAGCTGCAGGAAGAGCTGCTGTGGGAAAATCAGCTTCTTCCACCTCCTGCTCTCCTCCTTTTCCCTCCGGAGCTGTGCTGCTCTGTCCCTGCTGCTGGGAGCGGACAGCTCGGTGTGGGCATCCCGCAGGCACCGGGCAAGGGTGGCCAGGCTGGTACCCAGTGCTCCTGGCAGTGCAGCAGGTACTGGAGACCCAGACTCTGCTCTGCTCCAGCAGCTTCCCCACCTCCTCCAGACCCTTCCCAAATGCAGCCAGCACCTCCTGCTCTTTCCCAGCTTTTCCTGGGACTCGCAGGGGGTGAACGCAGGAGACACCCCCAGCGTGAGAACTTCGGCGAGGTTGGCTGTGCTTGGTGCCCTGCTTTGCTCCAAGTTCTGGCAGGATTTCTCCTCTCCTGGCAGGATTCCTCCCCTCCTGTCCAGCAGGAGGGAGAAATGGAATGGGGTTGGACTCATCTGCAGAGGAGCCACCAGATAACACAGGAGAACCTTGGAAATGCCTCTTCCTTGGGCTCATTTGTGGAGGGAGCTTGAGTGGTGAAGTCCCCCAGCCCCGTCCCTCCCCTCATGGATGCTCCCACAGAGTCGAGTCACAGGGAAGAAAAGGCAAATCCTCACTTGTTGCCAGAGACAGGGAGAAACTGGAGAGATGAGGATGGGAGCAGAGCGAGGAGTGTGGGCGGTCAAAGGGAGTGGGGAGCAATCGGGGCTGTCCAGAGCCGTGTGGGAAACAGGGAGAACTCCCTGGGCTGCGCCGCTCCTCCCCTGCAACCCCTCAGTGCTGGGAGGTCAAAGCCATGGAGGAAAATCCACGGGCAGGAAATCCCTGCTCTGACAGAGAGCAGAGCAAAGCTGAACCAGAGTGGACAGCACCGGAGCATGAAACTCACGGCTGGGGCTGAGCCGTGAGAGCGTCACCCTAGGGAAGGGAGAGGAAAAATATTCCCTCGTGTCACGTTCCTGCTCCAACAATCCCCAGCACTCGGCTCGGCGCCACCAGGCCTTACACTGGAGTGACTTTGGGGGATCACAGGGCAGGAAGGAGCCCCTTGTCCGGACACAGGAGCACATGAACCCTGTGTGCAGAGGGCTCCCTTCTCCTGCTGAATCCCAAACTCTGAGCTGCAGGCGGCTCAGCAGCTGCCGTGTTTGCGGGAGATAGCATTGTGCACATGGCAAACATTGGATGACGGAGACCGATCCCCACCTTTCTGCTCCCGAGTTAAAACCAGCCGTTGGGAGAGACTCGAGAGAGATCTGCAAGCTGGGCTTCTCTTTAGGGAGTTGGGTGGATTGGCGTTATCCTGGGAAAGAGAGTATCTGGGAGGGGATTGCTCACTGGGAGCCCTGTTGGGATTAAATGGGATTTTTGCACAGCTGGACGTGGGCGACCACCTCACATCAGTTGAAATCCATTAATGTAAAAGGGATTTGGAACCTAGAGGGCCATCCCTATCCTTCCTTGGTGTCTCAGCATCCCCTTTCCAGGCACACTTTCCACAGCCAGGATTGACCTGGGAGGACGGGGCAGCACAGCCGCTTCCTTGGCAATAGGCAAAGTAAAAGCGTGGGAGCACAAACCTTTGGAAAATGTGACTCATTTTCCAGGGAGAAGCAAGTTCAGAGGAGTGGTGGTTTATGAACTCTTTTATTTTCACTCACACTAAAGTCCCTCTCGAAAACGTAGGGTGTAAAGTCCATGTGAGGAAAACACCAGGAAAAGACGCCGGTTCGGGCTTCTCCCCTTTTGCCCCGGAGGCTCCAGTCCAAAGCCTGTTGCGCTTCCCACTTTTCTGACGTGGGAAGTTGCTGGTAGCGCCAAGAGGAGCAGAGATAACATTCCTCCTGGGAGGCCATGCCTCTCTTTAGGAACTTTTCCCTTGGAGAAGCTCATGAAAAGGCTCAAAGTCTGTCAGATTTGGGAAGGTTTGGTTCATGAGCACCTATCAGGAAACAGAACCGAGGCAAAAGTGTCCTTGGAGGCTACGTCCCGATGGATACCCACCACCATTCTCAGCATCCCAAGGGAATAGGAGTGGTGGTTATGGAAAGTTCTTTCTTTCTCCTACAAAGCCGGATACCGACAGAGTGGGGATTGCGTTTGGCTGGAAGGATCACCCCTCTCCTCCTTGTTCCGTGTCACTCAACGTCCTCAGGGCCTGGGAGATCCCTGCGCTTGGCATTCTGGATCAGGTCCTCGTAGGTGGTGGGGCAATAGGTTTTGTAGAGTTTCTCAGCCAGGGTGTTGCTGCCGGCCACCACGACCTTGCGGTTGCGGTTCATGAAGTTCCACAGGTGCAGCGCGTAGGAGTGGTTGAAAGTTGGGCTTTTATCCCACACCTGGTAGTACCGGCTCCAGGCTGGGTACGGGATGGGGTAGAAACGCTGGGGGTTGAGGAAGGAGATGTTCTGGCAGCTGTGGTCCTCGGTGCCTCGGAAATCTGTGAGGTTGCAGAGCGTTTTGAGCATCCTTGTCATCAAAAAGGGGCCCTGGTTGCCCCAGATGTTCCCGTTGTACTTGAGAACAAAGTTCTCCATGCAGTCCCAGATGAACTTGTGGTGGGCGGGGAAGCCGAAGATCCCGTTGCTGGAGAAGCGCGACTTCTGGGCCGCCAGGAAGCTCTCCTGGGGGATGGGCCGGATGGAGATGACGTCCGTGTCCATGTAGATGCCCCCGTACTTCCAGATGAGCGCCAGTCTGCTGGCGTCCGAGCTGACGTGCACCCAGTTCTTCTCCTGCTCCGGAACCACCTGCGGGGTGGGAAAGGTGAGATGTGATGCCGCGGGCAGGGAAGGGATCCAGTCCATCCATGAGGCTGAAAATGGCACCATAAACCTGCCCCTGCACGGCTGCAAATGTCACTGAGAGCCCTTGGATTTTACTGGGATAAGATAAAGAGCTGGAGCAGAGCATTAGGAATCCTCGTTAGCATTAGGAATGCAGGAACGTTTCCCAAGCGGTTTGATGGCACCGACAGTGTTAACCCAATGCCACCATGAGTCAGTCCCTGCTATTTCAGTGGGACACAACCCACTTAACACACTCCGGGTTCCCTCCCAGCTCTTTGAACCAGGCTGGAGGCTTTTCATCGGCATTTGTTGGCATTCGGAGTCATTTTTTCTCGAGAGAAGAAAGAGTTGGGAGGAAATCTGCCTGCCCTGCCCAAGCAATTTGACCAAAGCTACTTGTGGGCAGTTTGCCAGGAACTTTTTCCAGGGTGGAGCTCACCAGATCCCACCTTGGCTTTGCATGTTGCTGCTATAGAACCCGAAATCTCTTCCCTATCTCTTATCTCCCGCGGGCTCCGTCAGAGTGAGGCAGCTCTATCAAGTGCTCAGGCAGCACATTTTGTTCAACCAGCTTCTGTTGGGGAAGATTATTAAGGCTGTTTTCTCAAAACACGTCTGCAATCTATTTTTACCGGTGTTTCCTTTGCCAAAAAATCCGATTCTCCAGATAAGGGGGGAAAACGCCGATCACGTATTCCATAAACAGAGAGACGAACACACGGCAAAACGCGGCCAAAACGGATCTATTCCCAACCAAAACAATGAAAGTCACTAATTTCACACAGCCCTGCGTTCCTCGTTCCTTTTAAAGCCTTTCCCCACCCCTGTTTATAACTCTTCTCCCGTTTTCCACCTGTTTTAACACTCACCTGGTTGTACCACTGGAGCAGAGGGGTCTCCTGGAAGACGGTTTCCATCTGGAGAGGGAAAATGAAGACATTCTTCATGGAAGACAAGAGGGAGAAGGCCGTGTAGCTGGTGTTCAGGTCCAAGGCGGTCTCGTTGGTGAGTCCCCTCATGAAGAGGATGATGGGCCTGTCCTGGTAGATCCGGGCAGCAGATTCCACGGAGCACGACACCAGCGGGGGCGGCTCCAGGCGCTCCGTCGTCTCCAGGAAAATGATGCTTTTGCCAAGGTTCAGCACCTGCTCAGGTGTCAGGTAGTGCTGGGCCATGGGCAGGTAGGAGAAGACGCAGCTGGACAAGAGGGAGATCTCGTACAGGATGCCCGAGACAAAGCAGAAACAGAGGCATATCTGGATTTTCCTCAACATTCTTGCTTTCCCGGAGCGTTTGGGGGCATGCCTCCGACATGGATGCTGAGGAGAGACAGGGAACAGCAAAAGGAAGAGCCAGGTATTACTCAGCAGGACTGGGAAATGGAGGGACGTGGCTTTGGACAGTGAAAGGTGCAGGCAGTTTGGTGACGAGCCTGGTGACAACCCCACTAAGGGCACGGAGAACTCTTCCCCCTGGGATGAAGATCTGGAGTTCCCACCTCCTTGGTCCCAGCCAGGCAGGGGGAACCAGGAGAAGTCTTGGAGAAGGGATGGGCAGCCGTGTCCCATGGTGCAGCCGTGTCCCACAGTGCAGCCGTGTCCCATGGTGCACTCATGGGCTTGGCAGAGAGGGAAGGACCCAGGGAGAGCAGGTGAGAAGGGTCACCATGCCAAGGCAAGGAGCCCCAAGCCCATCCCTGGGGCAGGCTGCTGTGGGACACTGTTCCCAAGCACCGCGGTGCCATTCCAACACGTGCGTGTCCCAGGGAATCTGTGGAGCCAAATGTGCCTGCGGAATGAAGCGTCCAAGGGGGCCGTGAGTGTCACAGGGGGAAGGGTGTGATTACAGCCCGGGGTGTGTCACCCAGAGCTAAAACACCAGCACGCCAAAGGCTTTTTCCCAATCCATCCCTTCTGCTCCCACTTCAACCCTGGGGGATGTGAAGGATTTGTGTCCTGCAGCGATGGAGTCTTGTGATGGACCAGAGAGAAGCAGATGAGGATGGGAAGGGGATGGTTTCATACAAGGAAGGAATTAGGACCTACCCGGATTATAGTCCTGAAAAATCTACATTTCCAGCTCCTTTTCTTGCCCTGGCAGTGACAGCCGGACTCCTGCAAAGCCCAGCTCCCTGGTGAGGACACCCAAACTGTCTGGAGCATGCAAAGGGATTTCTGGAGGTAGGAGAATGGTGCAGGAGATAAAACCAGCTCTGCTGCCAGCTCAGCCTCAGTCCCAGAGAAGGTGTGGGATCCACCTAAAAGGACAAAGAAGGGACACGTTTGGTGAGACCCATCTGGTGCCTGGCACAGCTCCCCCCTCCCGATCCCACCAGGACACGAGGCCATGCAGCCACGGGGAGTTCCTGCTGGTGAGAGGCAGGGTGGAATGGGATCTGCACTGCGCTGGCTGGTGACACAAGGAAATTCCCTCCTGAAATGCCGCCTGGTTGCACCTGAGTGGCTCCGCAGGGACCAGGAGCCAGGGTCCAGCAGAGGAGACACGCCTGGAATGACAACCCAACATCCAAGAGGCCTCGAAAGCGTCCAGAGCTTGATTGATTGAAGGGAACGGCAGGAAACACAGCTTTGTGTGCTGGGATAATTAATGAGCCTCATTCCATGTCACCCTTCCAGAATACAGATAAGTCCGGAGCGGAGCAAACCCCATGGAAATTCCCTGCCAGCACTTGGAGCTGTGGCAGCTCCCGATCCATTTCTCAGAGCTGGATCTCATCAAATTAAATATTAAAGCGGTGACTGATCCCATCAGTGCTGCTTCCCGGGCTGCAGAACAGATTTTGTTGTTTTCCATTCCGACTGCGCGGGGTTTCTCATCACATCCTGGGCTCCCAGGACAGCACGGGAGTTTGGGAAGAAATTCTTGGCTGTGAGGGTGGTGAGGCCCTGGCACAGGGTGCCCAGAGCAGCTGTGGCTGCCCCTGGATCCTTGGAAGTGTCCAAGGCCAGGTTGGATGGGGCTTGGAGCAACCTGGGCTAGTGGAAGGTGTCCCTGCCCACGGCAGTGGTGGGACCAAACCTCTCTGGGATTCCATATAATCCCATGTTAATTTTTTCCAATCGCATTCCCGGTTTCCCTCATTGCCCCAGCACTCTGCACTCCGCTGTGAATGGCAGCACCTGGGGCCTCCCTGCAGATATGGAATTTGAACGGAAGACAGGGAATGGAGAGCAAATATCCGCGGTTTGGAAAGGCCGTGTTCCCGAGCCCTCAGATAAGGCAGCCTGTGCTGCCCCGTGCTGCTCAGGTGGAACACACGTGGCCAGCCCAGCCCAGCCCAGCCCAGCCCCGCAGGGCTTGGGAGACACCAGCACTGACATTAAAATAAACCACAGTGCTCCATCTCCACATTTCCTCCTGCCTTCCCTGCCCTCCTCGTTCTCAGACAGGTGCAGTTAATTTACTCTGGGCGTTTGAAAGGAAAACAGAAAGGAAAAGTCGCTCCCTGGCAGCTCGGTCACAATCTCAGCTTGGCCACATTTTCAGGCTTCTGGTTGTTGTTGTTTTTTTTCCAGCCCAGAATGGTCTGGGTTGGAAGGGACCTTAGAGCTCATTTTGTTCCAACCCCCTCCTGCTGGAGTTCACACCCCTCAGACTGCAGGGCCAGGAAAGCTCAGGGGGATCCGTCCCATCTGAGCCAGGTCATCCCAATCCTTGGGGGTACCCAGTGGTGCTCCTGTACCCTTCAGGCAGGGACACCTTCCACCATCCCAGGCTGCTCCAAGCCCCGTCCAGCCTGGCCAGGAACACTTCCAGGGATCCAGGGGCAGCCACAGCTTCTCTGGCCTCAGCTTCTCAGGGCCTCATCATCCTCACAGGGAGGAATTCCTTCCCAATATCCTATCCAACCTCTGGCAGTTAAAGCCATTCCCCCTGTCCCGTCACTCCAAGCCCCTGTAAATCATTCCTGCCGCTGCTCCAGCGCTGACCAGGGACTGCTGACAGAGTCCCTCTTTTCCTTTTCAAATCTTGATGCCACTCTCCTGAAGCAGAAACCCCCGGCTTCGCTTTGATTAGAGTTGGGACCACGAGGACATTCCCATTACTGGATTCATATTTCTCCTTTGATGGCCGACAGATCCGATGTCTCAGGTCTTTATGAGCAGCCCAGCAAAGCCGTGCTTGCAATCGTCCTTCAAATTTAAAACAGTCCGGGAGGCATTTTATTTGCAAATTGTGGGCAGAGCAATGAGGGGGCCGCTCCAACACCTCCCTGCTCTGTGCATGACACTGTGAAGAGAAACACGCATCTCCACCGCCTCATTCCGGGAAATTGTTTTGCTTGGTTGGTTTTCCAAAACCCCTGCGTGGCGAGTTATGAATTCTCATCACATTTGACCCGGAGGCTGCTGTTATCAAAATGTTCCCTTCCCTGCTCGAGTTTAAAAGGACTGCGGAGCCCGAATGTTAAAAATAAATCCCGGCCATTGAATAGATTACCCTGCTGAGTGGGATGATTCCGGGATGCGGCTGCTGCCTTGATGGCCCATCTTGTAAAGAGATTTCTTTTCTCGGGGCAATTTCCGTGTTTCAAGTGCAGGATGAGAACGGCTGGGAGACTACGAGGGAGATTACTACAGATGCCTGTGATAACTCCTCGGGGTGGCCGTGAGACGCAGGAGCTAGGAATGCAGTGGGATTTTGCAGGAAACGCCACCAAAGAGGGGCGATGATCCTGCTGGGTGCTGGCCCCACACCCCCTGCACGTCGCACCCCTGGAGTCCCTGCCGTGCACAAAGGGACGTCCCCAGGACAGCTCACGGGGGCACCACCAGCCTCGTGGAGACTCGGGCTCAGCTTGAACGAGGACTAAAACTCCTCATTTGCTAAAAAAGGGATTTTTTGAAATAAATAAATACATAAATAAATAAATAAACAATCCCAGCACCTGCAGCTCACAGTTTGCCCAGCCCTTGAGCCCAGACCTCATTGCAGTTTTAGGCTCTCCTAAAGCGAGAGCTGCATCACAGACTGCAGTTCACGCACCACAAGCAAATATTGCACGTCTCACAGTCCTCTGGCAAACCCCACCGCCCCTGAATCTGCATTCCCACAGCTGGAATTCCTTGGGATTCAAAGCAGAGACCTCCATCCTCTTGCCTATCCCCAGGTCTGAGAGCCAGCGGGATTTGCCTTTAGGATGCACCCACCCTATTTCTGGGGGTAACCCCAGGGCAGTCCCTGACTTCCACACAAACAGCGTCTCCCGAACCCACACCGGTTTATTTTTGTGCCTTTATGGGATCTGCTGGAGGAAATTACAGCTGCAATCAAGCCGATGCACGTGCACATGCTTCAGCCCCAAATTCCTCATGTTTAACACCAGCAAAGCGCTTGGAAAGTGCTTTCTGATGGAAAACCCGTGCGAGGAATATATCGGATTCATGGCAGATTAATTAATGCTCTGATGTGAACGAAGGGGCTTCTCCCGTGCTGTGCCTCACCTGCCTTCCCGTTCTCCAGCTCGACAGGTTTAGGGACAGAGCAAAACTCACCTGAGGGCTGCCAAGAGCGGGCGAGGTGCGCAGGCTGTTGGGAAGCCCCGCTGGGAGGGATGCACCGGCAGTGGAGAGCCCGAGGAGCTGCGCTGCCTCCCCGCCGTGTCCTCCTGCCCTGGCAGGGCTCGGAGCAGCCTCATGGCTCGCTCGGCACCGGCTCTGCTGTTTGCATTGCCGGGGTGCCCGAGATAAGGCTCCGCTGGGGCTGTGCTCTCCCAGCAGTGGGCAGTGCGAGGTCCTCGGCTGGCCAAAGGTGAGTCCCCAGCGTCACAAAGGATGGGTGGGACCGGGAAAAGGCACCTTTTGGGGGTGGTTTGCAGTGCACTCAGCCTTTTTCTGTCCAGATCCGCACTTAGGGAGGCTGTTACAGGGCAAAGAAGAACTTTGCTGAGTGGGATCGGTGCTCTGGATGCTTCCAAGGGCTTTTTACACAAACACATCCCAAATAACACCGCACATCCTGAGCCACTGCCTGACAGGCTCCCGGGCCTGCCCAGGCAGGTGGGGAGGTTCCCCCATTCCTCAGAGCCTCTGCTTGTCCCCAGCAGGATGCCTCGAGGGGGACAGGAACAGGGTTGGGTGACCCACCTCAGATTGGGAATATTCCCCCAGGGCTTTCCTGGCTCTGGAGTCTGAGGGGTATGAACTGCAGTGGCCATCCTGTGCTGGGACAGCAGAATTGGGAAGGAGAGGTGGAGCTGTGGCATCCAAGAAAACTCCCCAGTGCATCCCCCTGATCCAGAGCCGCTCAGCCCATGTGAGGACACCACAGCGTCCAGCTGGGACGTGACCCCTGGCTCCAGCCACCCACAGCAATCAGGTTCTTTTCAAAGACAAAGCTTCCAGCCCTCCAGCTCCTCTTTTTCCCTTTTCTTCCTATTTTTGGCCAAGCCAAGTATACTCAGAGATGCCAGGAGAGCTGGAAGCTTTGTCCAGCCAACGAGTGCCGGCAGCCCCACGTGTTGCACACACGCAAACATGGCAAAACCACCCATTTGCCACCCAACCCCTCACCTCTCTCCACCACCAGTGCTTAAAAGCCACCAAAAAACCTCTCAGCGCATCCCCCAGCAGCCTGATGGCACCGAAAAGCCAGCCAGCTCTTCAAAACCAGCCACGAGCATTCCAGGGCATTCCCATTCGCTCCGGGCCAGCTCGGGGGCACCCCCTCACCCCTGGGCAGGGCGCAGAGATCCTGTCCCCGGGTACGTGATTCCTGCTGGGAGGGCTGGCGGAGGATGCGAGGGCTGCTGCAGGCAGAGCAAACAGCGCCCACGGAAAGGCAGCGAGATACCCAGCGCTTAATCAGCTGATAAGAGCCTGGGTAAAAATGCCAGGAGGGCTCCAGTTCTGAACAACATCCCCGGGGCAATGACGTGGGTGAGGAGCCCGGCACACCCTCGGCGAGGAACCCTCCCCTTCGGCAAACACAGCTCGGGTCCATCGCTTGCGGGTGACCTGCAGGGAATTGGGGTGGATGGCGCTCGGCTCCGGCACTGGCGGCTCCTCCGGGGGTGAACATCCACCCATCCAGCACATCCACGGCATCCCTGCCCATTGGAAATGGGTGATCTCCAGGGCGCCTTCCAAACCAAACCATTCCATGATTCCGTGGTGGTCCATTCCTCCCTCCCTTCCCAGGGCACTGGGAAGTGTCCGCTGAGCCTGGAGGATGCAGCAGCACCAGGACAGAGATAGCAGCTGATATTAAAAGCTCCAGCCCGGTTTTTATCTCATCCATAACGTGGAAACTTCCCCCTTCCCGCCCCAGTTCTCCCCACTGCCCTAATGCCCTACTGAGACTCTTGGTGCAGATTTAGGAGGAGATTTTTCCACGGAGCTCACTCCAGCAGAAAGTTACAGCCTGGAGCAGCCTCATCCTGCCTCTTAATTCCAGATGAACTGAGGCCAATCCCTTTGTACCCTGCAAGCTGAGCATCCCACCAGGACTCTGCCCATTCCCTGCTCCAGGTGCCACTGCCATGGCCTCACCGGTGCCCTGCCAGCCCAGCAGGGGAGTTTGGGTCCCCAAAAGTCTGCTGAGGGGACAATAAGCAGGGCGACACACGCCACGGCTGGTCCACAGCTCGGGCTTGGACTGAGACCCCTGGGTGCTTCACACTGACACACACACCCCCCAAACACAGGGAGCAGCCAAAATGCTGCTGCTGCCCTGCATTGCCCTCTGTGGGAGCCTGTTTTCCATAGGGAATTGGGAGTCTGGAGACAGAGCCCGCGCCTGGACCTCCTGCATCTCCGAGGGCTGGGTGGCACGGCCAGGGGAGGCCGAAAGCACCCCTCAGTGTCACATAGGCAGAAGGAGGCCCCAGCTCCCAGGGATGTGACTGGGGCAAAATCAGGCTTTCCCTTCCCTTCTCCACATCCAACACACTCAGAGCAACCTCTGGGACTCAAACACCACGGGACAATCCCCAGAGTCATGGGGAAAGCATCCCACCAGCTTTGGCCCCTGGTCTGCCTGCTCACCTTGGGCTCATTGGGACATGGATCACAGGATCATGGAATGCTTTGGGTGGGAAGGACCATAAAACCCATCTCGTTTCACCCCCTGCCATGGGCAGGGACACCTTCCACAAGCCCAGGGTGCTCCAAGCCCTGTCCAGGCTGGCCTTGGACACTTCCAGGGATGAGGCAGCCACAGCTTCTCCTCCCAAACCAGGCTCTCCATGAGCCCAGCCAGCCTCTGGGCTGGAGCTGTAGTGTCTGCTGGGGCTGGATTGGGCCCAAGGACCATCCAAAAGGATGGCTCAGAAGAGGAGTTGGGAGCTGAAGGCAAGAAACCCATGCAGATGTTGCCTTGAAACATATTTGTATTATAATATATATATATTATAATAGCGTTATATAATAGCATTATATAATAACATTCTATAATAACATTATATAATAACATTCTATTTCTGGACACACTCTCGGCATCGCCCAAACCAGCCTGGCTCAGCTTTCCCTAGAAACTCTTAAATAGTGAGAGACAGTGACCAGACTCCCTTTTCCTCCGCTGTTCTGAGCATCTCCCTCAATCCCTCCTCGCACACCCTCTGTAAGCATCCTGATGGCTCTCCAGGAGCACCTCTCCTATGGGGAAAGCCTGGGAAAATTGGGATTGTTCAGCCTGGCAAAAAGAAGGGTCTCAGGTGACCTAATTGTGGCCTTCCAGTGCCTGAAGGAGCCAACAGGAAACATGGAGAGAGACTGTGGACAAGGGATGGAGGGACAGGACACGGGGAATGGCTTCAAACTGACAGAGGGCAGGGATAGGTGGGATATTGGGAAGGAATTGTTCCCTGTGAGGGTGGGGAGGCCCTGGCACAGGGTGCCCAGAGAAGCTGTGGCTGCCCCTGGATCCCTGGAAGTGTCCAAGGCCAGGTTGGACGGGGCTTGGAGCACCCTGGGCTAGTGGAAGGTGTCCCTGGCCATGGCAGGGGGTGGGACTGGATGGGCTTTCAGGTCCCTTCCCACCCAAACCAATCTGGAATTCCATGATCATCTTGGTTATAGAGGACCACCCTCCACACCCCCTCTCTGGTTTTCCATCCTCCTCGCTGCTCTTAACTCCTGGCATTTGTATCTTTTGGTATTTATTGAAAGCCTGTGTCTTTTTCTAGAATGATGTTGATACGGTAGAGAAGTCATTTGCTCCTTTTGAGCAACAGGGAAGTTATAAATTAATGTTTTCTTAGTTATTTCCTCAAAAATCAATAGCCCTGCTTGGAAAACAATAAAGCACTTAGAGCTTACATGCAGATGAACACAAAAGGAGAGAAGCTCATCTGAGCAGAGCCGGAGTTACATCTCCCACAGGAGAGCTTGGCAGTCGATTCGCGGGGAGGCAGGGCCAGGAATGCGCGGAGGGAAAACCATCAGGGGAAGGAAGGCCAGGAGCTGTGCCAAATTCCAGCCAGTTGTGAAGCAATACCTCTGTGCTGGTTTGGCCTGGGGCAGAGCTGATTTCCCTCAGAGGAGCTGGCATGGGGCTGTGTTTGCCATACAGAGCTGGGGGAAGGAGGAGGAAGAGAGGGGCGCTTGGAGCGGTGGCATTTCCCTTCCTGAGCCCCCTGCCCGTGAGATGGAACCCGGCTTTCCTGGGAAGGGCTGAACCCATGAGAAGTGGGGAATGGGTTCCTCAGGTTTGTGCGCTCCTGCTCAGCTTTTGCTTCCCCTGTTGAACCGTCATTATCTCAACCCACGAATTTTCCCACTTTTTCCCTTCCAGGTCTCTGCCCACCTCCAGAGCAAAGGGAATTGGGTTAGCCAGGGGTGCTCCTAAAGCTGCCTCTGCAGCACCAGGGCTTTCTGTGCTGCTGAATCGGAGTGCAAACACCATTAGACCTCACTGGGCAAAGCCACTTTTTTATCCCTCCTCCCATTAGAAACAGATCAGTTTCCCCTGAGCAGGGCCAGTGCAAACTGCCACTTTACCCGCTGCAGGTTGTATTTGAGCCCCTGAGATTTGGGTTGTGCCAGTCCTGAAGTCCCTGCAAGGCTCATCAGGAATTTGTAGGGTTTATTCTTGTGGGCAGGGTGGGCCAGCGCAAAGCCTGGTTTTACAGGACCCCACAGAGCTCCCAGCCCCTAGAAAAGAGAAACACCGGGGAGTGGAAAGCTCCAGATTATTGGTTGCTTTGCCTATAAGAAAAGGGTTTTTTAAAATACAGCAAACATTTGTAAATAATTGTAAATACCAGATATTGGGAAGGAATTCCTCCCTGTGAGGGTGGTGAGGCCCTGGCACAGGGTGCCCAGAGAAGCTGTGGCTGCCCCTGGATCCCTGGAAGTGCCCAAGGCCGGGTTGGATGGGGCTTGGAGCACCCTGGGCTAGTGGAAGGTGTCCCTGCCCATGGCAGGGGGTGGCACTGGATGGGCTTTAAGGTCCCTTCCCACCCAAATCATGCTGGGATTTTGTGGGATACCGTCAGCACAGTGCCACGAGCAGGGTGAGGTGTCCCAGGCTGGTCTGCCCTCCTTGTGCTCCAAACACCCAGCGGGGCCAGGAATGAGATGCTGAGAGGTGATGGATGCACATCTGGAGCAATGGCATTAGAAATCTCCAGAAAAAGCCCGTCAGAAAATCCTGCTCGATTCCATCAGCAGCCAGCAAACAAAAGCTTTCTATATTCATGAATTCATCGGAGTCGTATTTCAAAAATAATAAATGCTGTTATTATTGTTATTATTGGAACGAATTTCTCCATTATGTACTGAGTGATTGTAAGCACTCGCTGCCTCCAGCACAGGAACCACCTCAGGAATAATCCCAGCAAATGATATTTGTGTCGTGGCTGCCACGGGGTCGTGTTCGGGGCTTTTTAAGTGAGGAAGGTATTAACCAGAACAACAGCAACGATCGCAACAGAGAGAAAGTCATTACGGGGTGGTGTAAAACACCACCAGGGTGGGTTTTTTTTTTCCCAGGCAAATTTAGTTTGGGGCACATGACTCGTGCCTTTGGGAGGTTTGTCCTGGCTTCTTGGAGCTCAGAGCCTCCCGCTCTGCGCTTGCTCTGCTTGTGTGCGGAGGAAGGGAGGGAAAACAGAGCTCAGGGAATGACTTCCAAGGGTTGGGATGGAGCTCGACAGGGCCCTTTGCCCAACCCCCTCATCACACCCGTTTGTCCTCATTGCCACCATGTGCCTCCCTGGCTCCTGAGCCTTAGGGGTGGAGCTTTCCCTGCTCCTGGGCCCCTTCCCTGCTGCTCCCTGGATTCTGGGCCGTGAAATGCTGCAAAGGGCAGAGGGGATGAAACGACCGACCAGGAATGATGCCCTTCCAAGTTCAATCTGGGTAACAAGCGGATGCAGGGGATGGGCTGGGGTCGATGGCTTTCCTCTGGGAAAACTGGAGCCTGGGATGTGGAGGAAAGGTGGGGGGGCAGCCTGGGAGCACAGCCCGGCGTCCCCTGCCATGCCAGGAGGGTTCGTGGTAGAAGCAGAGTCCTTCTTCACCCTCCCTCCCCCTAAGTCCCCTCCCTGGCTCCATCAGGCTCCATCCTGACCTCCCTTTCCCCACGATCCAAGAGCTGCCGTGGTGTTGTAAAATACAAAACGGGAACAGCCCACGATTTTTCCGAGGGGCCCAGCCGAGCTGTCAGCACGTTTTGACACCAGGCCAACGAGATGGATTCCAAAAAGATGGGATCCCACCATGCCAGAAAGTAACATTTGGTTGAGCATCTGCCAAAACAAAACTAGCAGACTGCTGGGAAGGCTGCGTTTTCCAAGGATTTTTTTTTAGGCATGAGGAACGGCAAAGAGGATCTCTGGGAGCGTCTTCAGCCCCCCAGGCTATGAGGGCAAGGACCCATTGATAGCTGGAGGGGACATTTACTCCGAATGGGAGGCAAAATTTCAACCTCTGGCCCTGGTGGGATGGCAAATTGTGGAATTGATTATTCCACACTGGAATAATCTCAGCATATCCAGAATTCAGGATTTCCCCCTGGAATAAGGTGGAATCCCTGTAAGTGTCCAAGGCCGGGTTGGACGGGGCTTGGAGCAACCTGGGATGGTGGAAGGTGTCCCTGCCCGTGGCAAGGGTGGGCTTGGATGAACTTCAAGGTCCCTTCCCACCCAAACCACCCTGGGGTTCCGTGATCTCCACATTAGAGAGATGGACCAAAATGTCAGGAGGGCAGAAAGGTGCATCTTCAATGTGAGGGGAAGTCTGGAGTCTTGGAAAGATGCTTTAGGAAATTACCTAAATGCAGGCAGAAAGGGGGAATGCCAGGACCTAGCCTAGGACCAGGCCATTCCCTGGTGATCCAGGAATTCAGGAAGAAGGGACGTGTGGTGGGCAGGGAGGAGAGAAGATATTTCTAATGAGCTTCGTGGGTCAAACATCACTGACTGAGTCCCTAAAAGCGACTGGATTATAGAGAAAGCAAGGAAGATAAGGAAAATGAACAGCAGGAGCATCCAGCTCTGGATGTGTTAACCCGTTTGTAGTCAGAGCCTGGACTGCAGGACAAATTCTGAAGGAAACATTAATTAAAGGCACTGAGAAAAATGAGATAAAGTGCGACCCGGGTTTACCAAAGGCAGTTTGTGCCAGACTGCGCTGACATCTTCCTTTGATAAGATAATTGGTTTTCCAGACAAGGGAAATTTGGTAGATCTAATCTATCTGGAGTTCAATAAAGCATTTGATATGGGGCCGCATGGGAAATTATTAGTGAGGCTGGAGAAAATGAGAATTAACAGAACTTGGGAGCGGGGAGGACCGGGGCTGGCGCAAGAGACCGCAGCGGGACTGGGATCGCCACGAGAGATCGGGATCGGCGAGAGGATACGGATGAGTGTCCGGACAGCCCATCCTGAGGCCGGTCCTGGTAAAGTCCCTCCATCTCCGAGGCTAGGAGTGAAGTTTCCTGGCTTTCCTGGATTTCCTGCAGCGACTCCCCCGCGAGAGCTGGGGAGCCGGCGACCTTGAGCGCCGGGAGCGGGAGCATCGCCGCAGAGTTTGCAGGCAAGCGGCCGCACCATGAGATGGCAATGTTGGTCCGTGCAAGAGCATCCCCGCTCCTCGTCTTCCAGCTCCGCTTCTCACCGCCTGGACACATTTCAGTGCCGGCTCCAAGAAATCTGTGATTGCAACTGTGAAGCGACGGTGGTGGAAGCTAAATCAGTCCAAGGAACGTGGCTCTGGACAAGCGGCTTCGGTGCCGCGGGGAAGGGAGGCGGTTTGAATCCATCCCAGGGGATCAAGGCGGTGCTGGCCTCCCCGCAGAGCCAGCCCAAAGAGCCTTTCCCAGTGCACAAAAAGCCCCGAGCCCCCCAAAGCAGGGCAGAGCTGCCGAGGGTAAGCGCGAACACGTCCGCGTGTGTGCATGGCACAGGGAGAGGGAGAGGAGGAGACGATTTTATATAGAAATAAAATCTGCTTATCCCTTGCCTGTATTTTTAGCTAGAAATTACACCTAAATGCCATCTGATCAATTCAGCTGAAATGAGCCCTTAATCCTAATAAGTCTTGATCACCTTTTTAAACCTCGTGAAGCAGCAGGGAGGGTGTTTGCATTAACACCTCGATTCGGATTCCTTTGGCGTGGAGCAAACTTACATAAGCATGAAGTGCTCCTGTTAATATTAAACAAGGACTTGGAAAGGGCCACAGGAATGCCTCGGGCTGCTTTTTCTCCCCGTGCATCACATCTGGGCACTCCAGCTCCACATCCTCAAGTATGGAAGGCCCGTGAAATCTTGAGGAACACACCAGTCAAGGCAGCGGCGGGTCACTCGGCTGGGATAACCCACTCCAGCTGGGCCATTTCTGTCCCCCAGGGGTGTTCTAATCCAAAGGAAGGCAGAGGAGATCAAACAAACAAGGCTGGACTCGACGATCTCAGAGGTCTTTTCCAACCTTGATGATCCTGTGTGATCCTTGATGCTCCACTGGGAAAGAGCTGCTGCTGGATTTCACTCACCTGTGCTGCAGCAGATTTAGCCACGCATGGGACTCGTGGTTTTCTCTAATTTTTCACCAAAAAAAAAAATCTTGGAGGAGCTCATTATTCCTCAAACCCAGAACAACTTCGTCAGTTTTAATAAATCTTCGGGGGGGACTTTGAAATACTGAATTGCCAAAGGATGCCGTTTCAGGGAAACGTGGGTGGCACCACCCACTGCACCCCTTCCTTCCATCATTAGCCATTATGATGCCTCCTGAAGGCTGGAATTTTTTACATTATTATTGTGGCTTCCCAGATCCCTTCCCTTTTTTTAGCACCTGCGCAAGCACCGCTTTGCCGGCGGTAGCCTGCACAATGAAACGGTTCCTTTCTCCCTCTCATTTTCCAGCCACCCAGGAATTTCTTTAGGTCATCTCTCACTCGGTAAATTACGGGTTGGAGCTGTAAGAGAGTAGGAGCTGGGAGGCAGAGGGGCTCTTTTTATAGGAGCCTTGAACAAGCCTGGCCCCAGCTGCTCCAAATTAGTGTGGATCCAGTGGTGTGAATGGAGACATGTTCATTGGAATGCAGCTGGGATTTTAGTTCCCAGCCGAGTGTTTGATGGGGGGGGTGGTTTTTCCTGGTAACCTGCTCATCCCTAGACCCGGTGCTGAGCATGCTGGAGGTGTGGGAGCTTCCCTGGAGGAAGAGGGAAGGTGTGGGGGAATCCTGAAGGTGGTGGTGTTTCCATTTGCTCCAAGAGCAAATTCACTGTCGGCAGCAGCTGGGAAAAACAGGACGGGGCTGGAGGTGCCCCACGGAGATGGGGTCAGCTGGAGCAGGGCAGGGCATGGGATGCACCATCCTTGCAGGTGGCTGTGGGGATGGGGTGAGGGGAGCAGTGCAAAACTGCCTGTTCTGGGAAAAAAAGCAGTGGGGAGGGAAGGAAATTTGGGAGTGCAGCCTGTTCTGCAGGTCAGTGATTGAAGGTGTGGGCCAGGTGGGTGGGAGCCCATTCTCAGGTGTGGATCAGGTGGGTGGGAGCCCATGTTTAGGTGGGGTTGGATGGGTGGGATCCCATGCTCAGATGGGGTTGGATGGGTGGGAGCCCATGCTCAGGTGGGGTTGGATGGGTGGGAGCCCATGCTCAGGTGTGGATCCAGTGGATTGAGATCTCACTCAGGTGTGGGTTGGATGGGGGAGGAAATCCACGCTCGAGTGTGGGTCGGGTGGATGGGAGCCCATGTTCAGATGTGGGTTGGATGGGTGGGAGCTCATTCTCAGGTGGGGTTGGATGGGTGGGAGCTCATTCTCAGGTGTGGTTGGATGGGTGGGAGCCCATGCTCAGGTGGAGTTGGGTGGGTGGGAGCCCATGCTCAGGTGTGGATCCAGTGGATGGGAGATCCCACTCAGGTGTGGGTTGGATGGGGGTGGGAATCCACGCTCAGGTGCGGATCAGGTGGGTGGGAGTCCATTCTCAGGTGGGTTGGATGGGTGGGAGCCCATGCTCAGGTGGGGTTGGTTGGGTGGGAGCCCCACACTCAGGTCTCCAGATCAGTTTCCTTCTGGGAACAGTGAGTATGATCCACAGGGAATGGATCTCACCTTCCACGTTCACCTCCAGTGCAGGGTGGTGGTGAAACGTTTCCAGGACCTCATTTTCTGAGGGATGCATGGAAATGGGGCTCCCTCCTGGGATCCACCCAAAAGGCCACTCTGATCTCACACCCCCGAGCAGGACCGAAGGCTGGCTTTGGAAATCCTTCGGAGCTCCATCCCGTGGTGCCTCCTGGCGCTCGGAGCGCCGTGGAGATCCGGAACGTGAGTGTGCAGGTGTCCTTCCTCGTGCCAGCATTTCCCAGCTGCAGCCCTGGGGTGACTGCAGAGCTCCCCTGCCATTGATGAATAAAAGGATTGAGGTCCTGACCGCTGGAATCTCCCGGTGACCCCGGCATGGTGCGGCCATGCCCAAAGCTCTGCACGGAGCTGGCAGGGAACATAAATCTGGGAAGAACTAATGAAGACCCCCAGGGCCACGGCTCTCCGTGGCTGTCTTGTTAACATGATCTAGGAAAGACTGGGGGCCCTTCACAAGGTAAAACCCGGGGATAATAAGTAACTCATCAATGTCAGGGAGAGCCAGAGCATTGTCAGGGAATGCTGGATGAAGGATTGCAGAGCATCCCCCTCCCAGCCCAGCAGCACCACGGCCAAGGGGCTGGGGGTGGGGGCAATATCCCCCAGAACCTCGTGGCTCACCCAAAATCAGCATCATGGTTAAAAGGCAGTGAAACGTTCCCCACTTTGGCACATCCCACTGGCGAAAGCCCTTTTGGTTTTGTCTTGGTGCCAGCAGGGACTGAAGCCCTGTGGATGGTGGGATATTGGGGTCTCTCACTCATCCCAAAGGCCTGGGATCAATCTTTTATGAGAGGCAGAGGGATTCTCGGAGGTCCCCTCAGGGCAATGAGAGAGGGGTGAGTTGTTCTCTTGGCAAAATGAGCCCTTGCCAATCCAAGATCCTGAAGCTGGGAATGGGACTCAGCGTCTCTTGGCGAGGAAGTGGCACTGACAATGATTTTGGGTTCGAATGTCACCTCTGCAGAGGCTGATCCAGGCAAGTGTCCGGGTGGGGAGGGGGCCTTGGTGGCCAGGGCCAGCTGTCTGTGGGTGACAGCAAAGCAGAGAGGCAGCAGTGAGTCTCAGGCCCCCAAACTTGCCCGTCCTTGCTCTTGACCTTCCCAAATGACTGGCAGATGGATGGGAAAATTGCATGGGACAACAGAGAGTCAGGTAATGATTTTAAAACTGTTTCCAAGCCGGCTGCTCCATCCCGGTTCTCCAGTGCTGCAGGACAGAATCTCACTGCCTTTCCAGGTACTGCGGGCGCTGATTTGCCCTAAAATTGTCTTTTGGCTGCTCCCGACGCCGTCGCTGTCCCAGCTGCCGTTGGGGATCCCAGCGGCCCCAGGAATCAGGTGGGTTCCCGTGGTGTTCATCTGTCGGCCAGGCCGACGTGCCAAGAACGGATTAAAGCTGGGCACCAGAGGCCTGGGGAGCCCTGGTAGCAGCCTGTGTCCCTGCCTAATCCCATTCCCTATTAATTTGTTATCCCATTAACACCTTGCACATTTCTCTCTCTCTCGCTGCTGCGCTGCCCTGAGAGACTCCTGGGGGCCTTGTAATGTGGTATTTTGTTGTTTAGAGCACAAGGCAGCGAACTCTTCTCATCTGAGCCCAGAAATCCCTGGACGGAGAGAAAGAAAACTGCTGCTTTGTTTCTCCCAATCAATACCATCCATTAAGATCCGTGTCTAACAGAGTGAGTAACTGAACGAGCCCCTCCCGCTCCCTCAAACCTTTGGAAGCAGCAAACGCTCCTCAAAAAAGAACAATTGGATAGCGCAGCCCTGGCTGGAGCAGGCGGGGTGGAGGGAGAGGGGGAGGGCAGCTTTCTTCTCAGAGGTGTGGGAACCAAATTGTTCCCGACTTCCATAGGGAAGGAAGTTCTGCGGAGAGCAGGCAGTGGTGGGTGATGGCAGCTGGGGCAGGCTCCCCTCCCCAGCGCTCCTGCACGGACCAGGAGGTGTAAAATCCCCGTGGGTGGTGGGAATTGTGTGTGCCCTTCCATGTGCTTCGGGGGTGGGCTGTGAGCTGAGCTCGGCCTCGCTGTGCTGGTTGAGGGGGGGTATAGGATGCAGCAGGGTATGGGATCACTGGGAATATGGTCCCTCTGTATCTCCAGAGCACGGCTGGATCATGGGGGCTGCACCCCAGCGTGGGCAGGATCCTGCTGCACTCTACCCGCACTCAAAGTGAGTTTTACCCTCCAGAAGGGCTCAGCTCAGGCGTGGTTAGAAACCTTCTCATTCCATCCTAAACCCGGCCTAGTCCAGCTCTTACCCCATTGTTCCTGCAGGGAAAATCAATATTATCACAATCGGAGGAGCGCTGGTCCCGATGCCTCTCTTCTCTTGGGAACCCCAAACCAAACTCTGCTTGAAGAGGGAAGCTGAGAGAAAAAGCCCAGGATTTCGGTCTGGTGTGGCAAACTTCAGGTGATCCTGCTGGGAAACCATATACACAGCCCTCAGACCGAGGGATTCCTGGTGCAGGTGAGGAAATACTCCTCACCCAGGCAGCTGCACGGAGCATTTCCCCCTGTCAACCCCTCAGAGAGAAATCCCACCCACAAACAGCCTTAGCAAGGGCTAAAAGGGGGGTGACAGCAACGGAGAGCCCGCCTGACGAGTGCCACGGACACGGATTTGCAGTGTTTGCCCAGCCTGGAGCTCTGGAATGCGCTCCCTTCCCAGGAGCTCCGCCCCGGAGCGTGGCACGGGGGTGAGCAGTAAGCGAGAGGCGCGGGAATGTGATCTGTGCTCGTTATCGATCGCGGGGTGCCATCGGCTCCCGGCACCCCGATCAATACTGAATTATTCCACCCATCGATCCCCGCTTTGTTTGTGAACTTTACCCCATTGATATCCATTACAAACGTTAGCGGCACTGATAAGGTTTAAATCTCCGGCTCCAGACGGGGAAGAAAAAGCTGATTTTAGCCCCGAGCTGCCGGCCCTGCCACATCTCAGGGGCAGTGGGGCCTCGCAGGCAGATTCTGCTTGGATAACCTGCGATGCTCCTCTCTCTCCAGGCCGGACAGGGAAATGACCTCTTGGTCTCTTAAAGCCTAATTTGAGCCAGACCCTGGGCTGGAACAAGGTGCAGAGGTTCAGGAGGGTTTGTACATCACTCAAGAGGTTTTGTTCCCTGGTTGTACCCCCTGTGGTCCCTTCCTGGCTCTAAGGTGCTGCCCAGGGGGTGGGAATGGGCATCATCCTCCAAAGGACAGCTGAGCCTGGCCTACCAGAGATCCCATTGGATTGGGAGAGTGATGGTGGTGTCCCTCAAGGAGCTCTCTGGCAGTCCAGACTCAATTCAGGACATCCCGCTACAGTTCTTCTGTTTCAGTCCTAAACATCCTCAGGATGCTCCTGGTAAGCAGACTCCGACACGAGGAACAAGAAATCTCGTGACAATTGAGGGAATTCAAAATTCCCCGCAGCCCAAACCTGCACAGAGGCCTTGGGAAGAGCCCAAGCAGCTCCTGGCTACTTTCCCTCCGTGAGCAGGACATCGCTCCTCTGCCCCATGTTCCCATCCTGTGGCTGAAGAAAGCTCTCGGATAAGCTGTAGGTCGGGAGTGAAATCCAGAAGTTTGCCTTATGGCCAGATTCCAAAGGAAAAAGGGTCCCACACAACGATTTTACAAGACAAGGAGTGCCAGGGAGGTGGAACCAGAGCGGTGTTGGGGTTGGGCACGGAGCATTTTCCCACCTCCCCCTCTGCACACCCAGTGCAGGGAGTTGTTCTCCAGATCCGTCACCGACTCCA
The DNA here is from genome assembly GCA_013398855.1 of Mohoua ochrocephala. Taxonomy (NCBI): domain Eukaryota; kingdom Metazoa; phylum Chordata; class Aves; order Passeriformes; family Acanthizidae; genus Mohoua; species Mohoua ochrocephala. The sequence continues at coordinate 115,112 of VZTA01003438.1, read as the reverse complement.
CATCTACTGTCCCAGATTTTAAATTCCTCTGGCTGCTCGTCCCGGTGCTGTTTGCAACATCCCCTCCTCTGCAAAGCCACGAGGGGAATGAGTGTGGGAATTCCAGTGCCAAAGGCTGCCCACGGTGGTGGGGAATAAGGCCCCTGCGAAATATTCCTCCTCCACACCTGCAACCTGGGAATGCTCCACTTTAGCTGGTGCCCCGAGGATCCCCATGGCCATGGAGGCTGTGTCCTACACGTGATGGTTTGAAAAGCCCCTGGCAGAGCGATCACGGGTGTCCCATCCCTGGAAATGTCCAAGGCCAGGTTGGATGAGGCTTGGACCACCCTGGGATAGTGGAAGGTGGCCCTGCCCATGGCAGAGAGTGGAACTAAATGGTCTTTAGGGTCCCTTCCAACCATTTGGTCTTTAGGGTCCCGTTCCAATCCCAAACCGCTCAGGGGTTCTATTGGCATCCTAAGATTCTCTGATTCTCTGATTCCCACTTTTTGAACCGAGTGCGGGTTCTCTCCTGGCTCCAGTGAAGAGTCACACACCCCTTCTGGACATCCCATTCTTGGCTTTGAAGGCACTGGAGATGTGGAGAACCTGTCCTTCAAGCAGGGCATCCTCACACACTGGACCCGGCACTTCCTCGGTGCCAGTCAATTCCACCCTCTGCCATAATCCCGCCGTGGACACCATCCTTCACCCTGCCCCTTTCCCCTTTCCTCCTGTGGTCACCCAGGCAGGTGTAAAAACCATCAAGCAGCTTTAGGAGAAACAAACCCCATCCCTGCATTACCCAAAGCACCCTGATCAGGAAGGGTTTTATTGCAGGATGTGAGCTGCAGCTGGAGCCGGCATCCGAGGGGCCGGCCCCGCTCTCCCCGCGCTCCCCCGTGCGTTATTCACAGCTGCAAATTGCTTGGAGGTTTCTGGAAGACATCAGAGCGGATCAAACCTGATTTCTCTGCAGTCCTTTTAAACGTCCCATTGTAAAATGGATTAACATTCACGGGGATGCTTGGGGATGAAAGGCAGGGGAAGGAAAAAAAAAAACCCCGCATCACCAGGAGGATGCGGTGCCTGAAGCGTCGTGCAATTTTACCTGAAAATGAAGCTTTTGTCAGTGTCTTTTCTCCACGGGGCTTTTCCATTCCCTGATGTAATCTGAACATTTTACTATTTGTGTCATTAGTGAACAAAAGGGGGAAAATGTGACTTTTTTCTTTCTTTTTTTTTTTTTTAAATTTAAGGGCTTCCCCCCCCCTCCCTCCGCCGCCCTGTAGGAACGGTAAAAGAATATCAAATTATGGCCTGACAAGGTGCACTTGTGAGAGAGAATCACCAGAGTACAGCAGATCTATATCTTATCTCTCTCTGAAATTGCACGGCTGGGCCGTGGCATTGGAACAGATTTCAGCAGGGCAGGAATTTGGAGCATTGCAGGCTCGGAATAAGGAGTTCTCTGGAACTATGCATGAACCAATTTCAATGCTGATGAGCTCATGGCCACAGAGATAAGCAGCAAGAGGCTGTGGGGGAGACCGGGGGAGTCATTGTCCCCTCCCCATGAGCCCCCAAATCGCCTAAACCTGGGGCGGGGATGAGGGGAGACGTGGTTCTGCTCCAGGGAGATGTGGTTCTGCTCCAGGGAGACGTGGTTCTGCTCCAGGGAGATGTGGTTCTGCTCCAGGGAGATGTGGTTCCTCTTCTCCCCGTGGTCTCGCTTCTCTCCTCACTCACTTCTTGGCCACTGTGAGGAGCAGGAGGAGGCTTTTTGGTGGCAAAGGGCAGCCCGAGGTGGACAGGCTGCTGCATCTTTGCCCCACGGAGAAGCAGCAGATCCTGCACTTTCCTGGGGTTTGTTTTGGTGGGTTTATTTTAAATAAGAAATAGGAATTTTGAACACGAGCAAAGGGTGGGGAGGCCCTGGCTCAGGGTGCCCAGAGAAGCTGTGGTTGCCCCATCCCTGGAAGTGTCCAAGGCCAGGTTGGAGCACCCTGGACTAGTGGAAGGTGTCCCTGCCCATGGCAGGGGTGGGACTGGATGGGGTTCAAGTTCCCCTCCAACCCAAACCATTCTGTGATTCCACGATTCTCTGAAGCTCTGAAGATTTTCTGGGACATGATTTCATAGGAGACTCAGGAGCCTCTTGAAGGCTCTTCTGAGGGAAACAGTGTCAAAACCTGGGGTTAATGGAAACCCAAATGTCCAAGGCCAGGTTGGACGGGGCTTGGAGCACCCTGGGCTAGTGGAAGGTGTCCCTGCCCATGGCAGGGGGTGGGACTGGATGGGATTTAAGGTCCCTTCCCACCCAAACCAGCCCGGGATTTCATGAAAAGCAGTTTTGATGATATTTTAACAGAACCACAGAAAGGTTTGACCTGGAAGAGACCTTAATGATCATCTCATTCCAACCCCGCTTCTGACAGAGTTTGTTTTCTGTGGTCTAGACTTTTGGGAGGCTCCTCAAAGACCTGAACACCCACCCGGGGAGCGCGATAAACTCAGGGCACTGCTTTGATTAAACGTGAAATAAACGCTTCCCCCCTCCTGACCCACCTCGAGCCAGAGGTCCTTGGCTCTTTTTAATTGGTGGGGTTTGATTTTTATTCTCCTTTCAGCGATTCACTTCGATCGGGAAATCTTTTTAACAAATATTTTCCCAAACGCCGCTCGGATTCGCGGCTCCAGCGCTCGTAAATAGCTCCTCCTGATCCCGGGGTTTCATCTGTGTTTTAACGGGCAGAGCTGCTGATTTATGGCCACATTAAGGGCGGACGTGGACTCACATTGGAGCCTGATAAATACGAGTCTTTAATACGCGCATGCATCATTTTTATGCTTCTTTTACAAAGAGGCTTTGAGTCGTGCGCGTTGTAAAACGACGCTGAGAGAATGGCTGCAGTCTGCATGGGAGCCAGGGCTTGTGGGGGGGGGGGGTGAAAGATGCATTTTCGGGAATGCTGGGATGCTCTGGGAGCAGTATAAAATTTATGATATCCTGAGCTATTCATTTTCAGTGCTTTGGAGAACTTGGGCCTTGTAAAGGCTGTTAGGGATAACTGTGGAAGCAGTTGTTTGTTTGCAGCTTTAACTGCTTTGTTAATGACCCGGTTTGATTGTTATTGTAATTAGTAAATGAGCAGTTTTTTGGATCTTGTGCTGGTTTTGCTCCACGTTTGCAGCCTGGTTTCTTAAGGCGGCGAGGTTGGCAAGCTCTCCTGTAACCCTCGCTAAACTCTGGCTCCTTCCAAACACCACTTGGGAGTGCAGATGAGGTTTCCGAGATAATGAAGTCCCTGCAAGTCTTGTGAAAGTTTCTGACTGAGTAGAGCAGGGGAGAGACTCCCGCCACTGCTGCCAGGGAGGACAAGGGTGGGAGGGTTTGGGGCTGGCTGCCCCAAAATCATCCCACAGCTGGATTTCTGACCAAGACAGGGTTTGGGGCTGGCTGCCCCAAAATCATCCCACAGCTGGATTTCTGACCAAGGCAGAGTTTGGGGCTGGCTGCCCCAAAATCATCCCACAGCTGGATTTCTGACCAAGGCAGGGTTTGGGGCTGGCTGCCCCAAAATCATCCCACAGCTGGATTTCTGACCAAGGCACCCAGGTGAGGATGAACAGGAAGTCTTCTCTGTTCCAGAGCATAGCTGCAAACCATGGAACTGGGAGAAGTGGGACTTGATAAATGGGAAGGTGGAGCCAGAGGTGATTGGATGTTGGAAGTGCAGTCATTCCGTGCCCATCCATCTCCTCCCCTCTGGAACATGTCCAAGGCCAGGTTGGACTGGGCTTGGAGCAGCCTGGGATAGTGGAAGGTGTTCCTGTTCCCCATGGCAGGGGGTGCAACAAGATGAGCTTGAAGGTCCCTCCAACCTAAACCATTCCGTGGTGTGGGACTGGTTCTGGGCACAGATCATGGGACAAACATCCAGTTCTTGAAAAACAAAGGAGTTGGTGAAGTCACTGCATAATGAACCCATCAGGGGTGGTTTCAGCAGCTCCAGCCTGGAAAACCTCACTCCAAACCTCACTCACACCAACCAAAGGTGTTGGTTTCCCTTCCCCACCTTCCCCACCTGGAGTCGGGGCCCAGCCAGGACCCAGAGCGGAGCCTCCCCGAGGAGACCTTCAGGAGCCCGATGACTTTGTGTGCACTTCAACCCCTCAGCTTCCTAAAGCCTCAGTGTTTTCCTGGGAAAGGAGAGGATAATGAGCTGCATCAGGATGGAGAGGAGCAGCAGCAGCAGGAGGGAGAGGTTTCTCCAGGTGCAGGGAGGTGGGAAGGGCCCTAACACTGTGATTCCCATCAGCGTTTCCAGTGGCCATGGGAAAAGGTTTTCTCGCTCCAGCAAGGGCCCTCTGAGGGAGTCAGGACAGGAGTAACCCACGGGATGCTGAGTCACAAAAAAAAACCCACATGGAAAAGGGGACAAAGAGGCCTTTGCTGCTAAACAGGAAAATCAGAACCTGTTACTGTAAAGCCTTCCAGTGATGAACAATATTCCAGTGATGAACGATATTCCAGTGATGAACGATATCCCAGGGACACCACGGGGCTGGACATGGGTGGATGGTCACACCTGGGGAGTTAGGAACGGGAAAAAACCATCCAGAAGAAGCTGGGATGGGAGAGGCAGGACGAGGAGCCAGAAGCACTGGGATTTTGCAGGTTTTCCTTCTGTTGCCATCCTTAAAAACTATCAAACCCCTAAAATCAAGCTGTGTGCTTGTTTTCTTTCTCCAGATGGATAGAAAAATGGAATTCCAGAATGGTCTGGGTGGGAAGGGGCCCGAAAGACCATCTACTCCCAGCTCTGCTGCCAAGGGCAGGGACACTTCCACTATCCCAGGTCACTGCAAGCCTCATCCAACCTGGCCTTGGACACTTCCAGGGATCCAGGGGCAGCCACAGCTTTGATGGCTTAATCAGATTTGATGGTTTAATTTTATTATCAGTGATTCATAACACTTTTGTCCAGTTAGGATAGTGCCAATAATGTGTTTTATTAGTTTAAGGGGACAATAATCCAATTTTCTGGTCAACTTCTAGACCAGCTAAGTCCTACACAGTCATGCAGCTGAAGCTCGCTATACTTCACAGGCCGCAAGCATCATTTTGGATGGTTTTGATGTTTTTGTGGGGAAAAACCCATCCCTAAAAGATGATTCATCACTCCATAAGACAAAGAGACCTCGGGGAGGTGAGAAATCTCCCATTACAACTCCCGCACCTCCAAGGTGCCCGGATTTCCAACCAAGCCAAATATTCCCGTCAGGGTTTAGGAACCTGTCCCACCAAAGGCCCCGTTTGCAGTTCCACAGGCAGGTTTTTAACAATTATTGAAACATAAATCAGTGCCCGCAGCCTGGAGCCGGCTTGGAAGATGGAAAAGCTTTTCCTGGCTGTCCCGGATGAAGGATGCCCGGGAATGGTGCCCGGGAATGGTGCCTCGTTTTCCTGCCAGGAACACGGCTCTCGTCTGGTCTCCTCCTCTAATCCTCCCTTTCATATCCCAATGATTCCCAAGTGGTGTAATTGGGGAATATCCTCTGCTGGAGGGTGCCAGCCGAGCTCATTGGCCTTGGAATGTCGCTCCAGCAGCACGGAAGGACCCACAACGTGCAACCGGTGGGTGCATTTTCCACGTCTCTTTCAGAAGTGCAGCATTCCAAAAAGGACATTTTTTTGCAGGTTTTATTTTTTTTTTTTTTTTCTTTTAAACCAAGCCCTGGGTTCCAGCTCCCAAAATATCCCAGGGCTTGTCGTTTGAAGAGGGTTTTGGAAATGAATGGAGCGCTGATCACAATTAGCACAAAGCAATTTAAAATTATTTGAAGGGTTTTCATAACGTGAAGTGTTCCAATAATTTGTAATTACCGAACGTTTCACCTGCTCCGAACCCCATTTACTTCCCAAATCAAGCCCTTGAAGGGCTCTGAAGTGGCACATCTCAAACTGAACAGGGCAACCTGGAGGAGCTGCTAATTCTGGAAGCACTTCTGGCGCTCCTGCATAACAACGAGGCTTTTTTGGGATGCAATCCCCCCCGAACGGTCACTTAAAGGATTATCCCTCCAGGCGTGTGGGGAAGGTGTGGGATGGAAGCAGGATGGGGGTCCCATCCCACAGGAGCAGCAGAAAAGGTGGGAAGCTCTGCAGACCGAGCCCGAGGGAGGTGACATGAGTTGAAAAGTGGTGGAAAAGCCACGCAGGAGGGACGGAGAGGTTCAGGCAGGGACTGGTCAGAGCAGTGTGAGCAGAAATGCAGTGGGAAAGGGTCTCGGGGCTCCAGCCCACCCCCTCCAGCAGCAGGAGCTGCAGGATTGACGGGAAAACCTCAGGTGGTGTCTTCAGTCAGAGCAGCTCCGAGAGGTGATGGCTGAACACAAACTCCAGGGATGGCTCCGGATGCTTGTGCACCTCTGGGAATGTCTTTGCTGATTCCTGTTCCCATTTCTGCCTGTTCCCAGGGCTCTGCAGAGCAGGATTCATGTGGAGAGGTTCTCCTGAAGAGTTTTCCCTCACTTTGAGCCTAATCAAGGCTCAGAATCGATGCTGCCAATTGTTCCACAGGGAGGTTTCGTACCCTGGTGTGGCACAGCATGGACCCTCCCTGCTGCAAGGCCCTGGGAGCATCCAAATTCCACCTTTCCCTTCAGAGCAGGCCTGGATCCAGCAGAAAAACCTGGCTGCAGGCGGGAGCAAACCTTAAATCCCAGGATTTGGAGGACAACCAAACCATCACCCGCTGAGGGGATGAGTATTTGCATTGTCGTGGTCCTGGCCAGGAATCCCCTCTGTGAAACACCTTCTCTGGGATGTTGGGATTGGGAATGGAGGATTTTATATCAGATTGGAGCTCGGCTTTCGTGGAAGAAGCTGCTTCCAAAGGCTCTCTGCAGAGATATTTTTGCCAACGAGTCCAACAAAGACTTGGTGGGGTTTTTCCTTCTCCTCCGGGATCAGCTACAGCGAGAACAAAAGCTCAAGGTGACACCTGCGCACAAGAGGCCACCAGCTGGGAGGGGATGCGTGTCCAGCAAACATCTGGAGGGCTGGAGCCAAAGGACCACAGCTGGTGGCCAGGAAGATGCACTCCCTCCCCTGCTAATCAAGGCAGAATTAGCTTTACTGGATGCCTGCACTCCTAAATTGGTTCTTTTTTGCCTGGGAGGCAAAGAGAACCTTTGAACAAAGAGGGAAGAGCGTGGGGAAAAGGCCCTGCACGGGCCTGTGGTGGAAGAGCTGGATCCCAGAGAGTGGCAGCCCTGAGGGCTTAATGATGGGGCTCATTAACCACCCTGAGCTGCTAATTGGGGACAGCTGCTATAAAAAGGCAGTGCTGGACGTTGTGGGCAGTGCTGGGATGCTGGGAAAGGGGCAGAGGGCTCGGAGAATGTTTTCAGCTCAAGGGGAAATACCTTTCTCTAAGCTGAGAAGGTGTCCAGGACTCCCTCCTCTTTTGGAGGGGCAGCACATCTGTGGGGTGAGCAGGGGGTAGAGAGAGAAAATCAATTGTTCCTGCACGGCCACCAGCAGCAAAACCTCCCGGGAGGGTGTGCAGGAAGGTAACAGGATAAACAATAGGGAGCAGGGGTCCTCGAATCCTGGGAAAACAGAGGGAAAACAAGGCAGGAGGGATGGCAGGACTCTGCTGTGTCACTGCACGGCTCTGACTGAGGGGCACAGGGCATTTCTGCTCTTTTCCAGGGTGAGAAGGTGGGTTTGGGGTGGGTGGGGATGCGGGTCTGGGCAGCAGCAATGTGGAGCTGGAAGGAAGGGAGGCTCGTGTAGAACTCTTGGGAAAGCCAAGTGGCAAATGGGCGGCACACTGGGAAATGCAGGCTCCTGATGCTGCTGGAGAGGGGGAAAGCATCAGATGTGTCCTGGGAGAAGGGCAGGAGGTACGAGGGCATCTTCCAGTAGCAGCCGACCCTCCAGAAGAGCTTTTCTCTCTTTCCTGGGCGCTTCTGCGCCTTCCCTCCCCGTTTAACAGCACTGCCATCACCAAATGAGTTATCCCAGATGTTTCCAGCTGTATTTCTGTAGGAAACAGTCACCTGTCCCGTGGATTTGGGCAGAGGCACCCCCAGGCAGCCAGGGAATGGGGGCTGCTGTGCAGGAGCTCCTGTTGGGAAATGCTTTGGCAGAGAGGGATGAGAAGAAGGCCGTGAAGGGAGCAGTCCGTTGGTGCTGGAAACTTTACTGGGATGTACAAATGCTCCAGCTTGGTCTGGAGCTCGGTTTTTGCTGGAGTTAAACAAAGCTTTTCGGCTTCAAAGGCTCTTCTGGGCAGAGCTTCTGTATTGCAAGTTACTGTAAGCAAAACCTCACACCAGAGAAAGGAATCTCTGCTTGCACAAGGGAAGAACAGCCCTAATTTTTTTTTTTTTTTCCAGCTGAATTTCCGAATTAGAGAAGAATTAATGAATGCTTCCTGGTGAGCTCTGGCACCTCACGTTCCTCAGGCTGGTTTGGACTCAGTGCTCCAACAGCAGCTCAGAGGTGTCACACAGTGCCTTGTAGCCTGCATTCCCTCAGCATTTCCCCAGGGAAAAGGGGATTTCTCCCTTTCTAAAGCGGGGCTGGTCCTTCAAAACATCCGGATTTGGGGAACACTCTGCTGTGGATCATTTGGAGTCATTGGAGCAATTTTGGCCCAGGAGGGAAAATCAGCTGGGAATTCATCTGGGTGTGGGGATCAACCCGCTGTGGGTTGGGCTGGAAGGTGCCTGGGCTTGCAGTGACTTTGTGCAAAGATGTCACAGGGGGCTGTGTCCCTGTTCTGACCCCTTGGACAGATCCTGCTGACCCCAGAGTCACCGTGGGGTTTTTGGGAAGGGGGATGTGGCGTTGGACTTATTCCTGCCGGCCCCAGCAATGGTTTTGTTGTTCCTCAGTGAAGAAACAGGGATGTGAAGTGGAGAGGGGGAAAGCAGGAAGGGTTTAGAGGGAGGGAAGTGTCCAAGGCCAGGTTGGATGGGGCTTGGAGCAACCTTGGGTCTGTGGAAGGTGTCCTTGTTCGTGGAATGGGATGGGCTTTCAGGTCTCTTCCAACCCAAACCATTCCATGAAATGATTCCACAATATTCCCCTCTGCCCTCCATCAGCAGACAAATAAAAATGCTTTATCCAGAGTTTAATTTCATAGTCACAGAATGGTTTGGGCTGGAAGGGAGCTCAAAGCCCATCCCATTCCAACCCCCTGCCGTGGGCAAGGACACCTCCCAGCAGACCAAGCTGCTCTAAGCCCTGTCCAGCCTGGCCTTGAGCATGTCCTCTTTCATTAATGCCAGATTTTTCCCTCGGGAGAGGCTCCTGAGTCTCCTGTGAGATGCAGTTTGGTTGGAAAGCCCAGGGACTGCTGGCTCCCAGCTCACACCCTCCTCGGTATGAGGAAATTTGCGGTGTGGGTTCCTCAGCACACAGACCCAAATCGATGGAACAAACAAGGAAATGGGTCCCTGAGTGGGGCTCTGGGGCCCCAAATGTGCTGAGAGGCTCAACAAACACGGCCTGACCCGAGGGCTGGGCAGGCAAACCCCACGCCCCAGCAAAGCCCCTCCGCTCGCTTCCAGCTCTAATCCCGAGGCTTTAATGAGTGCAACGAGAGAGGGCAAATATTTACACTGAGGAGCTCAAGTGGGCAAACAAACCAGGCTTTACCAAGGGAAGCAAACACAGCACAGGCTGGGGTTCAAAGGAATGTTTCTGGCTCGGTCTGGGTCTCCAAAGTTGCTTTTTTTTCCCTTTGACAAACTGTTCCTTGTCGAGGCATCAGAGGCAGAGACACTGGATTCAGTCTGGGCAAACACACGTGGTACTGGGATGGAGGAAAAAAATGGGTTCTCCTTAGGTCTGCAGGCACTTTAGATTAATTTTTGCCTCTTTGGCAAGCAGGGAGCAACTTCCCTGTGCTCACACTGCCAAAGTTGCAATTCCAGCAGCAGCAGCAGCAGCCCCGTGGCCTCCAACACACAGAAACCACCTCCCCAGGAGCCCTTTGTGACAAATAACTACAGCTGAAAGGCTGAATCCATGCCAAGCCTCAAGCAAACACAACAGTGACCTGTTTGCAGGCTCACCCGGAGCAAAGGAGGGCTCTGGTGCCGGGGTTGAGGCTGCTGCAGCTGCACGGAGGGGTCTGTGCTGCTCCTGGAGGTGCAGAGCTGCTCTGGAGCAGCAGCAGCGGCTTCCCTGGCTGCAGCAAAGCCTTCCCAACCGTGGCCTGAAAGGCTGTGAGATAAATCACACCCCCTCCTGCTCCTGGCGTGAGGCAGATGCTCCGGCAATTAAGGAACACGGATCTTAGAGGAGTCTCCATCGGGCTGGGCCAGCAGCTCCCGCAGAGCCGGAGGTGGGAACGGGCTCCAGCCAAGCCACAGCTCCCCTGGTAGTCTGGAGAAGCATCCCCTGCACCCAGGGACGGGTTCTGAGGCACCAGAGTGCTCCTGGAGAGCGGGGACAGTGCAGCCCGAGTGCCTGGGGTCCCTGTCGTGCCAGGGTGATGCCTCCAGACCTGCGTTTTGGGGCTGCCATGGGGTTTGGGGCCATACCTGGCCATGGGAACTGGGAGGTGCCGGGTTCCCCTTCATGCAGAGGCTTTGGGGGGGTCTCAAATCCCATCCCTCAAAGCCTCAGGGCAGTAAGGAATCTCTCTTGCCCTGCAGGAACGGAGTGGGAGGGGAAGCTGCAGAAGCGCAGAGTGGCCGGGCAGTGATTTGGGGTCAGGTTTTAGGGTCAAGCCCCAGCTAAGTAACAATTAACCAAGGAGCTGGTTTTAGGGTCCCTCCTGCTTTCCTGGTGTGCCTGGCCGGGCTCGGGGGTTCCCCCAATCCCGCTGCTCCCGGCACAGCTGCTGGCAATGGGAACTATCGATTATCGGGCATCACGAGCTCCTTTCAACAGATGGGCTTTTAGGAGTGAATTAGGGGAAGTGTGCAGCGAGCAGAGCGTGAGCAATGCCTCTGATTCCTCGGGCTAATCCCGGCAATAATGCATATTTACTGACAGCGGCTCCCATTTATCCCATTTATCCACTTATCTGGGAAGCAGATCTCAGGGTAAACAACTCTGAGGCGAGTCCATGGCCATAAATCAGCATTTTTTTTTGTCCTAAGAGCAAACAGAAGGACGCGGCAGCTTCGCTCCTGCAGGAGAAATGACTCAGCTGGGAGCTGAGAGGACACAGCAGACCTTGCACTGGGTTTTGGTCAGGTTCCTCCTGCCTCTGCCATTCCAGCACGGGGCTCTGAGTTGAAAATATTAACTTTGCTGTGCTCTGACAGAGGACCACGCTCCATCCCCAGTGCTTCTAGGAAATAACTGTAAATTCTTATTACTGCTCGTGATCCCTCGCAGTCGAATCGCTTCTCATTCTCCCCTCTAAGCTGAGCCACTTCGGTGCTTGTGGTGCCTCTCTTGTTCTGGTTAATTATTTCTTTTCTCACTGCCGAGAATGAAGAGAAAGGCAGCGAGTGAGTGGGGGGAAAAAAGGCGAATCATTTTAAAACCTCACAAAAATTTGTCGTGATTGAGAGAGATTTGCTTTCTTTGCCACAAAAAGGTGACCTTAAATTTCCAGGTTCAGCAGAGAAGAGCGATTTCTGCTCGTCATAAAATCCTTAGATTGAGTCTGCATCCCAGTTAGTGTTCCATAAACAGGAAGGCAATTAATGAAATTAATGATTGGCATCAATGCGAGGGTTGGAACTCGAGGATTTTTAAGGTTCCTTCCAACCCAAGCCTTTCCACGATCCCTGTTATTCGTGTCCTTCTCTTTGCAAGGGAGAAGGGAGAAGAACTGGGGGGTGCCAGGTTCCCCCTCAAGCAGAGGCTTGGGGGTCTCAAATCCCATCCCTAAAAGCCTGTGTGTGTTCCGAGGAGGAGGAACCCGTTTGGGTCAAAAGGACGCCTTTTTAGGAGCACAGATTCGCAGCCCCAGCCTGCTGCTGATCTGTGCCTGCAGCTCCCATCATCTCTTGGAAGGTTCATTAAGGAGAGATGGGAAAGGCAGACCCGGGCTGGGGGATCCATTGAAAAGCCTCTTTGTTATCTCAGCCAGGTGGAGAAGCACCTCGATGGATTGGTTTCCATCAGAACAGGGAGAAAAGAATCCTTCAAGAAGAATCCTTCTCTGATGGTGGTGCCTGTTGCTGCTGGGGCCAGCTGCCAACCTCCTCTCCTCATCCCCTCTGGTATGAGTTCCCTCTGGAGGAGCTTTTTGTTGGAAACGTGGACGAGGGACACAAATGTCAGGGTGAGCTCAGAGCTGTCCCTCCCCAGCTGTGCCTCGGGTGCTCAAAAACCTGTGTAGAGCTCACTCCCTGTTATTCACAGCCCCGTTTATCATCCTCTCCCGAGTTTTTCCCACCTCTGGCATTGCAGTGCTGCCTGGGGATGGGGAGCCCAGGTTTGCTGGGAGCTCTCTGGAGGTTCTGGAGCTCTTGAACCCAGCACAGGAGAGCATTTACCAGGCTATGTTACACTCTGAACTGTGTTCCTGGGTCGTGTTCACACATCAGGATCTCCTTGGTGTTCCCACAGTGCCAGACTTGCCAGCTGTGTAACGGGAATGCTGCTGCTAATGCTCCAGCTTCCCTCCAGGAGGCTGCCTGGGCTCCTGGAGAGGGATGTGCCAGCCCATGTGGCAGCTCTGGGAATGTGTGCCACCGAAACGCTTGGAAGAGGTGCGGATCCAGGTCCTGGAGCACAAGGGTGAGAAAAGCCCCTTCCTCAGCTGCAGAGAGTGGATCAGAGAAGCTTTGTGGGGAGCACTAGACCAGGGGAGATATCACTGCACCTTGCCACTGATGTCCCAGCTCAAGCTCCCTGCTGATGCCTTAAGTGGCCACCTGAAACACAGAGACCAGACAAGAATTAAGAGAATAAAAGGAGGGATTTGTTTGAAGACCTTCAAAGGCTCACCCTGGGCAGTGCAGAGGCTCCACCCCAGATGGACCCTGGCTCACGGGTTCTCCACACTTTGATCAGTTTGGTTCATTTGCATCTCAGGGTTCATTCTCCAATGATCCCCTCAGTCCATGATGGAATTACCCCAAGTTTGCCCCCCTTTAGAGGCTTTGAGTTGACACATTTGGGGCCCGGTGTCCTTGGAGTGGGAACCTGCAGAGGTTTGTTGTGTGTGAGCAGCAGGAGAGAACAGCAGCTCACAGGCCACAAGAAAATCCAGAGTCACACACCAGGCAGTGCAGGGTTTGAAAAATATAAAAGTTAAAACCTAAGGCATCACTGCCAGGACCAAAAGGATTTTGGGGGTAGAAAATTGCTGATGTAGGAAGGGAACTCCTGGAACGGGCAGTGTGAGACCCCTTGGAAGAGCTTCTCTCGCCTCACGCTGAAGGAGGCTGGGTGCTGTGTAGGATACACACTGCAGACACGATGTACTTTATACATTATTTATACGTTGTTATGAAGAAGTGACAGTGGTTGGGGGAGGTGATTCTCCCCCTCTGCTCCGCTCTGCCACCTGCAGAGCTGCCTCCAGCCCTGGGGCCAACAGCAGAAGGACGTGGAGCTGCTGGAGCAAATCCAAAGAAGGCCACAGAGATGCTCCCAGGGCTGGAGCCCCAGGCTAGGAGAGCTGGGGGTGCTCACCTGGAGAAGAGACGGCTCCAGGGAGAGCTCAGAGCCCCTTCCAGGGCCTGAAGGGGCTCCAGGAGAGCTGGAGAGGGACTGTGGATGATGGATGGAGGGACGGGATGAGGGGGAATGGCTTTAAGCTGGAAGAGAGGAGGTTTAGGTGGGATAATGGGAAGGGATTCTTGGATGTGAGGGTGGGAAGACCCTGGCACAGGGTGCCCAGAGAAGCTGTGGCTGCCCCTGGATCCCTGGAAGTGTCCAAGGGTGCGGCTTTGAACCTCATCCCATCTCCCCTGCATCTTTTCCAGCCCTCACCCCTCCGCCCTCTCCTCCTTCCCGTTCCTTCACTGCCTTTCCCCCTTGGGCAGAGCCCACATTTGGAGGTTTCACCTTCCAGTCGTTGACAAAGAGCTGCAGGGATGGTGCAACCCGGCTCCTCCAGGAGCTCTTGGCTGGGACTAAGTCTGGGTGTATTTCCAAGAGGCCACCGTTGGCCTCAGCTGCTCTGACAAAAAGCCAAAGCTTTTTTGTCTTCCGGGGAGCACAGAAATCCCTCAAGGTTCTAAAATGGCTTGAATGTGAGAGGAGAAAAGAAGAGTTTGGAAAAAGGAGAGTTTGGAAATAGAAGAGTTTGGAAAAAGAAGAGTCTGGAAAAAGGAGAGTTTGGAAAAAGGAGAGTTTGGAAATAGAAGAGTTTGGAAATAGAAGAGTTTGGAAATAGAAGAGTTTGGAAATAGAAAAGTTTGCTTCCTTCCCGTTTCAAGGAAAGCTGAACCCCGTTAGACACCAGCCAAGGAAGTTTCAGCCCCAGGAATTAAAAATCTCGAAAATGATAAGCAGGGTTGTGTTTTTATGTAAGGAGATCCTGTCAGGAAACTGTAAATCGAAGCTGGCTTTGCTCTGCCTAATAGAGAACAGTAATAATTGTGTGCCATATTTGTGCTCTCACCTGCTCCTTCTCCCTCAGAAAAAGCATTTAAAATCATTTCTTCCCGTGAAGAAACATTTTGAAAGGAAGAACGCTGAATTTATTATTATTATTATTATTATATATTATTCATATAACGACAACACCCAAACTTTTCTCAGCAAGGAGCAGAAAGAGATAAAGATAAAGCCTCTGGCCCAAAGAGACTTGGAAATAAATGGAAATCAGGTTTGGATCTGCCTCCGTGTGTGTGCGCTCACAGAAAGTTTTTAAGTATTACTGAAGAAAGTGTGGGGGAAAAATTGAATTATACATCAGCTTCTTCACCACCAGGAAAAAAAAAATGGGCAAGCCTGCACGCTCTTGATAACATTTTAATAATTTACAACCTCAAATTTCACCCTGGGAGTGACTTTCAGGAGGAGGAGGAAGGAATCCTGTGACTGTAAACACAGCTGGAAGGGAATGGAAAGCCATGGGATCTTCTGCCCAGGGAAGGGAGATGGCAGGAGGAGAGGGGGAACGGCTTGTGTTGAGTGGGGAGATGGGAATCCTCCGTGGGGATCCTCCCTGGGGACCTCGGAGGGGACAGTAGGGATGAGGCAGAGCTTTTACACCCCCGGCCGCTGCATCCCTCGGCAGTGCTCGGAGCAAATCCTCATCCCAATCCTCGCCTTCTCCAACTGCGCTTGGGGCACCCTGGGCTGGGGGAAGGTGTCCCTCTGGTGGAATGAGGTGGTTTTAAGGTCCCTTCCAAGCCAAACCATCCTGGGATTCTGTGAAAACAGGCGAAATCCACCCTGCTTTCCCCTGGGGAGCTTTTCCCTGTGGCAAAGCACCGGGATTTCACGTTCTCTGGTGAATCCCACCTCCCTCAGCACAGCAGGAGCACCAGCACCGCGGGAATGCTGCCGGGGGTGTCTGTCCGAGCACCCCCAAGGGCTGGGTGTCCCAAAACTGCCGGTGGAAGCCACAGCTGGAGGGGATTGAGTGGCAGGAGCTTGTCCGTCCATCCCGTGGCTGCTGCCTGTTCTCCCAGCGGCTGCAGCAGGAGAGGAAGGCGCGATCCGGGATTCCCGGGATGTCCAGGAGGGGTTATGGATGAGCATGAGCGTGGGGATGTTACAGTGCACACAGAGGGCTTTGCACCCCATCCCAGACCTGCCTCACCTCCACCAGCTCCCTGCTGGGCCACCTGAGCGCAAAGCTTGGGATCTGGGAATTCTGGAGCAGCCCTGCCCAGCTGGGGCAACGGGATCAGTGCCAAACCCGGGGCTCAAACCCAAACCCAAACCCCAGTGTCAAACCCAAAACCCAGGGCAGGCAGAGCTGAGGGACCAACAGCTGGAAGGGCAGAGAAATGTGGGGATCATGTGGGGAAATCTGGAGTCAGCGGGGAAAAGCGGTGCCAAAAGTGTGCCTGGCACCCCCGAGCTCCCCCCAGGCCTGCCTGCAGTGCCAGCACCGGGGACAGGGAGAGCAGCCCTCGGGAATCTCTCTGGGATGACTCTCCCCTGATTTTTGCTGCTTCCCAAGCTGCTTTTGGGTGAATCCCTTCACCCCGTGGACGTGGCAGGATCTGCATTTCTGTTTGCCAGGGAATGTTGCTGTGATCACTGGAAGTGGTGCAGTAAAGCCTCTCCCCATTCCCCATCACCCTCACTGCCTCTGCTCCTGGGTGCTTTCCCCCTTGGGATGTTTGGTTGCCCGGGGTGGGTTGGGGAGGATGTCCAGCTGCATCAGGGGACCCAGGGAGGGGCTGGGATATGTGGCAGCAGGGTTTGGCCACCCAGCTGGTGGCACAGCCAGGGGACAGGGACACCAAAACCTGAGTGACATTGTCTGGCCACATCAGCTGCAAGAGGGCAGCCAGATCGCCCACATCTCCCAAAATCATTCCACTGGAGAGCAGGCAGAGGGTGTTCCTGCTCAGAGAAGGCTCTGTTGTATAATCCCTCCTCCAAAAGCCACCTTGGCAGCAGGAGCGGGAAGCTGGGGCCTCCGTTCTCCATTAAAATGGAATTTTAAGCATTTATATGGGAAGAGGTCACCCTGAAAACTCCCCATCCTCAGCACCTCCTCCTGCCTGTTCCTGGAGCATCCCTGGAGTGTTCCCAGCACGCAGGAGGCTGCACAGGCCTTTGTCTGCTGAAACCTGTTGTCCCACACTTTGTTTTCCCAAGGAGGCCATGGAAAAGCTTCCCTTGGGCAAGGTTCCCAGGGCAAGCTCAGCTTTGGGGCTACCAAAACCCAACAGGGTTCCAAATAATTCATTAGCGACATGAATGACTTTATCCACAGCATCCCTCGGAGCGGTGCTGGCTGCCCACACCTCGTTCTGCCCTGTGGCTGTCGGCTGCATCCATGGGAAGGGGCCTTTGGGCAGCTGGTGGTGCCTCCTGCTCATCCCTGCTCCATCCAGCTCGGGATGGCCGGGGCTCGGGCTCTGGAAGCCACTAGATGTCAGGGTTACTCCGTGCAGCCCTGACACCCGCCAGATGTGGCACAGCTGGCTTGACCTGGAGGTCCCCTGTGTGTCCCCTAGGGCAGGCCAGGGCCAAGCAGGGCCTGTGTGGTACCAGGAATGAGAGGAAAAGCCGGGAGAAAGTGAGATGAAGGCTTTGTCCCTGCAGGCTGTTCGCTGTCTCCCTCTGGAATGACAGCCACGGGTTGGGTTGTCCAGGGAATTTCGGGCTGTTTGCAGGAAAAACCGGTGCCCAGAGTCATGGGTGTGTCCAAACCGGCTGCTGGTGGTCACCCAGCCAGGAATGTGCATGGACAGCCTGAGTAGGTTTGGATTTCCTGCTGAAAATCCAAATCCCCCTGAATCCCCCACACCTGCGCTGACCACGAGTGTGACCAATAGTGACCCCTGAGCTGCCCTGTCCCGCCTGGAAACTCATTTTGATCCAATGTAATTTAGCCTTTACAATCACCCTCTCCTTTAAAACCCTCAGCACTCAAATTTTGGCAGGGGAAAAAAAAGTGGGAAATGGTTCTGATTTTTTACAAAAAGTGTGAAAAAGTTCAGATTTTACAAAGACCCCAAGGTTTTCTTTAGATTAAAAATATTCAGCCGAAACTGCCCAATTTCCTGAAGCGTGCCAGTTGTTTATTGCATTCACTCTAATATTGAACGCTGGGTTTGCATCATAGATAAGGATTATTAACCACTCATTTTCATGTAAGAGGAATTGAAGGAAGTTATTTCGTTAGAAACGGGAACGTGGCAGCTTAAACAAGAATTAAGAAGGGGAAATGGCTTCCCACTGCCAGAGGGCTGGGTTAGATGTGAGGGTGGGGAGGCCCTGGCATAGGGTGCCCAGAGAAGCTGTGGCTGCCCCTGGATCCCTGGAAGTGTTCCAGGCCAGGTTGGATGGGGCTTGGAGCACCCTGGGCTAGTGGGAGGTGTCCCTGCCCATGGCAGGGGGTGGAACTGGATGAGCTTTAAGGTCCTTTCCAACCCAAACCATGCTGGGACTCTGTGAAAGGACAGAAATGGGGGTCTCTGAGCATTGGCAGGGCAGACGCTCAGCGGGTGGTTGACCTCGTTTCTCCCCAGATGCTTTAGAAAGTGGTGCAAGACTTTCTGTCTTTCCTGCCCCTCCTGGAGACTCATCCTGGTCTGTGGGAGAACACAGCAAACCTGGGATTTGCAGCTCCGTGGCCCTTCCCAGCCCTTTCCAGCCAGAGCTGTAGCTGTGGCCTTCTGACCACGCATTTAATCCCGGAGCTTTCTCTACCGTTCCCATTCTCAGGCTGAACAACTTTCCATGGTGACAAGTCCCGCGAACTAATTATGGCCCTGCACGAAAATTTCTTTTCCTTTATCAGTGTGAATTTTCTGCCTGTATGGGGAAAGTGGGCTATTCATTAGGAGAAAAAAAATGAACTCAATGGCTTTTTTGTAGTTAGAGCTTCTCGAATCCCCTTCTCAGCGAAGGAATCAACAATTACAGCTGGCTCTGGGTTCCATCACCACTTAGGCGTGATGGATCTGCAATTCCATGGTTTTCATTAGAGCAAATAGGCACCCAAGTCCATCAATAAACCATATGATGTGCAGGGACCCTGATAACAGCAGCCTATTAGATTCATTAGCGCTAATCAGGAGGGAGGCATCGATGGCAGCTCGCGGATAATGCTCACTTAAAGAAGTGCTTTTTGGGGTGAGTGATTCCAGTGATGTGGGAGCGCTGGAAAAGCTCTGGAAGCAAATGTCAAGCCTGCCTCGTTCCCTGGAAAAGAAGGGGGAAAACCTGCAGATGAGATCATGCAATGAACATTTTTATCAATGATGAGGGCACACCATGGCAGCAGGTGAGGAACAGAGAAGAGGGAAGGGCTGAGGGAACATTTGCAGTGGGAATGCGTTGGACACTGGTTTGAACCACAGAAGTTGGGAGCGTTGGGAATGCAGCCAGACGTGGTGGGCAGCCCAGGATCTCCTGGCACATACAGGAAAGGGGAGATCAGGAAAAAAAATCCCACTATGGATGGGATGAGGTTTCTTCGGACGGGATCCAATCCAACAAATTCATTGTCCTCTTAGAATCCTAAAACTTGGTGAACTTGTTACAGCTGCTGAGGTGGCCACAGGAAATAACTGTGGTGACAAACCAGTAGAAAAGCAGAGGGGAAGGAAGTAAATGTGGATCTCTCTCAAATCACATGAGCGAATCCAGGAAATTTGGCAGAAACCTGCTGGAAAACTGGGGGGCCTGAAGGTTAAGGAGGCAGTCTGGAAGTTGGCTGATAAGTACAAGGGAAAATACGTTGCAAAAAATTCCAGCTATGGCAGGGTGACTAAACATATTTTAGCAGCAAGGTGGGAACCTTCCCGAAAGGAGAAAGGAGCAGAAAGGATGGAAAAAAAAGGCCGATCATAAAAAAAAAAAAAGATGTGACACAAAAGTTGGGAAGTGTCAGGAGAGAATGAAAATCGAGCAATTCAAACTTCACTGGAACTCTCAAAATATATTAAAACCTCCAACAAAAGGCTGTCCCTGGAGCCTCTGCTCTTCCGAGTTCTTCCCTTGTGTAGCTAAAGATTGCAGCTAATCCAGGAGGGCCCAGACTGGAAATGAATGTGTTCCTAGAGATTGTGCTGGAGGCTGGGATGGAGGCGGAGCGGAGCCGCAGGAACAGAACGGAGCTGGATGCAGGATGAACGTCTTGGGGTGCTCGGGCTGGTGGGGTGAGGGTGGGAAGGGGGAGTCAGACTGGGGGAATTGTCTCCATCTTGACTCCTGAGATCCTCCCCGTGGTTTTGCAGGTCTCCTGGCCAGGGCTGGTGGGATGAGGGTGGGAGAGGGGAGTCAGACGGGGGGAATTGTCTCCATCTTGACTCCTGAGATCCTCCCCGTGGTTTTGCAGGTCTCCTGGCCAGGGCTGGTGGGAATATCATCCAATGGAAGAGCAAAAGCAGGGCCTGAGGGCGTGGGAGAGAAAAGCAGGGTCTGCAGCAGATGAGGTACTCTGAGTCAGCTCCTGTAGAAGCTGCAACAGGTCTGGAAGGAAAAACTGAAGATTTTGAAGAAACTTGTGGAAAATGGGGAAAAACCCCGAGCTGGCATGGCTTCTAAATAGATCAAAGCAAGGTGGGCACTGGTGAAACCATGTAGGGATTACTGATGGGGAAGGAGACTCTTACAAGACAATGAGGAAAGGCTGGGAGAACTGGGATCGTTCAGCCTGGAGAAGAGAAGCTCCAGGTGATCTCATTGTGACCTTCCAGTGCCTGAAGGAGCCGACAAGAAATGTGGAGAGGCTTTTTCCAAGGGATGGAGTGACTGGACAAGGGGTAATGGCTTCCCACTGCCAGAGGGCAGGGTTAGATGGGATATTGGGAAGGAGTTCCTGAGTATGAGGGAGGTGAGGCCCTGTCAGAGGTTACCCGGAGAAGCTGTGGCTGCCCCTGGATCCCTGGAAGTGTCCAAGGCCAGGCTGGACGGGGCTTGGAGCAGCCTGGGACAATGGAAGGTGTCCCCGCCCATGGCAGGGGGTGGGACTGGATGAGCTCTGAGGGCTCTTCCAACTCAAACCATCCTGGGATTCTGTGAAGACTCCCAAGTTCATTGATCACCCTCTGGGAATGATGATCCTCACTTGGCAGCCACGACCATCCCTGCTCCTGCTCCACGCTCCCAGCTCTCCATTTTCAGGGACAGCTGGATGTATCCAGCAGAGAGCAGCCACCAGCCTGGCACTCCCAGCAGACACCGGCCTTTGGTTTCTCTACCTGATGCAGAGGCTTCTCCTCTGGGCCATCACCTTTCCTGCCAGCATGGGACTGAAAATCACAGCAGGACTTTGTTTGTAGCATCTCAGAGGAGGAAAAAAGGAAGGAAAAGGAATCTTTTCCTTCACCTTCAACACCGACACAACCCCTGGAGGGAGCTCAGAGTCTGGCACAGCCTCATCCCTCCCTCTGGAAGTGTCTCTGTAGCTCTCTTTTGCCATCCCGCAGATCCCAGCCTGGCTTTGCCGTGCTCTGGGTGCTCCTGTGTCATCTGGCACCACGGTGGTGTGATCCTGAATCCCTCGGTCTCATCCCGATGGGAAGGATGGATGTTGGCAGAGGGGAAGCGTGGGATCCAAAAGCCCAGAGAACTGCAGGATATTCCCTGTGCTCTGGACAAATACTGATTGCTCCAGCAGCCTCCTCCCCTCGTGGATGCTCCAACACGGAACACGAGCGGTGACAAACTGGAGCAATTACTCCCCACGTTCCCAATCACTCCATTTCCCTCCCCCCGCTATTGATTTTGGAAACACTGCTTGAAAAGAGCAACGGCAAAAAAAAACCCCCCTTCATGGCCTGTAATACCTAAATGGAAATTTAATCCCTGCTCCATCTACCATCCCTCGGCTGCATTTATTTTCCAGGCACATTTGGATTGTTTTGTTTACTGCTGACTGTGTTTATGATTATTTTAATAGAGAGCGTTGCACGATACATTTTGTATGAAGGTCACTGCTTAGATATTCTCGATTGGAGCGGCACGGATTCCTAATGAATCCACGCCGCCTCTTGCAGGGCTCTCTCCATTTCCGACGGGGCTCCTGCTGCAATCCCACATTAGCCATGTGCCGGATCCATCCCGTTCTCCGCCGCTGGATTTAGCGGAGTGGGAAGGGCGCTGGGAAGTGGCTGATGCCGATTGTTTCACCCAGGGGTTAATGCACTGCCAGCATAAACACGGCCAGCAGCCACCAGCCCGAAACGGGATAAATGGAACATTTCAGGAACCCTCGTGCGTGCCCCAGGCGTTTCCCTCTTTTTGGTGCCGGGCTCGGAATGAGCTCTGAGACAGCGGTTCCCGCTCACAGAGAATTTGCCTTTCCAAAGTGTCCATTTCTCCCCAAGTATAGCCCCCAGCCCGCTGGAATCGTCGATATTTGCAGTTCTGGTGTGCTGAGCCGTGAGAGCCGTTCGGAGCGCTCGATGAATCCCTGATGCTCCCCGCGTTCCCTCCCGCCTTTCCCCTGCTCCATATTCATGAGACAAGACTTGTTTTGTCTTCCTGACCGGCTGGCATCAGGTCCCAGGGAGGAATTCTGGAAGGAGTTCTGCTCGACAGCGATATTCTGGCCGTGTACTGAAAATAAGGGGCTGTGTCCGCTTGCGTTCACTGGGCAAGGTGTGATCCACTGGACAGCAGGACTTTCCCAGCTCTGAGGATAAGGATTGGTAAATAAGGAGATCCAACCTTCCTCCACGGCAGTTTTAGTGGATTTGGGGAGGACCTGGACCAAGCAGGGAGAGGGAGAAAGGCTGTACCAGCGTCATCACCACTCTAGGCCTGGACAGATTAGAGATGTTCGGGTGAAGGATCTGCTCCAGTGTGGATTGAGTTCAGAGCCGGGTAACATTCCCCACAAACTCCAGCTCGAGGGTTTTGTTGTCTATGTGTAGAGTCATGGAATCATTGAGGTGGGAAAAGCCCTCCAAGACTGAGTCCAACCATTCCCGCAGCACTTCCAAGGCCACACTGACCCACGTCCCCAAGCACCACATCCACGTCTTTTAAACCCCTCCATGGACACGACTCTCCCAGAGCTTTGGGCAGCTGTTCCAGTGTCCGACCACCCTTTTGGTGAAGAATTTGTCCCTAATATCCAACCTAAACCAGAGGTGGAGCAACTGGAGGCCCTAGTTTCTCTGTATTGACGGATTGTTCCTCCCCGATCCAAGTGGACTCTCAGCATCCTTGGCACAAGGAGCATCCAGGGAATGGATGAAACCCATCCCCTCCTCTTTGCCTGAGCCACTCTCTGCTCATGTCCTTTCTGATCTCTTGTTCTTGTCCAGGAAGAAAAGGATTATCCCTTGATGGATGATTTGGATCTGTAGCTCAGGTTGCTGTGGGGAGCTCTGCTCCAGTTTTCCTGCTCCTTTCTCCAGGTACGGGGTGGGGAGGGCCCCAGCGGTCTCACAGGTGTGTTCAGGTGTGCTCGCCTCCGAGCCTTGCTTGAAACAGCTGGGTCCAAGCTGCCTTTGGACACTTTGGGATGCTTTCCAATCCTTCTTTCTCCCTGGGAAGTGGCCATTGAAGAGCTCTGGGCTCGGTTCCCGTCTCCTGGTTGTGATTAGATGCTCAGCAGCTCAGCCTTGGCAGAGGGAGGGATCCCTCCAGCTCGGTTAGGCTCGGGATGGTCTGGGATCCATTAGCACGAGGCAAAAAAAATCGCAGATAATAAAAACAACACAGCCCCTAATGATCCTTTTTATGCAGTCTGGCTTCTATTCCAACAAAACACAAGCAGAACCCTCTTTCCAAGAGTTCCTGGAGAACAGACAGACACAAATGCCTGACTCCAGTGTGCTTTCATCTCCCAGCATCAGGAGACACCACATCTATCTCTGCCTTCATCATCTTTTATTCCCACCACCTGCTGAGAGCTGGAGCCGTACCTGGGCGGAATTTTCGCCTGTTTGGTAATCTTTGCCTCTTCTGCTGTTGTGTCCCAGAGCTCTGGGAGTGTTCCGTGTGTTATTTTCTCCGGGAAGCATTTTCTCATTTAAACACTCAGCCGTGCAGCCTCCGGAATGTCAGTGGGCATTACAAACAAAGGGAAAAGGATCTGGAAAAACAAACCCCCGATCCACCTCGGCCATCCAAGAGTTTGTTCTTCCTTGCAAGGCAAATTTGAAGGTTGGCAGGAATCAGCAGTCCTTCCCTGTCCCAAGGAGATGGACATGACTCCAACCTGGAAGGAAAAGCCATTCCGAGGACTCTCCAGAAACTCTGGCTGCCCGAAGTGGTACTTCCTCCTTTTCTTAGTGAGTAGTTCAGCCCTTAGAGTGAAAACGTATCTGGCATGTGGCCCTGTTCCATCACATCTGGGCAGGGTGGGGAGAAGTGGAGCTCAGCATTCATGGCCGGAGAGGTCCCTCCTGCTTTTGGAATCCCACCCAGGAGGCAGAGGAGGCCTCACTTGTCAGCCTTGCCAGCCTCGGCATCTCATCTTCCTCTAGAACGGAATCGTAAATTGTCCTCAGCTTTCATGAGCTCCCTGGATTAGGAGCTGTCACCATCTGCAATTGAACCCCTCACGGCCAGACTGGAAGGTGAATCCTGGTGGTGAGGACAGACACATTCCCAAGTCATTCCCAAGAAGACTGAGGGGACAAAGGGGTCCAACTCCAGCAGCACAGGCTGTAAATCAAAGCAGGTTTTGCCAAGGAGCTCCTGGGCAAGAAGCAAAGAGGGCTGTGGACAGTCCTGAAAGTGAACCAGACCATTCCTCACCCCTTTCCACAGGCAGAGCTGGGATCTGTACTCTGAGAGCTGGAAGTCACGGAGTGGAGACTTCAGGGTTGACTCTTGGTGTGCTCCAGCTCCTCCTCACAACTCCTCACCTCCCAAAATCATGTGCAGTCCTTGGTGTGCTTGGGCAGGGCTGGGGAGCATCTCCTGGGTGTTGTGCCGGGTTTGGATCATCGCTGCTTCAAGACCAACGAGAAGTAGGGAACAGGTACAACAAATCTGCTCCCAAAGCATCCAGGTCTGGAAAAATCCCTCCGTGGCCTGAAGCTTAAGGAACCCAACTCAGCTCCAGGTGAAAAGTGGCTTTCACTAAATTAGGCAGGCACAGGGTGCTTGTTCAGGGCTTTTCTCTTCCACGCCATAAATTAAAATAGATGTTGATAACATCCTTCTCTCTTCTGTCCTTGGCCGTAACAGATCTATTCTGTGTTTAGGGTGGAAATATTTGCCATCATTCATATTTTGGCTCGATGTAGATAGCTGGGTGACCTTTAGCAGCCTGTGATATATAGAAAAGCTGATTACATGTTCCTTGATTTCATAGGAGGGATCAATATAAACAAGATTAGGGAAAAAAATACCGTTTCATTCGTTTTAAACAAATCCTGGCAATGGTTTCTTTGAGAAACTCAGACCTCCAGCACTCGGAACGAGGATTTGAAAGCTGGCAGGGAGTCACAAAGATGACTTTTGATGTAGGTGTAAAACCTCTGCCCAGACTTGTCCAGTCCATAAACTCTGAGGATCTTCCTGCACGTGGGCTCAGTTCTCAGTTGGACAGAAGGAGCTGAGGCCCCTGAAAGCCCCAGGGAGGTGGGAGCTGCTCTCACAGCCCCGGCTGGAGGTTGTTTTAAACTCCACGGCACCGCATTCCTTGCAACCTTCTTCTTGTGCTGGAACAGCTCTCCCTGGTTTCCATCAGCAGCACTTTCTGTGGTAACTCAGGTCGGGGTGTAGAAGACTCCTTGCCAAGCTCTGGAGGGAATGGGACCACAGCTGAAGGGTTTGGGGAGCAAATGAGGAAAGGCTGTGAGAGGATGGAGTGGGAGTCCTCCACCTCCAGACCCCATGGGCTGCTTGGACTGGGGATTCCAACCCTGGGGCAGGAATTGGGCAGGGATTTGCCCCTGACCTTCTGTCACACAAGTGTCTGAACATCCTTGTCTTCATCTGAGCCAGCCCAGCGTCGTGTCTGCGCACACGGATCGAGCTCAGCCATCCTGCTCCAGGTGGGATTAGGGGAGAGGCTGCTTCCTCTCCGGGAATGCTCTGCCAGCTGGCAGTGGAATTGTTTGCTGTCTTCTGCAGGCTGACGGAGTCTGAGGGATCACACACCGCATTATGAGCACATCCCAGTTCACCTCCAGCAGGAAATCCACTCTCCCAGGTCCCCTCCCGAGGCAGATTTAAACGTGACTTCCTTCCCAGCCTGTGGAGACTGAGCCAAAGCAGCTCCAGGTCACTGGAGCTTTGGGAGAAAGACCAAACCAGGCTGTGACGCTGCAAGGGCCTCGTGATGCCACTGAAATCATCAGCTGCAGAGCCCTCAGTGAGGATAAAAGTGCTGCTCCAGTCCCTCCTCGTGTGCCTGCAGCCACAGAGGAGCGAGGCAGAGCAGGAATGTGCGGTGGGGATGATTATCCCGCTGCTGGGGAGAGCAGCTGCGCTCCCACCGCCAGCTACGCTCGCTCCCGTTTCCACAGAAGACGTCAGAGATTTTCCCATTTGTTTGGTTTCCCGGGAATAGAAATGTATTTGTTCCACGTCCCCAAGACTCCAGAGTCTGTGGATGCACCTGCGAACACCTGGGGGGCTGCTCTGACTTGTGGGTGGTTTGTGGGTGACTGTGGGACTGAGCTCAGTCCTTCTCCATCACTGATGGCGGCAGAGGAGGTAAATCCACGGAGCAGGAGCCTCTCCCTGCTCCTTCCTCTTCCTACCAGTGGCTGTGAGGAGTTGAGAGCAGAAAACTGCTCAGTGAAACCATATTTTACTGTATTTTACAGCCAGGAGTGAATCCTCAGGGAACGCTTTCCTTAGGAGTCAGCCAACGTCACCACCATGGGCCTGGTTCTGTCCTCATCCGCCTCATCCGGGCGTCCTGGGCTGGGAGCAGCACTCAGAGCTTTCACAGCTGATTTGAATAGGTTTGATCCCTGGTTTGAACACATCTGATGTGCCTTGGAAGAGCATTTCCAAGCAGGTCTTCACAAATCAAATCCCTGTTCCCGATGCACGGATCTCTCATGGTTATTAGGAGAGCGCTTTTATTCCTAACAGGTAGAAAACAAAAGCAGAGAAATGAGGCGTTTGGAGATGTTTTCCCCTAAAAGAGCTTTTAATCCAGAAGAGAGAGAAATGCGTCCTGCTTTGAAAATAAGGGGAAACACATTAAAAACTGGAACGAACTGTTTTGATTTAATGCTAATTAGGAAAAAGGCATGAAGGAAAACATCAACTCGGAGTCAGAGCTGATTTCTATGTCTGGTATCACTCTGAACTTCTGTTTATCTCGTCCCAGTTGTTATAGCAGGAAGGAGACCTACTCAGACACAGAATAGTTACATTTTCAGGCTGTCCCTGGTAATGGAGAGGAGATTTATTATCACTGACATACCCCTAACAGGAGCCTTTGCCAGGTGGAGAAGGCTCTCTCAGCTGGGATTGACAATTTTCCTCATTAGTTCCCCCATTTCTCTGAGGTCTCCACGCCCCTGCACACCTCACCTCTCTCTGTCCACTGCATTTTCCCCCCAGAGCTGTAAGGAAAGCCCCAGCCTGGGGGAGCCACCTGCTCTTCCTGCATCACCCCCCTGAACCAGTGCGGGATGGGAGCTGGAAGTGACAACGTGCAAAGGAATTTCTGGTCGGAGGAAGAGGATCATCTTTCATCTAATGCGGATTAAAAGGTGCTGATCTGGCCCCAAAACAACAGAGTGTTCTTCCTGGAGCAGCTCCTCCCTCCTGTTTAATTGCCAAAGGCACGAGAAGAGGCAGCGGGTCAGGGCCCTGCGGCACAAAGGACTCTGAGGAGCATTGCAGAGGGCAGGGAGGTGGTGGCGCTCCCAAATCCATAAGGAATGCTCAGCTTCTGCAGTCATTTCTGGAAAAAAGAGTGACCACAAACCCTGGCAGCGTCACACAGTGCTCCTGCTGTCCCATCGTGTCACAGGAAATCTCCAGAGCTTCAGGGAATCATGGAATCACAGAACAGTTTGGGTTGGAAGGGGCCTCAAAGCCCATCTAGTGCCACCCCCTGCCATGGGCAGGGACATCTTCCACTAGCCCAGGGTGCTCCAAACCTCATCCAACCTGGCCTTGGACACTTCCAGGGATCCAGGGGCAGCCACAGCATCTCTGGGCACCCTGTGCCAGGGCCCCACCTCCCTCCCAGGGAACAATTCCTTCCCAATACCCCACCTAACCCTGCTCTCTTTCAGTTTGAAGCCATTCCCTCTGATCCCGTCAATACAATTCCTGATGGAAATTGTACAATTCTGCAATTCTGGCCCAAGCCTGGTCCCCGGGGTTGATGGAGCAGCTCCAGCTCCACCTGCTCAGCACAAGGAGCTTTAGCTGGACTTGTCCTCCCCAGGGAAACACTGTTCACTTCTCCCCATGGATTTTTCCCCGTCACTCAGCTGGAAAGTCTGGCATTATCCTCGTGGCATCCTCTGTGGATGTAACTAAACTTGCCAAATCCTCCCTGCTCCTGCTTTAGGGCCTGTGTGTGCTGTTTTGCCTGAAGGTACAGAGCACACAATCAACTGAAATCAGTGTTTGGAGCCAGTGCCGGGCTGTTTCCACGAAGGCTCCTTGTTGCTATGAAATCCCACATTTTGGGTTGTTAGGAGTGTAAATATGGGGGTAGGCTCCTGTTTCATACCCCGCACTTCAGCTGGAAGGATTCGCCATCGTTTCAATTAAATCCATTAAAAGAAAATCCATGCCAGTGGTATTTCCTTACAAAACATCACCAGTGAGAACAGGAGGATACAGGAAATCAAAATCTATCATTCTTTCCTCAGGAATGACAAATCCAACAAGTGGGAGGGACGGGCTGGGTGATCCTTAAGGTCCCTTCCAATTTAAACCATCCCAGGATTTCATGAAGTTTATCAATAACTTCTGTCACATGGCTTTAGGGGAGATCGTGCAGGCTCCCGGAAATGCCAGGGGTTTTTTGGGAATTCCAAAAGTTACTTGTAGAATATCATTTCTACATTTGTAGGATTTTATTTCTACAAATAACTTTTGAAAGTTATTTGTAGAATTTTAGAAAATAATTTTAAATATCAGGATTGCCCACGGAGGGTGGAAGAGCCTTTAGTGAAGTCATTATCTCCTTGCACCCCCACCTTGTCCTCTCTCCTGGGTTCCCTGGACAACCACCTCCTTCACCCCACTGCCAACATCACCTTTCTCTCCCCTGAAGGACCCTTAAGGTCTCACCTCTCCCCAGTTTCAAGGACGGTTGCTCAGGTTTTTGCTAAATCTGAACATTCACAAACCTTGTTCACATTATTTGCTGCAGATCCTGGCCCAGATCCCAGAACTGGTCATTTTTTCTGTAGTGCTCTGTGGACAAGGGTTGGTGGAGTTGTCCCATCAATCCTGACTCAGTTTTGAGGGATCAGAGGTTGGGAATGAGGCAGAGCAGGAACTTGGCCCAGCTTTGAGCTGACCTGGGGTATTCTGCAGGCAGGGAAGGGCCTTGGGTGGGTGGTTCCAGCTGCCCACAGAGGTGGCCAGGGTCATTTGAAGGAGCATCCACCTCAGGGCTGCTGAAAATCACTTGATGGGACCTTGTAATTCCTCTGTGTTATTTTCCAGTCCTGTGTGGGCATCCCTGATGGATTCAGATACCTCCAACAGCACTGGGACGCATGGTTTGGGGTGGGATATCATGGAATCATGGAATGGTTTGGGTTGGAAGGGACCTTGAAGCCCAACTCCCTCCAGCCCCTGCCATGGGCAAGGACACCTTCCACTGGAGGATTTGGAAGGCCAGAGAAGTTCTTCCATGTGCTCTTTCTCCACATGGAAACACATGGAAAACCGAATATCCAGAGACATTTACAGCAGCCTTTAATGGGAGCTTTGTGCCCGGGAGCTCCGGTCTCACCTCCTGAGGCGTTGCTGGAGAACTTTTCCTCCCCAGCTGTCCTTTTCTTACCCACCTTCCTGAAAGAGTTCTGGCTCTCCGCGCACTCCTGAGTCATTGAAATCCGGGCACAGCCATTTCCCAAGGCGGGATCGGGAGGAGGAATGCGCTGGGTGCCGGGACCGTTTGTGCCGTGGCTCGGAGCCAAAGGCAATTAGCAGCCGACATGAATCTCTGCTGCTCGCCACTCAGCCATGTGCAAATGGCACTTCTTGTCCTGTGGGTTAAGGAATGGCAGTTTAGGCTGTCAAGCCGTGCTCAAGTTTGCTGATTGAAGGGGTTTGGGGCTGCGCTATTACAAAAACGATGTTGGAAAAAAACGCTCTTAATCCCTGTTTTATGAGGCACGCGCCGGAGAAAGGCGAAGCCATTTCTTTCTGGAGAAGTAGCAGAATCAGCAGCCGGCGACAGGAACACATTTGTCCCCTCCAGTCTGAACAAAGTCAAAGTGGAAACTACAAACAAAGGTGTTTATGAACTTCTCAGGGCTCCTGTGAATGATCTTGGGCTTCCACCGGGGCCGGAATAACAGCTCAGTGGGGGTTTGTTTTCCCTCCTGCCGCAGCCCCATTTCGTTCTCCCTCAGTCTTCCTTTCTCCCCCTTTTTAACCCAGGGATGTGGTTTTCTGCTGTCATCTGTCCAAGGCTGTTGGCTGTTGGAGACGCCGTGTCCCGCGGCGAGGGGCCGAGGAGGGGCCAGGGATCAGATGCGGCCGCGCCCCCAAAGCCGCGCACGGACTTCCTTTTAATCGTGGTGGAGAGGAGTTTTCTGCTGGGGCTTTTGCTTGTTTAAGAGGCTCCGGCCCATATCCCGCTCCTGAGGTATTCCTAAAGCACTCACACTCCACATGACCCCTCGGCCTCAGCCGTGTGGGATGAGGGATTGGGCTGGACCTATTGAATTAACCCCGGGCAGGGCTCCAGGTACAGGGGATTTGCTTTGGCTGTCGGAAGGCTCTCTGTGCTTTGACAAAGGACTCTGTGCATTATTTTGAGGTCCCCATCCCCTCCTTCTGCTCTCTGCAGGCCTTGGACCTGTTGCTTTCTGCTCTTGGGTCTTTTCCCCCTGCTGGGCCCAGCACCCATCCACTCAAACTCCTGTAACCCTTCAGATTTGGCAGCAGTGAAGCTTATGGGATGTGCCTTTCTCGTCTCAGCCAGTTTTCTCACCTCAGCCGCTGGAAGAAAGGAGTCTCCAAAACACCAAACCTCCTAAAACACTCAGAGGCAGAAGAGAGAAAGAGGCACATGAGTAATATCCCCATGGAGAGGGGGAAGTCAAGCTCGTGGGTCATTCACCCCTCGTCTCCTCCACCTAAAGCAATGCACATCGTTCAGGCATGGCTGAGAGACACCAAAAAAAAGTAGCTTTGGAAAGAAACCCATTTTTTTCCCAAGCCATGATGGTGCACAAGAGGCAAATACATCCCCGAATGCCCGGGAAAAGCTGAGTGGGAAATCAGCCAGTGGGAAAGCAGAACAAAAAAATGGGCCCAGGAAATCAAACCTTTTGAAGCTCGGGGATTTTCAAGCTCCCTCCTCATTTTCTCCGATCTTTAGAGCACGGTAATGAGCAGCAGGGAGAAATGAATCACCACCTTGTGATGCAGATAGTCTGAGGAAGAGGAGTCATTTGAGCTGGGTCTATCCCCTAAAGGTTAATTCTTATGTGTTACCTTGCTTTAATTGTTTTCCTTAGCCTGCTGATGGATCTGCCTCGCTGAAGGACATTAAACACTTCCTTCCTTCCAGGAACAAAAGCTGTTAAGAGCGGAGGTGAGAAATGAAGATGTGGTTTGGCTTTCATGGCTTCCATAAAGCTTTTTTAGCGCCGGGTGGGGAATTCCAGCAGCACCCCAAAGGGTTGGCAGCAAACGTCGGGATGTGAGGAAATAAATTGAGGAAAGGCACCTGACTGTGGTTCCTTCTCCTCAGCCCTGGCTCCAGAGGTGGGTCTGGGTTTATTTCTGCCCTTTTTGGGTGGCTGTGACGGGCTGGGGGTGGCCAGGAGAAAGGAGAGCTCCCACTCGGACCTGGGAACACCTTGAATACCGAAGGGTTCCCTTGTGGGGGTTTTGACATTTCCACAAGCTTCTATTCAAGCTTTTCATGACAAAAATACAATGATTTCATGGAAAGGGAAAGTCAAAACGAAGCTGAGAGCAAAATCAACCCCGAATGTTTTTACCTCATGGAAATGAAACATTTTGATCCTGTCAAAACAAACCGAGAAAGTTGAAACAATCTGTTTTGATACTTCCCAGTCGAAATCAACACGTTTCCTTCAAAATGTTTTGATTTCAGTCCGACTGCATTTTCCTACGGGGGAAGAAACTCCACAACATTCGCCTGAGACGCTTCCGCCCGGATCTGGCACCGGATTTATCACAAGAAGCTCGGAGCAGGTCTGGAAGGCTGACTGGGGAGCAAGGTACTGTCAGGTTGGATATTGAAAATGCACCCGTTATCTCTGTATTAGGATGGAAAAGGAGGAAAAGGCATCCAGTGTATTCCAACAGACCAGGAGAGGGACCCTCGGGAAAACAGGATGGTGGTGGCATCTCAGCCTCTTTGACCCTCCCGTGGGAAGGGTCCTGCAGAGCCACTGGACTCTGTGCAGGGATAACGGGATGAGGTGATAGATGGTTAAGGGGCATCAGAGCAGAAATTTGCAGAGGTAAATGACTTTAAATGTAGAAAAAATAAAGGAAGGAATCAGAGGAATTTGTCACCAAACTGTTTTTGGATCTTATGGAAAGACGAGGAAGGACCGAAGAAGGAAATGGAATTGCGATTGCAGTAACTGAATTAATTTCCCAAGGATACAAATGCAGCCCATGCTGAGGATGCCTGGGTTTATAACCTCATCCCTCCTTTATAACCAGGCCACTCCTCGAGGGAGGGAAAAGCTCCCTGGGGTTGGTATCTGAAGGATTGGCCTGGTGGTGACCGGTCAGTGCTGAGCCACGGCCACCACCAGCCCTGTCACCAGCACCAAACCCAAACTGCCACCACCAAACGCTGCAGGGGAAGGTCCCGAGGCCCCTGGCCACAACTCAAGCCCAGCCTAAGGCTGAGGAGCAGTTCCTGCTCCCCCGTCTCTCCGCAGGCCTGTTGGGCCAGCACACCCGCGAGGAGAGCTCAGCGGGCTGTAAATCCATCCAAACGCTCCGGATGCGATCGCAAACCCCAGGAGCGTGCACTCCGTGCCCTGCTGCAGCCTCACGTTCAGAACCACCTCCCTCCCCCTTCCCTCCCCACTCTGCTTCGCTCTGATCACCCGAGAACAAAAGGCCGGGTTTCCTCTGCTTTCCTTTCAACTCCTCCTCGTGACAGAGCAGACGCCTCCTCCCCTAAACCCCTGGCACGTGGCTGGCTGCTGTTCCTGGAGACAGGCATGGACTTCATGCCCTTCCTGCTCTGTCGTTATCTCCTGATCTCCTGATGGCATAAACCAGAGAATTCCTTTTCTGAGTGCTTGGCTCGCCCACGTTCCCCTCAGGAAAGAGGATTCCAGTGTCGTATTCAACAGGCGGTAATGATCCAGCTGCTTGGAGGTCACAGGATTAAACCATCCCCTCGTGGCGCACTTAGGAACATTATTACCTCCAGAGCAAGGTCAGATGTCTTCCCTGGATTAATTAATCAGTAAAATTAAGCGGTTTGTTTGCTAATATCAGTCCCTGGGAAAGCAAAATGAGGCAGGGAACCAGGTGGAGTCTGACATGTGCCACGGAGATCTGTCACGGCCTCTCAGACTCAGTTTTGGGCACTGTCCTGACTCTTTCAACCTGGTACTTCCCTTTAGGGATGGGATGCAATGCTGAGAAGGACGAATTAGCCAGAGCCTTGAAGGTCTCATCCACACACGAGCAAAGTCTGCGGAAGGACCCCTATGGACAGACTTTGCATCAGAGTGCAGAAGTTGCTTGAAATCATGGAATGGTTTGGGTTGGAAGGGACCTTAAAACCACCCAGTGCCACCCCCTGCCATGGGCAGGGACATCTTCCACTAGCCCAGGTTGCTCCAAACCTCATCCAGCCTGGCCTTGGGCACTGCCAGGGATCCAGGGGCAGCCACAGCTTCTCTGGGCACCCTGTGCCAGGGCCTCCCCACCCTCCCAGGGAACAATTCCTTCCCAATATCCCATCTAAATCAAAATGGTGGCATTAGGTTTGGCAAGACAGAGCAAGGACCAGGTCAAGGAGGGAGAAACAATTTTCTTCTCTGCGCTGGGGCTCCGGTGGGGCTGGGATTCCTTGGGCTGGAAGTGGGCTCTCCAGGGAAATCGTCCACCAGGACTCAGACAGCCCTTGCTGAGAGCAGAGTCTCTGACAGTTCTCATCATTTCCTAAAATAGGAAAAAGAATTAAAGCTCTCCTTTGGTTGGATGACTCCCTCTCTGAGCTCCATTAACTTTATTGACTCGACTCCTGGGAGTACCAAGGGAGAGAAGCTCTCCTGGAGGCACCTTAAACACCATCCAGTCCCACCCCCTGCCGTGGGCAGGGACACCTTCCATTGTCCCAGGGTGCTCCAAGCCCCATCCAACCCGGCCTTGGACACTGCCAGGGATCCAGGGGCAGCCACAGCTTCTCTGGGCACCCTGTGCCAGGGCCCCACCACCTTCACAGGGAAGAATTTCTTCCCAATATCCCATCCATCCCTGCCCTCTGGCAGTGGGAAGCCATTCCCCCTTGGCCTGGCACTCCAGCCCTTGGAAAGGGTCTCTCTCCATCTTTCTTGGAGCCCCTTCAGGCACTGCAAGGCCACAATGAGGTCACCCCAGAGCTTCTCTTCTCCAGGCAGAATAATCCCAAGTCTCCCAGCCTTTCCTCCCAGCAGAGCTGCTCCATCCCTGTGATCATTTGGTGGCCTCATCTCGACTCTCTCCAGCAGCTCCATATCCAAGGATGGAAATGATGTGTCCCAGCAAATTCCAGCTCAAGGCTTCAAGCGCAGCAGGGTCCAGCTCCTGTCCCCACCCTGGCTGTGTGTGACCACCTCGGCTGCAGAGCAGCTCCTTTCCCCTGAAGCACTTTGCCTTCCCCCACAGCACACCTGCCAACTTCCCTGGAACTGATGGGGTGGGAAAGAGACACTTCCCCTGCTGGAAAGAGGGAGCTCATGGGAATACGTGACCCAGGAGATCAGAGAAGAGCTGCCCTTGGTGAGCACCAAGCAGGATGGTTGTTTTTCCCAGGCAGATACTGGAAAAAGATTAAAAAATTCCAACGTGTTGGACCCCTCAGACAGAGTTTGTGCTGCAGACCTTGACCTCCTGTCCTGACCATGGGGACAAGGGCAGGCAAAGCCAAGGGAGGGAGTGGGAAGGGACAAAACTGCCAAGTGCTGTGGAGGGGTTGTTCCACAAAATAAAATTAGCATTAAGACAATTAATGACCCAGTTTGTGACGGGTCACCAAGGGATCACCGGGGACCTGTGGGACAGCATCTCCTCAGGACGCTGTGGCTGATAGCTCAGGTTTGCTCCAGATGGACACTCTGACCTCCAGGCCATGGGGGATAATGGAATCTCCTCAAGCCCTCTTCTTCAGGCAGGAAGGAGGGAAAGGCTCTGTCTTCTCCAAACCAGGGGCACAGCTGGCACAGCCCATGTGCCAACCTCCTCTATCCGCCCACTAGAGCAGCTTCCAGAGGCTGGGAGAGCCAGGGACTGGGCAGCAAACCGGACGGTGGGCTGGAAGGACTCTCATGGGATGGGACAAAGCTGGCCCTGGGCAAGGCTTTGCTGATAGAATAGAATAGACAATAGCTTTGTCTATTCTGGCTTGGACTTGAGAATGTCCAAAAAACCAGCTCTGACTTCTCTGGGGTTTTATAACTCAGCTCTGAATGACAACGAAGGCAGAGATGCATCTTCATCCAGCCAGATGGAAAAGCCTCCTGATTCCATCCAAAAAACTCCAGAAGGACCAAAAAAAAGGATTTGCCCCTTTTGTTTTCCCAGCATTATTCTACAACTTCCACTACTTTCATTTCCAAAGGCTGTTCTTCCTTCAAACTGACTGCTGTGGTGTTTTTTTCAATCCATCCTCTCCCCACGCTCACAGGTTTAATTTATTTTGTTTCGAACCAGAAGATCTCCATGAGAACACAGGTTGGGCCACCAAACTGAGTTTTATTTACCCTCCTAACACAAAAAAACAGCTCTTTGACAGCACGAGGGACACCAGACTGGCTGTTGTGGTGTGGTTTTTTCAATCCATCCTCTCCCCACGCTTGCAGGTTTAATTTATTTTGTTTCAAACCAAAAGATACCAGAAGAGAACATGGATTTGGCCACCAAACTGAATTCCATTGAACCTTCTGGACACAAAACCCCAGCTTGTTGATGGCATGAGGGGCACCACAGACTTGCGGTGGCTTTTTCAATCCATCCTCTCCCCACGCTCACAGGTTTAATTTATTTGATTTCAAACCAGAAGATCTCCGTGAGAACACAGGTTGGGCCACCAAACTGAATTTTATTTAACCTCCTAACACAAAAAACCAGCTCTTTGACAGCACGAGGGACACCACAGACTGGCTGTTGTGGTGGGTTTTTTCCAATCCATCCTCTCCCCACACTTGCAGGTTTAATTTATTTGGTTTCAAACCAGAAGATCTTCATGAGAACATGGATTTGGCCACCAAACTGAATTCCATTGACCCTTCTGGACACAAAACCCCAGCTCATTGATGGCATGGGTGGCACCACAGACTTGTGGTGGCTTTTTCAATCCATCCTCTCCCCACGCTCTCAGGTTTAATTTATTTGATTTTGAACCAGAAGATCTCCATGAGAACATTGATTTGGCCACCAAAATGAATTCCATCGAACCTTCTGGATACAAAACCTCAGCCTGTAGATGGCATGGGTGGCACCACAGACTTGTGGTGGCTTTTCCAATCCATCCTCTCCCCACACTCGCAGGTTTAATTTATTTGATTTCGAACCAGAAGGTCTCCATGAGAACACAGGTTGGGCCACCAAACTGAATTTTATTTACCCTCCTAACACAAAAAACCAGCTCTTTGGTAGCGCGAGGAGCAGTGGATTATTACCCTGTCTTGAGGCTCCAAATAGGGTCCCTTTTATTGGAAAATTCCAGCAGTTCTCCAGCGATTCCCAATGTCTGCTGCACCGCAAGGTGACTGCGGAGCGGCTGCGTCCCTCCGAGTTAGATAACAATTATTGGCAGATATAAATAGAGGTTTTCAGCAGCAATATTGTTTAGTATGCTAAATGTTGCTTTAATTTGCTGGTTCAATTGGAAGTGAATTCCTGTCATGCACAGAGCAAAATAGATCAATTATATTACTGCTAATTATTGTTATTATTTTAAACTGTGCTTCTCCAGCAGATTTAACAAATTTGTCAATCCAGCTCGTTCACCTTCTCGAAACAGAACCTGGCAGCCTTGCATGCAAATTAGCCCGGATTTTCAACAATAATTGCAACTCTTTTGTAATTATCTCACCCCAGACACTCTCCATTTATCACTTCTAGGCCTGAAGGCCCCAACATCTTCATCTTCGCAAAGTATCGATACATCGTCCTATACGTTGAGAGCAAAAAAATTGCATTTTGCAGCAATCCCCGCCATCAGGGGCAAAAATAAATAGGAACAAATATCAATATTTGGGGGAGAAAACATATTTACAACCCGGTCAGAAATTTCTGGCTGGAAAACCCAACTTTTCCAGCAACATTTGAAGGTAATGCGTTAAAAATATCAGCAACCGTCTTCATGTTCCCCCGGCTCTGATAAATAGCCTTTTAGATCTGTGTTTCTAGCCCCAAAATAAAAGTTCAAAGCCCATAAACTACGTGCCACCTCTCCTGCCTGCCTCTAACTGCATCTTTTCTCCATCAGGATGCCTTTATCAGAAGGTCATAAATCACAGGCGTTCCCATTAGGAGGCAGCGAGCGGGATAGGGCAGGTTTCATCTTCAGGTGTTCGCTTTTATAATTCACCGCTGCATTATTTACTCTTGTGGCTGCAATAATCCCTCTGAGGTCAAATATATGCACATATAAACCAGCCTCGGAGCTGGAGAAAAATGCAGAGTAAAAACCTGTGGGTAATGGTGATGGGTGGGCAGAAATTCTGCATTCGTGAGGGGTTTTTGAAGGCTCCGAGTGGTTGGATTTCCTCCCGAGTCAGATGCTGGGAAGAACAAGGGGGTGAAACTTCAAGAAGTGAAAGGCAGAGGCTGTTCTGCACCAGGGAAGATGAAGAGGAACACAAGCCCTACCCAGGACAGATGGGACAGGCGGGAAAACTGAAACCACAGCCCTTCCCAAGCCCAGCAGAAGCAGGAAACCTGTGGGGATGACCAGGAGCAATCAAGGAAAAGTGAAAAGAGGGACAGATTATCCCGTTCTTTGTGCACAAGTAACGGGGCTCCAGAAGCCCCAAGCTCCTGCAAATGCTTCATTCAGCCTGGGCACCGGGGAGATGGGCAAGGAAAAGCTTCCAAACAAGGTCAGGGAAACCCAGGGAGATACAGACCCCCTCTGGGTTCATGGGTGGAAAACGGGATTCGGGAAAGGGTGAACACGCCTGGATAAGTGGGATATTCCAGGGAAGGGTCCCCACCCTTCATTAATGGCACTCACATTTCACCAATCTGAGACGTGACAAGAAGAACAGCCTGCTCATGTGCCCTCCTGCACATTCCCAAGGCTTCTGGCTGGATCCTATGCCAAAAAAACCCTGGAGCATCACAGTGAGAGGCCAGGCTGATAGGGCAGGAATGGTAGGAGCAAAGCAGCAGTTTTCACAGCAGGGCAGAATGGCCATTTGTGACCCCCAAGGACCTCAGCTGAGACCAGAGGGGCTCTGAAGGAGTGATGGGGCACCAGTGCTTGCTGGGCA
The DNA here is from genome assembly GCA_013398855.1 of Mohoua ochrocephala. Taxonomy (NCBI): domain Eukaryota; kingdom Metazoa; phylum Chordata; class Aves; order Passeriformes; family Acanthizidae; genus Mohoua; species Mohoua ochrocephala. The sequence continues at coordinate 76,763 of VZTA01003438.1, read as the reverse complement.
TCTCAGAACCGTGGGATGGTTTGGGTTAGGAGGGACCCGAAACACCATCTCCTTCCACCCCTGCCATGGGCAGGGACATCTTCCACTATCCCAGGGTGCTCCAAGCCCCGTCCAACCTGCCCTTGGACACTTCCAGGGATCCAGGGGCAGCCACAGCTTCTCTGGGCACCCTGCACCAGGCTGTCATTGGAAATAACTTCTTCCTTATGTCTGATCTAAACCGACCCCATTTTAGTTTAAAACCACCACCCCTTGTCCTGGCATCCAGGTGTCCCCCAGGGCACAGGAGTGGGGGAAGGGGAGACTGACCCTGAAGACACCAAGAACTGTGTATAGGGTGTGTCCAGACACCTCTGGAAGGACCTTTTCTCCAAGGATGCAGCTGGAAAGCAGTCCTAAGTCTTTTTCCTTTTTGCTCCCGTGTAGAGTCACCTTCCTCAGATGTCATAAAATGCAGCTTTAACCCTTGGGATGCCCTGGGAGGAAGGAAATCTGATCTGCCATGAGGCTCAGGTGGCTCCACATTCTATTTTGTGAACCTGAATTCCTCAGCTCCAACACGTCCGACAGCAAAGAGACACATCCAGCCGGGAAGGAGCTCCCAGCGCTGAATTCCAGCAGTAAAATGGCATCTGATATTCCATGGTGAGAAGGAAGGAGAGAGGTGCTCCTGCGTCAGGTCATGCTGCTCCTTCATCTCGGGCGCTGTGCCACTGCAGAGATCTCATGGAGCAAGGGATAATTCCAACAGGGTGGAGGGGAAGCAGCATCCCAAGCCCAGGGTGTTGGGTGGGAGCACAGTCTGTGCTGCTGTGAGTGATGTGGGGGAATGATGGCTCCCCTCCTGAGATCCTGGGATGGGAAGGGGCTCCTGCCCTCCACCTCCCTTCTCTTCCCAATTCCTTTAATCCCAAATTTCCCAGTGTGTTTATAACCTGTAAACCCCTCTGATCTGTCAGCCAGGCCAAGGACAGCCTGGGAGGGAGGGGAGGGTGCGAACAGATTTGATGTGCACGTTCAGACAAGACCTGCGTGGGCTGTGCCCGTGGTGTGACGCCGAGGGCAGGGCTCAGTGCCAGATGTGGAGGGCATGGCCCGTGGCGGGGCTCGGTGCCAGATGTGGAAGGGCACGACGTGGGGCAGTGTTTAGTGACAGATGTGGAGGGCACATCACCTTGATGCCAGATGTGAAGGGCATGGAGTGTTGCTTGGTGCCAGATGTGAAGGGCACGGTGACAGATGTGGAGGGCACAGCCCCCATGGCAGTGTTTGGTGCCAGATTTGGAGGACACAGCCCACGGCAGTGTTTCATGTCAGATGTGGAGGGCATGGTGCCTTGGTGCCAGATGTGAAGGGCACGGTGACAGATGTGGAGGGCACAGCGCAGTGCTCGGTGCCAGATGTGGAGGGCACAGCGCAGTGCTCGGTGCCAGATGTGGAGGGCACAGCGCAGTGCTCGGTGCCAGATGTGGAGGGCACAGCGCAGTGCTCGGTGCCAGATGTGGAGGGCACAGCGCAGTGCTCGGTGCCAGATGTGGAGGGCACAGCGCAGTGCTCGGTGCCAGATGTGGAGGGCACAGCGCAGTGCTCGGTGCCAGATGTGGAGGGCACAGCGCAGTGCTCGGTGCCAGATGTGGAGGGCACAGCGCAGTGCTCGGTGCCAGATGTGGAGGACACNGCAGTGTTTGGTACCAGATGTGGAGGGCACAGCGCAGTGCTCGGTGCCAGATGTGGAGGACACGGCGCAGTGCTCGGTGCCAGATGTGGAGGGCATGGAGTGGTGTTCGGCGCCAGATGTGGAGGGCATGGAGTGGTGTTTGGTGCCAGATGTGGAGGGCATGGCGCAGTGCTCGGTGCCAGATGTGGAGGGCACGGCCCATGGCACTGGGCTCGCTGCCAGCCGGAACACCGGGATGCACAGCCCGGGCTGGGTGCCCGCCGTGCCCCGCCCCAGAGATCGCCGATGGCACACGTCTCTCTCTCAAAGCCGTGTAACGAGGACGAGCCGCCCAAAGCCGCACAAACCCGGACGAAATCGAATCGGTGCAAAGCAGAACGGTGCGGAAAATGCCGGGAAGGAGCGTCCTCCTGGCTGCCGAGACGCTCACGCTCTCCTCGCTTCATGAATATGTAGGAACAAGGAGGTTGCCTCCAAATGTCAGCCTAAATGGACACACTTTTCCTTCCTATGAATATCCCATTTTATTCCGAGGCAGCGGAATGCAGGCAAGTCACAGCTCAGACCTCCAAAGCCCCGTCTCCTGCTCCTCCAAATTGGTTTATTTGGACTGTAAATTCTTCTGGGCTCCGTGATAAAGATCCTCTGCTTTCATCTCCCCCGGAGGTTGCTAAATCCCAGTGATAGGGTGACCCAGAGAATAAAGGGGGGATTGTTGTAAATATTTCACACTCTCTCTGGAACCAAGAGCAACAACTGATGCTGGAGTGAAGTGAAATGCAGGGGACTGGCGGGATCAGGGAGAATCGGGTGTGGGGGGAGCTCATGTTATTGGCATCTGGCAAAGGAAGATTTTATCCTTGGAAAAAAACACTCTGAGGACCAAACACCTTCGGTTTGGAGAGGAATCGTGGATCAGATGGAAATGACAGTGTGGTGATAGTCCTCTTATCCTGCTCCTGAAGGGTAAATTTGGGGTTCCCTCATGCCCAGAGAGGTCTGGGTTTCAGCCAGCCCAGGGGACCTTTGCTGTTCTAGACTGGACGAGGAACTGGAATTTCCATGGGCAATGGGAAGCAGTGCCATCGTGGTGTGTGTCCATAGGGACACTTTGACCCCAGAAAGCTGGGAATGTCACTGGAGGAATCAACAGGAGAATTCCCCCTCCTCTCCATCAAGACAACACATCTGTTCCTGTTAATGGGATTTATGATCTTCCCTGTCCACTCCAGACCTGGCTGACACCCAGTACCCAACAGGAAAGCACCAATAATTCATTTGGAGTCGCTTATTTGATTAATTAGGGCTGGGTTTTCCCTGGTATTTAACCTGCCTGGGAGCAGAAAAGGTGTTTTGGGAGCCTTGCAACTTTGCAACGCTTCCTGACTGATTCCTGCAAGTCCATGCTGGACGAGAGGCTGCATTCCCAGGCAGTTCCCATGAACGGATGGGATTTCCATGTGCTGAACCACAGCTGCCTGGAGGTGAACGGCCTCTCACCCAGGTCAGTCCCACACCGAACTGAACATCCCGAAGAAATGAAGAACCACCAGGAATTCTGGATATCTCAGGAATGGTTTCCGGCTCAGCTTGGGCCAAGGGTGCCCAAGTTGTGGAAGCAGTGGCTGTCCCTGAGAGGCGTTGAGTGCTGCCACCTCATGCTGGGCTTCCTGATCATCCTGGTTGGATGCTCAACCATTCCAGAAAGGGGGTCCAAGGATACCCTCGTGCCAAATCGCTCGTTGTGTCCCAAATTGTCTCATTTCAAACAAAATCACCGTGGCTCTCCCAGCTTGTCCAAGATCAAACACCTCAAAGCCGCAAATGCAAGACCAGGGGGCGTCTGAGAAAATCTGGGGCATAACTTTGGCTCTGCAATGTTACAGCAAAAAAAAAAAAAAAGGAAAAAAGTTGCTTTTCGAGATGGTTCTCAAGGAAAAAAAGTGCCCTGACAAATTCCCAGCAAGTGAAAACTGGGATTTGGTTCTATTTATACCTTCAGCAAATCCACAGACAATATAAATGAATTTGAGATACAAAATGGAACGAATTAGGCAGACCGGCGAGAGAGAGTTACATCCCTTCCGACAGCAGCACGCAGTAATCCAGCCAAAATATTTCAGAACTAATTACTCTCCAGCCTTCTAATCCCTGGTAGAGGAAAAAAAAAACCCCACCCCATATATTTTGGGAAGTTCATTGGAAGCATCTGTTTAAGATGTTGTTAATCCTTCGTTGCAAACTCATTGGCCGGGTGATAATGAAGCAGCCCTGGTTGTGCTCGGCGTGCTGAGACCTAAACCTCATCTTGCTTAAAGCTGATTATTCCCTACAAAGGAACACAACTCAATCCCTTTTCTTCTTGCTTTGCTTTTCCTTTCTTCTGGTGAGAACTTTTCATTCCTCCTTTGCTTTTCCAGCCGGCAGCTGGCAGCAGAAAATGGCTTTAATCTCAAATTTCAGGATCAATATGGAAGGGCACTATTGATTTTGGCACACCGGGATGACCCCGGGGGGTCCAGAGCAACCACGGAGGACTTTTGATGTTCCTGGACCTTCTTCAAGTAGAATTTCTAACAACCTCCCACCCTCCTGAAGCTCGGCCAGGAGGAGTTTGCTTTGCTGAGCAGCAGCACAGCGGGGTCCTGGCATGATCCAGTGGGGAGGCGTCTCCCTCCGGAGCTCAGGGCAAGGGAAGGGGAAAAACACCCTCGTGCCTCAGACAGGTTAAAGAAACCCATTAGAACCTCATTTCCATGGAAAAAACACGGTGCTGGAAAAGCACCCAGGCCGTGTCTCTGACCGGAGCCCCCGGTCCTGCCATCCCTCTTCCAAGAGCATTTGCCAGCACCTTGAATCCCAGACTTCCTCACTTCGGAGTGCCTGACTTGAGTTCTCTTGAGCCATCTGGGTTTCTCTGTGATTTTCGGTGATATTTCGGAGAGGTCTGGATTCAATTCCTCTAATGGCCCAGCTAAGATCACTCCTGCGCTTTGGGGTGAGTTTGGGATGCTGCCCAGAGCAAAGAAAAGAGGAGCTGTGGGGTTTTTCTTTTGCTTTTTTTGCTCTCTTGCTCCTATAAATTTGACGAATTTCAGATTTATGCTCGCGGAGTCTGTACAGCTTTTTATCTGATTAAAGAGGGATGAGGAAGGAAATGGATTGCTCGGAGCTGCCAGGACAGCATCTGTCTCTTCCTCCAGACTGCCACCGGCTTGGGACAAATTAAAAGTCCTCCCAGTGCTCAGTTTTTCACACTTCTGGAGGTCACCTACACCAGGATTCCATGAGTTGCCAAGCTGGGGGCCTGTCTCTCCCTCCAGCAGCCCTAAAATCTGTGTGACCGCCCTGAGGAGAGCAGATGTGAGACTGACGTGTGTCCCATCAGGTCTGTCAGCCAGTCAGGTACCCGAGGAGAAGAGGAATCATTTTCTTACCTCCCAAAACCATCTCAAGACACTTAAAAATGAGGTTTTGCAGGAGCTGGTCTTGGGTCTGGTCCTGCAGGACACTTCTGGGGGATGGAGTGGAGACTTCCCAAACCGTGTGGTTTGCTCTGCTGTGGGACTGTAGAGGAGCAGGAGGACGGGGTTTGAACACAGGGGGATGCTGACAACGAAACAAAAAGGTCTGAAAATAAAACCAGAACAGAATTTAGCAGGGATGAGGGCAAAGTCTTACAGAGGGAGCGCAGGAGCGAGCTCCTCTCTGCCGACGGAGAGGTCTGGGGGATGTCACCCATCAGGCCCAGCCCTTAATCACCAACTTCCCATGGCTGTGAAGGGGGTCTGGATCCTTCCAGGGAGGCCAAACCTGTGGAATAATTGGGCTGGGCTGGGGTCCCCCAGCACTGTTCCCCAGTTTTCCCAAGGAGGCGGATGGAGGGAACCAAGGGGGGGCAACAGGAGTGGGCAGAGAGGTAAAAAATACACCGAGGAAGGAAAAACTGAGGGAATCGGGGGTGGTTGATCCACGGAAGGGAACATTAGAGGGAAAACATGCCACACCATGGGAACGCAATTTTAGTGTAGGCAAAGCAGAGAAGGTTTGGTTCCGTGGGTCCGGGGAGGAGAACGGGGCGGGAAGTGCAGCACGTTCTGGGCGAGGGACACGTTTGAAGGATTTGTGTGTCTCACAGGCAAAAAATATCTCCACGCTGGTGGGTGGAACTGGAGCAGAAACAGTGAATGACTCCTCCAAACATTGGCCCCAAAATTATTATTTTATTCTTTTTACAGGAAACCCTTCTGTTTTGTAGTTTTCCTGACCTTCTTCTTCTGAAGAGGAAAACCGAGCCCAAACTGCGCAAACTTGGCCTTGTGACACGCTGAGATTGGCAACTTGGTCTCCTGCCTTCCAACTGGCCTCGTTGTGCAGCTAAAATAAACCCAAACAATGCTGTGAGGGGGCGTCTTCCCTTTTATTTCGCTGTGGAAACCCAAGATGAAATATTGCCACTGGCCCGAGCAGCACCGCCACCAACTGTTCCACATTCCCTGCTCACTAAAATGTGCTCGAGCGTGGCCAGACTCCTGCTGGGAGTGGGATGGAGGGGGAGAAGAACCAGTCTGGATCCTGCAGCTCATCTCGGGGTGGAGGAGCTGCTCCTGCCTCACTCCCTACTCCAACAGGAGGTCACAAAATTGGCTTTTTCTGTGTTTTTTGAAGGTAGCGAGAGCAGCGTCTGGAAGTTTCTGAGCAGGGAGACGGCCTGTAAGCGTTTTTTTGGTGAGAGAAGATGTGTACGTGGCTGGCAGAGGGACTTTCACTCACATCTCACCTACCAGGGCTCTTGCAGTTGCTTGGGCAAAGAGTTTTTGGCGTCTTGTGGCACTGCCAGGAGAAACCGAGCTGTTAATGATGGGTACAAAGCATCCCGTGGGTGCCCAAGAGCAAAACTCATCCCGAATCCCGAGCTCTGGAGAGAGGTGGGAAATCAGATGTTGGCATCTTCCTAAACCACGAGGTTTCTTTTGAGCTCTGGAAACTTCGTAGCCAAGAAAAAAGAGGCGACGAGATAACAAAGAGTTCCCTTCCCAGAGCAGAACAATAAAGGCCACTCGTTGATCATTTGAATTTCTTGCCTAATGAAATTGGATACAGCCTGAGCCCCCCCCCCCGCGCCAAAGGCTAATTCATTTCCACGTTTGAAATGCGTGTTATCAATTACTGGCTGCAGATCTAATGATTTCCAGAGCTGCTTCGGATTCTGATACCAGAGCCTTTGAGGATTTATTGATGAGGAGTCTATAAAGTCAATTTCGAGCCGTACGTTGAATTCATCTCAGGAGCGTGCACCCAGCTCTTGGGGCTTTGAGCCACAGCTCAGCCAGGCACGTAAATATCTCCTTTTTCTCACCAGCACACTTTGAATGCAGTCTAAATTCAGGAGTTGCTCCACATGTCCTGGAGGAGCATCCCCCAAGGACACGGGGTGAGCTGCAGCAGTGTCACAGGGGAGGTCATGCCCTCTGCCACCCTTTGGAAGTCAGAAATGTCCACGGTGCCTCTCCAGGCTCCGGTGTTTGTGAGGTCCTTAGAGAGAGTCGATAATTACCCGACGCTGATTTAATGAGGGCAGAACCTGAAGTGCTCCCCAGCTTTTTCTCAGGAGCAGGTGGATTTTCTAAGCTGAACTGTTAAAATGCCACATCTGCCTGATGCGAGCAGCAGGAACAGTAGCTTTAAATCCAAATATCTGGTTTTTCAGACCAAAAATATGCGTCTGAGTTGGTGATGTTATCACACAGAGCCGTGATAGCAGCAAGAGGAGCTGTCCCTCCCTCGTGCCCTCCACATTCTGCAGAATTACCTTCCAGACCAGTGGTTTTCTGAGATTTTTCACCTCTTAGTGACACATTTACAGGTTCACATCTCGGAGTGACACTGAGAAGTCTCCTGTGGCACCCTGCTTTAGCCTGAAGCAAGTGACAAAGCCACAAGAAACATTGGGACATCAGGGCTGGCCACCACTCCCAACTTATCCATAGCTTGCAGCATCCTGGGAGAAACCAGGGCTGGGAATTCCTCTGGTTGGGAGTTTGGGAGGGCAGTTTTAGGTTTTTTGCCTGCTTTTTACCAGCACAAACCTCGCCCTGTCATCAGCTGCTTGCAAACCTCCCACCTGTGCCTGGCCTGGTCCCCGGAGCCTCTGGTTTTCCCTTTCTCCCATTCTCACCAGGTGAAAGTGCTGGGTTTGCCTTCCCTGCTCTGGCAGAGGGAAGGCCGATGATGACAGAGCTTTTTGCTCCTCCTGAGCAGAGGGATGGGGATTTATGGGGTTTCTGATGGTGCTCTGTGTCCCAGCAGGGCTGGTTATTGAGGGCCCCAGCACGGGTCCCTTTGTGCTCATCCATCACGCTGGGATGTGCCCCACTGGGGTGTCGGGGACCTTCCTTAGGGACACCCCAGGCAGAGCCAGAGGTGCAGAAACTCCTGTGGGTGGATCCATTGGGCTCCTACCAAAGGAGCAAGAGGCTGATTTAATGGTGAGAATGGGTTTATTGGGGTTTATAAAAGAGCAGATGCCGTTCTCACTCCCACATCCGTGCGTGGCAGCACGCTTTGTTTCCCCCTTCTCCTCTTGTATCTTATAAACCCAGCTCCATATTTTCTTAACAGGGGAAATTTATAGAGCCAGAGCTCCAATCATTATAAATCACGCCGAGCACACAAACACAAGAGGCGAAAAGCAAGCGGGAACATTGCAAATCATTCAGTGTCAATAATCTCCGTTGTTATTTGCAGCCAGCAAAGGAAATTGGACTTTTTAATATGTAACACATTAACCTGAGTGTCTGCCTAAATGGAGCTGCGTTTTTAATGTGTTGACATATTCACACAAGTGCTCTTTCTCTAATTCCCCCAACCTTAACATAACAATAATATTGTCAAATCATTAGCAGGCCCTTAAAGAAGGATTAATTCTCTCTAATAAAACAGTGAGTAACACCCTTGGCTGTGGCCCGGCCACGCTGAACCCACGGCCTCCACCTAGGAACGCCTGGGGCTGCTCGGGTTTCGGGGCCAGGGAAAGCACGTGTGCGTGCTGGGAAGGGTGCAAACGGGATTTCCACGAGTTTGGTGGACTGGATCGCAGTGACAGAGGCTAAATTCATGGAATCGTGGAATCACAGAACGGTTTGGCTTGGAAGGGACCTCAAAGCCCATCTCATTCCAAGGGAAGGGACACCTCCCACCATCCCAGGGTGCTCCAAGCCCCATCCAACCTGGCCTTGGACAATTCCAGGGATGGGGCAGCCACAGCTTCTCTGGGCAGCCTGTGCCAGGGCCTCACCTCCCTCGCAGGGAAGGATTCCTTCCTGATAGCCATCCAAACCTGCTCTCTGTCAGTTTGAATCCACGTTCCTTGTCCTGTCACTCCCTGCTCCAACTCTTACAGTGTTATTTTTCCTCTGGGGATGTGGTTTATTACCAGCAGTGTGGATTTGTGCTCCCAGTGCCATGGGATGGGGCGTGAATGTTTCGACCACGCTGCCAATCCCACTCCAATTCCCTGGATCTTGTGCCCAGCTCCAACACGCCCCTTGCAGGAGTCACAGAGTGGATGAGGAGAATCTGGGATTGAGGCAGGGCATGACCCAGCCCCACAAAGCTCAGCAGAGTAAACCCCATTTCCAGACAGATGAGGGCACAAAGCTGATTCCCCTGGATACTCAGGGAATCAATGCTGGGAGTTGCTTCCCATAACTGCACTGGAGAAGCAGGGAGGGGTCAGCTCTGCTAGCACCCCCCCCCCCTCCTCCCGTGGCTCTCTTTATTTTGCTGCATTTTCCCCCTGGTTTAATATGGAGTTTTTACGGGCAGAATGTGCTCAGGATGGTGCATAATGGGCCCAACTGTGCAGAAATGTCATGCATGCGAAATCTATGCAAAGCCCCTGCTATGCTTTCGCCTGAATCAATTTAAAGAAGACGCTCCATAAAACAGGATAAAGCCAGATTAAGTGCATACAAATGAGGCAGCCCAGGCAAGGCTTTCAGAGTTTGCTGGAGACAGATGGAATACAAATGGAGGCAGGAATTGCACCGGTGCATGTGTAAAACACACTTGGCAGATCCACCCGGGGAGGTGGAGGGGAGAGAGGCAGCCCGAGGAGGAGAAGTCCCCTCTGCAGAGGTCACCTGCAGGCAGAGAGGACAACCAGGCAGGCACGAGGCCCATCTTCCTTCCCAGCTACGCGGCCTTTGGTTTTCCAGCAAATTCCCTGGAAAGCAGCGCGGCTTTCCGTGGCAGCTTCGCGAGGAACAGAGGCGTCACGCGAACTCAGAGGGGGGAAGAGCCCATCAGCAGCGCTGCCCGGCGTTATTTGCTCTGCTTCCGCCTTTATTTGATATTCCCAGATCGTTTTCAGCTCCCAGCCTGCTTCAGCTTTCCCCTGCCAGCGTGGAACAGGCTCCACAGGATGGTGGTGCCATACGTGGCCAGGCTGGGATGCAAAATATCCTGTCAAATAAAGCGAGCAGATTGGGAACTTCTGTTCTCCTCAGCTGAGAACAAGGGAAGTGCACGGAAAATTGATGAAAGGAAAGACTTTTTAAATTTTTTTTTTTTTCCCTCACACAATTAGCTGCTGGAAATCAGTGCCAGGAGATGTTGCTGAGGCTGAAGACTTGGCAGGCTGCAAACGCTGAACGGGACGTTCACGTGGGTGACGAGCACACCTTGTGACAGGGATTTAGGGAGCCCCAGCGGGGGCTGTAATCCGCAGGCTTAGCTCAGGGAGGGTTTTTCCACATCAAACTCCCCGAGAAATGTGGTCCCACCACTGCTCTGCCAGCCCATGTCCATGTGGGAGCCTGTGGGTTCTTCCTTCACTGAGTAATTCCTGCGTCTTCTGGCCGTGAACCACTGGAATCACAGAATGGGTTGGGATGGGAAGGACCCTGGAGATCATCCAGCTCCCAACCCCTACCACAGGCAGGGAACTTTCCACAAGAATTGGAACTCAAAGATAATTCCCTTTCTGGAAGAGCTGTGGAGTATCAGCGGTCAGGTACAGATGAAGACGCTCTGCCAGCTGCTCCTGAGAATATCCCAGCTCATCCCTGCCTGGATATTTCGCTAAATCAGGGGGCAGGCTCCTCTGGATGCTGTGTCCTCATGGAAACAGTCCATGTTTTCCATGGATGCTTCGGGAAAACAACGTGTCCTCGGGCTGCTGGGGAGAAACTCACTTGGAAAGGGAGCTCGGGGTCTCCAGGCTTGGAATCAGAAGCAAAAACCCCTGCGAGGAAGAGCTGCTGCTGTGTTTTGGGCATGTCCCAAGGAAGTAAAGGCTGGTGGAGACAAGGGTCTGCCCCCAGCCGGCACCAAAACCCATCTGCTCTTCTGTTTGGGGGCATATTTTAGAGAAAATTTATGCTGAATCTACTTAGACAGTCCTAAATATTTCATTGGCACTAGTGAAGATATTCCCACAGCTTCAAACCAAGCATATGGCCCTAGGAGGAAAGAGGAATTGGAAGTAATGACGATTAAACTCCGAAAAATATCTGCAGTCCCCTTTCAGCCAAATAAAAAAAAGAACATTTAATACTGATTATCTCAGAAAGTTAATGAATGCAGAAACTTATGTAACTGGCAAGGCTGGACTCGTTTTGAGGCTACACCTCAAATCCTGGGGTCAGTTTTGGGCCCTGCATGACAAGGAGGACATTGAGGGGCTGGAGCGTGTCCAGGGAAGGGAACGGAGCTGGGGAAGGGGCTGGAGCACCAGGAGCGGCCGAGGGAGCTGGGAAAGGGGCTCAGGCTGGAGAAAAGGAGGCTCAGGGGGGACCTTGTGGCTCTGCACAACTCCCTGACAGGAGGGGGCAGCCGGGGGGGGGCGGGCTCTGCTTCCAGAGAACACGGACAGGATGAGAGGAAACGGCCTCAAGATGTGCCAGGGGAGGCTCGGGGTGGACATCAGGAAGAATTTCTTCATGGACAGAGTTGTCCAGCCCTGGCACAGCTGCTCAAGGCATTGGTGGAGTCCCCATCCCTGGAGGGATTTCAAGGGCCCGTGGATGTGGCACTTGGGGACACAGGTCAGGGGTGGCCTTGGCCGTGGCTGGAGAAATGGTTGGGCTCCATGAGTTTAGAGGGCTTTTCCGACATAAACAATTCCATGATCCTGTGATTCCATGTGGTGGCTGTTGGTGAGATGTTGGTTTTTGTCAAACTGTTGTTCAACTATCCCACCCTTGGAGAGGAACTTCCTGTGGCCAAAAAACACTTGGAAAATGCTCCACGGGTGGGAGTTCACATGCTGATGGTCAGAGCCACGTGGCCATTCATTCCCATCGAAAATTGGGAGCTGGCACAAAGCTTGACATTCCAAGTGAGAAAAGCCGTTCCTGCTCTTCCAGAAGTCATTTTTTTCCTGAGGAAAACTGGGAGATGAAGCCATGCGGGCTGGGAAAGCACCCCCCGTGCTTTTTCTTTGTGTTCTTCTCTGTATTCCCTCGGACAGCTGTGCCAGGGACACAGCCATGTGTTATCCTCAAAACCAGGGAGGTCTGGGGGCTGCTGTGGTGGCTCCGTGAGCCAAGGGCTGTAGAGGCTGGGATGGGCAGGAGGGAGGAGAAATCCCTTCCACCTGTGCTGCAGCTCTCGCTGTTTCAAGCTGAATAATTCAAGGTTTGGATTTTAATGAAGGTGTCTGCGGTGCTGACAATTTCCCTGCTTCTCCAGAACAACAAACCCTTCATTTATACCTGAGATGAGTTTTGGCTGCGAGCCTGAACCGCTCCTCGTTGGTTTGGGGAGTATCCAGAGATGCTGAGGGTGACCAGGAGAGCTCCTGTGGACTCCTCCAAGCAGGTTCAGAACCTTTGCCAGGCCCAATCTGCTTCCCTTTGCCTCCTGCTCTGAGCAGGAATGTGGGAAGTGGCCTCGGACACTCGGGATGATGAAATCTCACATCAGGGAGATTTTTCCTTAGTCCTGACCAAAGCTTCAGGAGCCAGAGACTTGGTGTGGGGAGTGGCTTGGTGGCTTGGTTCCCTGTGGACCTGGAAAAACGTGGCCTGTGTCCTGTTTCACAGCTCTGTAGTTCATGGATGGGATGGGAAACTCCTCCCTATCCCTTCCTCCCATGGGTGAGCCACGGCCCTCAGCCGCCCTCGGCACTCCACGCACAGGGAAGGCTTTGGGAAACCTTTGCTCTGTCTCTTTTCTCCTCACAGCCCAGGACATTCCCAGTCCTCCTCTGCCTCCCCCTTCCCGTGAGGATTCCCGTCCTTCCCAGCTCTCCTGACTGTGTTCCATCCAGGGACGCTGTTTCCCGGTGGTATCTCCTTTAACTTTGTTAGGAGTAGGGAATGTCGTTCTGGCAGACTTGTTTTCCATTGAAATATTCTTTTCCCCAGCATAAAGGATTTTCAGAGAGGTTTTTAGACTTCGATTTCACTTGATGAGCTGCTCTCTTGCCAAAAAAAATAAAACAAGGAAGGAAGGAGAGGGGAGAGAGAGAGGGATGGATTTGGAATGCGCGAAAAAAGTGTTGCTCCAGGATTTTCTCCCTGTGACATGGTTCCCTTAGGAATTACCTCGCCGTTTCATTTCCATGCTTTTTATTGCCCAGCCCCTCAGAAATAACATTTCTTTGTTTCACAGCTGACCCAGCCGGGAATGCAAATCCAGGTTGCTCTGGGTCTGCATCACCTCGGATCAGAGCAACGCCCGTGTGCTGGGCTCCTGCTGCAGCTCAGCGCAACCGGAGAGGGCTCTGGGATTCCCTGGGAATCCAGATTTCCAGCAGATGGAAAGCAGGGAATGTGACAACCCAGCAGAGAATAAATCATATTCCCTGGCTTTCGTGCACATCCCAGGAGGACTTGAGAACACACATCGGGTGGAACGTCCCCGGAGAACCGGAACCAGAGCGGGGCATAAAGTGAGTCCAGCCATGTCCAGGCATCCCTTGGGACGAATATCCCGTGAAACGGCGATTGTGAAGGGAAGGAGCAGACAGCCCATGCAGGACATTCCATGGAACTTTATACATCCCTGAGGAGGGATAATTCGGAGCTTTCCTCCCAGCTTCAGGAACTGCTGTGCTGCCAGACAGCCAAACCAAGGGACAGCTTCCATGTCAGACACGTTTCCTTCCTGATGGAAGCCTCTGGAGTCCAATTCCAGCACCCTCACAATTCCAGCCAGCTCACAGTCAGGACTATGGAATCACAGAATGCTTTGGGTTGGAAGGGAACTCAAAGATCCTCTCATGCCACCCCCTGCCATGGGCAGGGACACCTTCCACTAGCCCAGGGTGCTCCAAGCCCCGTCCAACCCAGCCTTGGACACCTCCAGGCATGGGGCGGCCACAGCTTCCCTGGGCCAGGGCCTCCCCACCCTCACAGCCAGGAATTCCTTCCCAATATCCCACCTAAATTTCTCCTCTTTCAGTCTGACCATGGGTTCATTAGAGCTGACAAGGCAGGAAGAGTCAAGGTCTGTGAAGTTCTCGTGGCTCTCTGTCAGCTTCAGGATCCTGGAGAAAAGCTGACAAGGGCCTGATAAAGCCTCTGCTCCTGACTGTACCTCAGGGAAGGGAATTTAGGGACCACAGGAATGGCTAAAGAGAAGTTCCTGAGGGAGCCCTGGAGCTTCCCTGAGCACTCCACAGCAGCAAGGGGCAGAGGAATGAGAGATTTCACTTTCAGGGAGATACATGCCAGGGATGCTCCATAAATTCCATTGGAACAGCTGGAAGTTGGTGCCTAGGAAGGCCACAGAGCAAAAATTCTGGGCCCAAATCTGGCTCTTCCAGGTGCAGATGTGGTGCTTGGACCGACACATCTTCCTTGCCACCCCGAAAGGCCTGGACCTGGGAATGATGACGTTCTTGCCTTCCCATTAAGGAGGAGACAAATTACCCTGATGAGAACGGAGCCATCACCTCGGAGCTGCACGTCCCGTGGGGAAGAAACTCCCACTCTCCCTGTCACCGACACGGGCATCTCCTGTTTGTCATTCCCCCCTTCCTGAAACTGCAGTTTTTTAATAGGAATGTGTGAATTGGGCTGGTTTAGTCCCCGTTTGGATAATGGAGAGTGTGTCCCACTCCATCCCAGAGCTTCCCTCAGCCCGGGGCAGCTGGAGCCAGGACACCCTGAGATCCCACTCCAGTCCTGCTGGTGGCAGACCCTTGTGGAAGAACAGAAACCCTTTGAGGAGCTGTGTGTAGGGAAGTTGAAGCCTTGTTTTCCTCCTGCGTCAGCAGCTGCCTGGAGCTCCTCTGGATGCTCATTTGCAAAGTCATCCTTGGGCATTTATTTGGGAACCTGCTGAGGAACAGCTGCTCCGACGAGAAACGTGGCGAATCCTCCGTGGGGCTCTTCAGGCTCGGGGCAGGGGATTTTTGGCAACCAGAAGAAAGAAAAGGTGAAGGTGAGAGGAGCTGGGGGTTTGGACACAGAACAGCCAGAAGCAGCTCCATGCACTGTTGTTGTGGGGCTGGAGCTTTGCTGGTTGGAGAACAGGTCCAGCCAAGCACAATTCCTTTGGGATTTACCCTGCAGTGAGCGTTTCACGTTTGCTGCTGCCTCCTCCTTCTTGCCTTGTTGGCTCCACCCCACACTCAGCTGTGCAGGTCCCACAGGCTCTGAACGGTCCAGTGAAGGTCAGGGTTTGGTGTCCAGGTGCCCAGTAATTCCAGCTTCCCAAAGAAGCTGAGGAAAACCTGGGAAAGGAGAGGAGACCTGGCTCCTGTGAGAAAGGGCCGTGCCTTAGCAGAAGGTCTGAGCAGTGTGTGGGGAGGATCACACCCCATGGGGCTGGGGCACCTGGAGCAGGTGAGGAAATCCCACTGAAGTTCTGGGACAACCCTGTTGCTTAAATGTACAAAATACTTCTGTGTCTCCAACTTGGCTGGGCCAAAGTTCGGCTGGGAAGGACCCAACCCCATTGCTGTGCTCCCAGGAATGAGCATCACTAAAAACCAGGAGCTTTCCAACAGGAATCCAAGATCAAGAGAAAAGCAGAAGGCCTGGAGAGGTGGAGACTGAGATCTTTGACGGTCCCACGCAGTTCAAATTCGGTTTTCAGCCTCAGCCGAATCCCATAACCAGCAATGAGACTGGGAGCTGCTGGTGCCCAGTCCAGGCCCTGGCTGTGGGTGGGGTGGGGTTAGCGGGGGCTGCAGGGACCTGCACAGCTCTGGGAAATCACTCTGTGGCCTGGCACGTCCCCCTGGGTGGCAAAAAGATGCTGGGAGTGCATCCCTGCTATCTCCAGGGCCTCTCACGAGGGTCAGAGCCGTACACAGCCAGAATTCCCAGCTCGTGGCCCCTCCGAGTCCATCTGCAGGACTGGTGTGCTGAAATCCCACCTTGAGACCCCACCACGCTTCCAGAGGCCCTGCTGGAAAGGCGCTGCCCTCCCCATCCCTGGAAGTGCCCAAGGCCAGGTCGGACAGGGCTCAGACCAACTTGGTCTCGTGGAAGATGCCCCTGCCCGTGGAAAGGAGTGGAATTAGGTGGTCTCTAAGGTCCCTTCCCACCCAAACCACCCCGTGATTCTATGGAAGGACCGCAGCATCAGCTCTGAGAGCCACCCCGAATTTGGGCTGCCGAGGGGAGCAGAGCGGGGGAAGCAGCGGGGCAGAGCAGATAGAGATTTGCATGAACAAAGGAGTTCTATTTTCTGTTCGGGGTTTTTTTTTGTTCCCCAAAACAAAGGAGAGACTGAAGAGCGCCTGTTTAATTTGCGAATTTCACAGCTTCGCCTCGCACAAGAGAAGGGGGGAAGGAGCAACAAAAAGCCCAACAACAGGCATGGAAAGAGCCCCAAGTATTAATGGCAGCTGATCAATAACTAATCCGCAGTGTTCCAGTTACCAACTTGATGGAGAAAATTCACGGTGCTTAAGTAATTCCAACTAATCTTAATGAATGCCTCCATGCCTACATGCCTGCAGAGCTGTGTGAAATTTATAGAAAAATGTCATTTCGGCTCTCTGAATATTTTTTTTTTCCCCCTCGCAGTCATCAAAGGAGCATAAAAAATGCTCTTAGAAATCTGCTATCTCTCCCTGCCAGATGAGGGCTTCAAAAGGCGAGCACTCATTTTTCTGTCGTAAGCAGGGAAGATTATGAATACATTATCTGGTTAACATTAAAAAAAAAAATTCCAAACACCCAATTTTACATTCTCACTTATTTATCCCGCGCCTCTGTCCCCTTTGTGCGCCTCGCCCCCTTCCCCGCTGAAGAAAATAATGCCAAGTAGACAAATCATCGACAAGTAGGGAAGCGGTGATACATATTTTTGTTCTATTTTTATTTGGCGCTACTTCGGGAAAATTTCAAAGGGAAAGGGAGATCAATATGGTGGTTTCGAGCTTTCTCTGTCTTTGCCTGCTAAAAGCTGATGAGTTCCTCTCAAGTTTGGGAGCAGCCTGCAGGAGAAGTCTCTGCTCAGCTGCCACCGAGCCGGCAAGGACCTCGCTGGGGAGAAGAAGCGCCAGGGGAACGAGCTTTGTAGAGACAGAAGGAACGGATGGAGAAGCCGGTGATTTCCCAGTGGAAGTTTATTTTCCCCTGGGAAGCCTAAGGTGAGGTCTTAGAGTAGGAATGGAGGGAGCAGTGGCAACCAGGATGGGATTTCTGGGGAGGTATAGCCGGGGGTGAGGATGGAGACACACGCGAGTCCCCGCTGTGCTGATTCAGGTCCCCCGATCTAGATGAACACCCCAATTCTGGTCCCACAACAAGGAATCAAAGAATCATGGAATAACCTGAGCTGGAAGGGACCCACAGGGATCATCAATCCAGCTCCTGGCCCTGCACAGACACCCCAACAACCCCACCCTGGGCATCCCTGGGAGCATTGTCCAATCGCTCCTGGGGCTCTGGCAGCCTCGGGGCTGTGCCCATTCCCTGGGGAGCCTGGGCAGTGCCCAGCACCCTCTGGGGGAAGAACCTTTCCCTGATCTCCAGCCTGAACATCCCCTGACACAGCTCCAGCCGTTCCCTGGGTGCTGTCCCTGGTCACAGAGCAGAGGTTGGAGCTGCCCCTCGGGATGAAGCTTTGGGTCGGGATGAGGTCTGGCCTCAGTCTCCTCTTCTCCAGCTCAACAGACCAAGTGCCCTCATCTGGGTGAAGACTTTCCCACCCCCACCAGTTGAGGGACTGGTATTGAAGATGTGGCCCCAGTGATACCCAGAAGCCTCTGGAGATGGATGCTGGAGACCTCATTTATCCTTCACTTTGGGCCACTCCAGCTCCTCAGGTCACTCACCCACAGCCTGAGAGAGGCAGCCAGGATTATTCAGCATAATTAATTTCAGCGTGGCCATGCTCCCACCGGAGAATCCCGCTTCCCCTTCCCAGCAGGGCTGCCTGCCCTCGCTGGGCAGTTGTGTCCATGCAACTCTTCCCACTCACCGAAAATTCCTCACATCAAAAGGGTCCCTTTTTTCTCCTCCATTTCCCTCGGGGTCCAGCTATGACTCTGTCATAAATTGATGTACAAAGTATGAACAGGAGGATTTTTTTTTAGAACAACTTCAGCAATCTTTGTAGTTCATAACTAGGCATGCAGAGGTTTTATTAATTTAACAGTGTTATTCCCCTTATGAAATATTCATCCCAGAGGATTTCTGTGCACATGAAGGTTTTGAAGAAATTGATCTGCAATGCAGCTACTCCTTTAAAAGAATGATTTCTTTATTATCTCTGCCTTTCAGTGCTACTCTATATCTGAGCAGCGCCTGATTAAATGTGTGATCAATCTCAGGAAAGCAAACAGATACATTTTTAATTGGGGGTGAATTTACTGTGTGGGAGGAGGCGTTCGGCGAGCCCAGCCCGCCGGAGGCTTTGCTTTGCCAGCTCCTCCTCTGGCATCCTTGCAAGCCATTGGCTCCCCAAGCCCTTGGAGATGCCTTCACCCCTCTGGCATCACCAGCTCAGCTGATCCAGGGTCGTTCCGTCAGCTGATGGAGAGGGAGCTGCTCCTGGGCCCTGATTCAGCAGAGCCATTAAGCACAGGCCCTTCTCCCGGGGAGCTGAGGCCTGCTGACTTGGGTTCCAATGCCCTCTCCCCACGTTCCCTGCTGTTTCCCAGATATCCACATAATCCACTGGTGAGTGCTGTCCTGTCCCCTCTGGGCTGCCTCGGGTGGGCAGTGACAGCTGGGTCCCATCCTGCCACAAGAACAACCCCATGAGGTGGAACATCTCCCACCATGCTGAATCCGAGCAGGGCTTCCCCAAGGCAAATCCCAGCATGGTTTGGGTTGGAAAGGACCTTCAAGCCCATCCAGTCCCACCCCCTGCCAGGGGCAGGGACACCTTCCACTAGCCCAGGGTGCTCCAAGCCCCGTCCAACCTGGCCTGGGACACTGCCAGGGATCCAGGAGCAGCCCCAGCTTCTCTGGGCCCCCTGTGCCAGGGCCTCCCCACCCTCACAGGGAGGAATTTCTCCCCAGTATCCCATCCATCCCTGCCCTCTGGCAGCTTAAGGCCATTCCCCCTTGTTCTGTCACTCCATCTCTTGTTCAAAGTCCCTCTCCAGCTCTCTTGGAGCCCCTTTAGGCACAGGAAGGGGTTTTAAGGTCTCCTCAGAGCCTTCATTTCTCCGGGCTGAACACCCCCAACTTGCTTAAATAAAGACTGGAATTTAAAGGACATGCAAAGAGGAGAAAATGGGAGCTATTTTTATACCCTTCCCAGCAGGATCCTTCCAAGTGCTGCCACAGCAGGGCACTGGGATGAGGAGCCATCAGACAGGTCTGACAGGCAAAGCACCAACTCTGCTCCGAGCAGCCAAACTTTGCGGCCCCTTTTAGCCTGCACTTGATCCTTCCAAGGCATCTGGAGATAAACCCCACGGCTGTGTTCGGGAACGATGCAGGGATGAGATGCCTCTGGCATGAACGGGGAGGTGGAGCCCAGCTGACCCCTCTGTTCCCCCTGCTAACCCCCTGCTCCTCTCAGCACCTCCAGCTTCACCCACAGCACTGCCCCAGTGCCCCCTGCTCCGTCCCCACCACACCCCGGTGCTCCGTGCCCTCCCACCCTGGAGGCAGCTCCGAGCTGCACTTCCCGGCTGGAATGCTCCAGGCAAAGGCTGAGACTTCACCTGGAGGCAGCTCCGAGCTGCTCTTCCCGGCTGGAATGCTCCAGGCAAAGGCTGAGACTTCACCTGGAGGCAGGTGAGGGTTGTCCTGGCGGGCAGCACCTGGCTGTCACCTCTGTGTCCTCGTCCCACTCCGAAGGGGGACCCCCTTAGGTAGGACAATGTCCCCTTCCATCCCGCCCTGCTGGCCCCCCATGTCCCCTCCTTGCAGGGGACGCTGATCCCACGTCACCAAGGCCCGGAGGAGCCCAGGGCAGGGCTGTGCTGGGCCCTGCCGGTGTTCCCGGAGGGCTGAGGCCGTGTCCAGCCCGGGCACTGCTCAGTCTCGCAGTGTCCCCTGGTGTTTGCAGACACGAGCTCCGAGCAGCCGGAGCTGCAGCGCTCCCCGTGGGATTTGCCCAGGAACATCCAGGAACGGCATCCAGGTGAGCTGGAGCTGCAGCACAGCCCCTCTGCCACCCCCAGAGCCACCCCCAGAGCCACCCCGCTCCCAAAAAAGGGCACTGAGCCACCATTTGCTGTACAAGCCTTCCCCTAAAAACAATTCCAAACGATCCCACACGGAAAAGCTGGAGGAATTTGCCTTTCAGCTTGGATTCCAGTGGACTTGTTGGGCTTCCAGTTGTGACCACGCTGCACCTGTTTGCCTCCCCACAGTCACCCTGAAAGTCTGAATTCACCCACATGTGAAGGGGACACAATTCAGGCCCTATAACCCCAGAAGGAAAATAGGAATGGCTCTTCCCCCGTTTTGCACTGGGCATAAAATCTCCGGGGAGGTGAGAAACAGGGAAATGCTGGGGAATTGGGGCTGGAGCAAAGCACAGCTGAACTAAAACCAATAATATACAATCAGATCCAGAAAAACTGAGGTTTCATTCATTCCTCTTTCCTTTTCTAGAGGGCCAGTGCTCTTCAGGAGCAATCCAAGCTGCCTGGCAGGGACTGGGAAGCTGAAAAAACAAATGAATTATTATCGTGGTAGGAAAAATCCTACAGAGTCTTCAAAGGAGCTGCTTAAAGACAGGGGAGCTCTACCTGGCCAAAGGATTTAACAGAGAAATGCCGCCTTTGAAATCCGTGATATTTAAAAGCCCTCTGAGCACAAAAGAAATTGGAGATGTTTGTTCCCCACTGGCAACATTTTAGGGAGCTGCAGAGGAGCAGGAACATCCCGACCTCCCAGTTTAAGGAAGATACCCTGTGCAGCTCTCTGGGTGTGCAAACACACCCGATTTCGGTGTTTAAATCAGTCCCTGTACGCTAAATATCGAACCCTTCCAAGGCCAGGCCCCTCAGATTTGCTGGAAGATTTGTTGATCCTTTCCTCCTCACGGGATCGACTTGGGATAAACACGGGAGAGATTCTACAGAGCTTTGGCATAATAATGATCATAAAAATCCCGCTGAATTGTGTTGTTATCCAGCAGAACTCCCTGCCCTCAGCACTTCCTACGAGGCGCCGCTGTATTTAGCAAACACGCCGCGGGATTTTGCTGGAAAACCAAACTGACTGGACAGAGATGGGAATCAGTGAGCTACAAGGATGCTCGTGGCTAAAGGGAGCAGCTGAGGCTGAGGGGATTATCCCAGGTAAAAATCCAGCTGAAACGACGCCGGTGTTAAATGTGGTTATCCCAAATGACAGGTGTTAACCCGCTGGAATTGCATCACAGAATACGGATTACCTGGAATATCCTGAACTGGGAAGGACCCACGAGGATCATCCAGTCCAACTCCTGGGCCCTGCAAAGGACATCCCAAAATCCCGCCCTGTTCCTGAGAGCGTTGTCTAAACGTGTTCCACCATTTATCGGACTGCCAAAACCAGTTTGCTACTTCTGAGCGTCAAAATTTCCCGGCCCCTGAGGAAATCGACCATTTAATTTTATTCTTATTTCTGCCTTTTCGGGGTCAGGGGTAATTTGCTGTGTTTGGATAACCCCTGATGGAGACTTGTCTCAGATTGCTTGGCATTCCCTTTGTGACACAAACCCTGACACCCGAATTTGTGCTGTTGGCCTGACGCGCAAAGCCACAGCTCAAAGGTTCGGATCTTAATCGCTCTGCCTAATTTCCTGTGCTTTAGCTGAATTCCCTTATTTTCTTCTCCTTGAAAAGAAAGCAATGATTGGAGGGGGAAGCACCAGCGTTTAGCACTGATAACATCAAAAAAAAAAAGGAAAAAAAAGGAAAAAAATCAAGGTAGGCAACGCTAGAGAGAGAAAAGAACGGCAGAGTGAAAAGACACAGAGGAGAGGCTGGAAATCCACCCAGGGGCTCCCACCTCCTCCCGAACCTGGAGAGCTTTCCAGCACATCCAGAGCATTTATTCCCCTTCTGCAGAGGCACTGCAGCAGTTGCGGCTTCTTCCAGGAGGTGGCAGGAAGATTTCTGCGGAGAAGGAGGAGAGGGAAAGTCGGAGAGGAAGATTTAAAGGAGGAAAGGATGAACCTGGGAAGCAGTGATATGAAACCCTTCCTGCTCCTCGCGAGCTGAGGGGGTGCTCAGGTTGGCAGGGACACCTTCCACTGTCCCAGGCTGCTCCAAGCCCCAATGGCCAGCCGGGCCTTGGGCACTGCCAGGGATCCAGGGGCAGCCACAGCTTCTCTGGGCACCCTGTGCCAGGGCCTCACCACTCTCACAGGGAACAATTCCTTCCCAATATCCCATCCAGCCCTGCCCTCTGCCAGTGGGAAGCCATTCCCCCTTGGCCTGGCACTCCATCCCTTGTCAATATTCTCTCTCCATGGTTCTTGTTGGCTGCTTCAGTTCCTGGAAGGCCACAATGAGGTCACCCCAAAGCTTCTCTTCTCCAGGCTGAACAATCCCAACTCTCTCAGCCTTTCCTCCCAGCAGAGCTGTTCCATCCCTCTGATCCTCCTGGTGCCTCCTCTGGACTCACCTCAGCAGCCTCACAGAAGTGTAGAATTGAAGTGAAAAGGATCCTGACCTGAGGCTCTTGTCCCATTCCCAGGAGGGGAATAACTGGGGGATTTCCAAGCAGATTTGGGTGCCCAAAACGTCTTTGCTCTTCCTGGCTCCATAAAGGGCACTGCACACCTCATATCCCTGCAGTATCCAAAGGTGGATGGGCACGTGGGAATCCTGCCCTGCAAGGACATGGATTCGTGGCTTGAACTAAGAGGGACCAAAGCCTGGTGTTAACGTTGTTGCTGCTGCTCCTGGAGCAGCATCGGGAGTTGCAAAAGCATCACTCAAGGTCTCATTTCCTCTGTCTCAACTCCCCTCATTCCCTCTGTCCCGACTTCCCTCATTCCCTCTCTCCCAACTTCCCTCATTCCCTCTGTCCCAACTCCCCTCATTCCCTCTGTCCCAACTCCCCTCATTCCCTCTGTCCCAACTCCCCTCATTCCCTCTGTCCCAACTCCCCTCATTCCCTCTGTCCCAACTCCCCTCATTCCCTCTGTCCCAACTCCCCTCATTCCCTCTGTCCCAACTCCCCTCATTCCCTCTGTCCCAACTCCCCTCATTCCCTCTGTCCCAACTCCCCTCATTCCCTCTGTCCCAACTCCCCTCATTCCCTCTGTCCCAACTCCCCTCATTCCCTCTGTCCCAACTCCCCTCATTCCCTCTGTCCCAACTCCCCTCATTCCCTCTGTCCCAACTCCCCTCATTCCCTCTGTCCCAACTCCCCTCATTCCCTCTGTCCCAACTCCCCTCATTCCCTCTGTCCCAACTCCCCTCATTCCCTCTGTCCCAACTCCCCTCATTCCCTCTGTCCCAACTCCCCTCATTCCCTCTGTCCCAACTCCCCTCATTCCCTCTGTCCCAACTCCCCTCATTCCCTCTGTCCCAACTCCCCTCATTCCCTCTGTCCCAACTCCCCTCATTCCCTCTGTCCCAACTCCCCTCATTCCTTCTGTCCTGACTTCCCTCATTCCCAACTCCCCTCATTCCCAACTTCCCTCATTCCCTCTCTCCCAACTCCCCTCATTCCCTCTGCCCAAGCCCAGGGAGCTGCTGGAGCACTGGGATTTGGGGGTGTCCTCAGAGCCTCACCCTCTCCACACACCCTGGCATCGCATCCCCAGGGAGGTTTTCCCTGGAAAAAGAGCCCTCTGCTCAGAAATTGATTTTTGGCAGACTTGAGCGGGACGTTATTGAAACCATTTGTGAAATTGCTGCGCTCTGCTCCTCTCGGATCAGGCGGCGCTCGGAGCAGCAGCGTGGAAATGAAACATTTCAATCTCCGTTAATATGGATTGTTTCAGTCTTATTAAAACACTCCAAGAAGGTCAAAGCGAAATATTGTCGGGATGTTTTCCTCGCTGTGGAGAAACGGGGATTTGCCTTTGAAATCCTGCTTGGGGTGACCTCGGCTTGGAAATCCGTGCTTGGCAGGGATTGAATAATTCCAAGTTTGGAGACATTTTAACCACACTTCCTACCCACGGGCAAGGGTGGGAAAATGTGGAAATAAACCAGGAGGGGCTGCTCCTGGACTTTGGCACCATGGGGATTGCACGCCACGGCCACAACTTCCAGATGGGACGTGGGTGGCTGGGGAGGCACTGGGAGGTCAATTGTGCCTTTCTCAAAGCTGGAAGCTTTTGGAGGATGGAGGGAAACCAAACAACTGACCTTGATCCACACGAGGAGAAGTGGGATCGTTCCCCGAGCCAGAGACAGCTTGTAGATGCTCCAAAAAGCCTCTCCCACCCCAGAATAAAAAGAATCATGGAATTATAGAATCATTTTGATTGGAAAAGCCCTCCAAGACCATCAGGTCCAAGCTGTGCCCCATCCCCACCTCGTCACCCAGCCCAGAGCTTTGAGTGCCACATCCAGGCCTTCCTTGGACACCTCCAGGGATGGAGACTCCAAACCTCCCTGGGCAGCCCCTTCCAAGGCCTGGCCACCCTTTCCAGGAAGGAATTCCTCCCATTGTCCAACCCAAACCATCCTGCAGTGGTTCTAATCCGAAGTTATTTGCACTAAAATTCCCTGGATATCCCTTAGGAACCTCGGGAAGCCAACAGGAATCCTGGTGTTTTCCTTTCCACCTGCTGGGGGTTCTCCAAGCCCCTTAAAGCTCCTTTGGGTGGGTTTTGCCCAGGTCTGGTGGGCACTGTGCAGATTATCCGGAGTGAGGGTGGATTTTTGGTGTGGTTGACCGAGACATCCCAATTTAGGACAAAAGTCCAGGGCCAACCACCGGCCTCTCATTTTTTTTTTTAATATACTTGTAATAAACTCATCACTTTTACTGGGAATACTGGAGTTTTTCCTCACTTCATCCGTCTTCCTTCATTAATCCCCTTGTTGGCTTCCACCCTCCAGAGAGA
Source organism: Mohoua ochrocephala (assembly GCA_013398855.1). Classification (NCBI taxonomy): domain Eukaryota; kingdom Metazoa; phylum Chordata; class Aves; order Passeriformes; family Acanthizidae; genus Mohoua; species Mohoua ochrocephala. Next base: position 51,688 of record VZTA01003438.1, on the reverse strand, counting down.
AAACATCTCTTTTAATTATTTAGCCCATTATTGGCATTAGCTGGCTCTGTTTTCTTTTGCAGGAGCCACCAGAAGCTCCTTCAAAAGAGCAGCGTAATTCTGTAGTCAGGCTTTGCATTTCCTGATCATTAACAAACAGGGTTTTATGAAATTCTGGCTCTTTTTTGTCTCTTTATCACTGAGTAGACAGCAAGAAACAACAACAAAAAAAAACCCCTTCTGCTCTCATCCCCTTTGAAAGCATTTAATACTTTCTCCTCACAGTTTCTCTGAGGTCCGTGCCAAGGAAATATTCCTGCAAGGTCAGGTCTGCCGGGGAGGCCAAATGAAATGCTGGACCTCGGTGGAATTATGGGATCATCTGGACAGGCAATATTGGCCTTGGGAAAGAGCTTTGCTCCGTGAATTCACAGCTCTGGCTGCAGCCGGCGTGGTTTTAAAGGAATAAAACAACGGCTTTGAAGGGCCTTATCTGCGACTAACACGCAGTGGTTTGAGCCTCAGAGACCCTGGGCTGCTGCATCTGGTGGCTTTTCTTCCTCCTCCCCAGTTTCTGCTGGACTCAGCCTCGTTGGGTTGGCTTCCCTTCCCTGGGAAGTGGGAAAAATGGCGAGTTTTGCCTCTGAAGTGGCAGCAAACCTTCCTGCCTGAGGAAAACCTGGATATCCCTCGGAAGGAGCTCACAGGGACCACGGGCAGGGCCTCTCTCCTGGCCTCGTGCACTTCTCTGTCGCCACAGAGCTCGTGTTTTATCACCCAAACTCGGAGGGAAAAATCCATCCCTTCCCTCGGAATCGTGCTTTAGTCTCCCAGACTGACAAACACCCCGAGCTCTGCAGTAAATAAGGAAAAAGCTGACGTGGAAACTGAGTCATGAAAGGCTCGTGTGGGTCTGATTCCCACACCTCGCTCTGTGGTTGCTGAGGAGGGAACAGCTGGAATGGGACCCGTAGGGATCGAGGGAAGAGACAAAGGGAAACTCTAAATCTGCCCAGAAACTCCTGAGCCTCCCAGTGCCGAGGATCCATCCGGTGTGGGAGTGATGAGGCGCTCCTTCAGGACTTTTTTTTCATCAGAAGAGCGGTTTCGGAAGGAATATCCTGGTTTATTAATTCTGGGAAGAGCTGTGCCGGGGTGAGCTCAGCCTGGAAGCCCTGAGTGGCCAGCATTCCAAGGAATATCTGCCCAGGGCCTGGTTGTGAGGGAATCAATCAGGGAGCCGGGCTCTGGCCACGGTCCTTTTCCACACGCGATAATTCCATTAAATTAACGTCGGCTGCGCGTTCTCATGGCAACCCCGAACCCAAACAATAACAACACAGGGGATGTGGGAATGGGGAGGGAAAACCCTCCTGGAAATTCCTCTTTGGTGGAGAACAGGCGTTGGGAAGCGAAAGGAGAGCAGCAGGAGGGTGTCAGCTCCCGCTTCCCACGGGGCAGGACCGGGGCTCTGCTCAGCCCCTGACGGCAACGGGTGCGCTTGGAGAGCTTGGGGGTTCTTCCAGCCTTGAGGATTCTGAGAAACTCCTTAAGGATTCCATAATTCCTTAAGGATTCCGTGATCCACAGGCTGCTGGCACAGCACCGACTCCCTTGTGCTTCCCGTTTTCCTCAAGCATTGACCCCCATCCCCTAATTTTACACTGAACCTATGATTTATATGGCCCCGTCAGCCTGGGAGGAGCCTCTTTGCTGAGGTGCTCCTGCCAAGGGCTCTGCGTGTGGTGGGGGGTCCCTGGGCTGGGGGTTTAGGGGAGGTGGTGTGGGGATCCCTTTTCTGAGGGTCTGAGGGGGTCCCTGGTCTGGGGGCCTGGGGGGTTCCCTGCTTTGGGGGTTTAGGGGGAGGTGGTGTGGAGG
>VZTA01003438.1:9733-49489 GCA_013398855.1 Mohoua ochrocephala | reverse complement strand
TTGGGGGGTCTCTGGTCTGTGTGTGTGGGGGGGTTCCCTAGTCTGGAGCCGTGGGGGTTTCCCTGGTTTGGGCATTTAGGGGATGTGCTGTGAAGGGTCCCTGGGCTGGGGGTTTGAGGGGAGATCATGTTGGGGTCCCTGGTGTGGAGGTTTAGGGGGAGGGTCTCTGAATTTAGGGGAAGGTGGTGTGGGGGTCCCTGCTGTGTGAGTTTGGGGAGGTTCCCTGGTCTGGGGGCTTGGGGGTTCCCCGGACTGGGGGTTTGGGGGGAGGTGGTGTTGAAGGCCCTGGTCTGGAGGTTTAGAGGGGTTCAAGGGGACATGGTGTGGGGGGTCCCTGCTCTGGGGACATTGTGGGGAGGTGATGGGGAAGGTCCCTGCTCTGGGATTTTGTGCTGGGTCCCTGGGGGTTGGTGGGGATGCTCCACGTGTCCTCCTGAGCGCATCTTCTAAACCTCACTGAGGTGAGCGAAGCAGGTCCCACCTCTACACGTCCCTCTCCAGCTCCAGGGGTAAAACCAGCCCCAAACTGGTGCTGCTGGTGGGCAGCGGCCTTGCTGAGGCCTGGGGCTCTGAGTTTGGGGTCACTCATCTCAGTTTTTTTGTCCGATGAAGCTTTGGGTCGTGCTCTTATAGGAAAACCTGGGCTTTGTGCTTTGGTGCCCCACTCGTGCCGCTGCTGCTGGGTCTGCCCGTCCCAGGTCGTGCCAAACACTTGGACATCTCTTGGTGCAGTGGCTGGAGAACCCTCCTGGCCCCTGGGGAGCAGAGGGGACCGTGCAGGTACAGCTGTTCCTCGGCCACCTCTTCCTGCAGACCCCTCCTCGGGCTGTCTGTGCCACCCCAAAAGCGCCCTTCCTCCTGGGAACGAGCAGTTCCCACACAGGGGAGCAGGGAAAGGTCTTCCCAGAGGTTTCTCTGGGATGGGGGGGGATCGTTCCTTGTAAAACACTCCGTGGAGGTGGGGAAAACAAAGCCACCCCTGTGAAGCAGCTCGGGTTTATTCGGGACGAGTTTTGCCTCTGATTAATTATGGGGGTGTGTGTGTGTGTGTGCTGGGAAAAGCACTCCTGTTTTCTGGAATCGGGCTATAAACGGGTGCTAACTCCTCATTCCCTGTGTGATAAATATCGTAATTGATGCCACAATATGTTAACATTCCAGGCATGAGCTCCTCTTTTCCTGTGGATTTATTTTCGTGCGCGAGGAGCGCGGAGGGTTTGAAGACACCTTCCTTCGAAGATTAGGGGATCTTTACATCTTCCCTCTGCATTAGGAAGAGGATAAGGCCTCTTTTTTTTAAAAAAGAAGAGATGAATATCAGCAGAAATAACTCGCTGGAATTGTTCAACCCCTTTCTTGTCAAATTTATGGAGCTGGGCTGAACAACTTGTACTTTTATTAAATCCTGGGAAAGCGGTCAACAAACCTGGGGACTTCCACTCACCCCGGCAAACTCGTGTTAAAGGGTGAAACCTGTCCCAACACGGAGGAGAATCCTTCCTTTTAAGCTGTAACTCATCAAAAAAAATGTTTTCAGCCACGTGTGAGCTCAGAGAACAAAATCAGTGCGGGGAGGGAGGGAGGGATTGCAGCTCTGTTCAAACTCCCTGTGTCAAACAACTAATTTTAGACCCTGGGCTTTAAATGTGCTTTTGCAGTATATTTTTACGCCTCGACTCTCTGCTTCAGACCCTCAAATTTTATTTGGGTGATGGATTTCTGTCAAAATTGGTCGACGTTTAGCACCGAAGTCAGGCTGAAATATGAATCCAGCGCTTTAGGACTCCTTTTATTTCTTGTGTAGAGCCTGAAGTTCTCATCCCCCTTATTAACTCTTGCAGGAGCTCTCAGGTTCATATTTTTGGAATAATGATTTGGTCAAAGTTTTGTTGCCTCTCCAAGTAGAGATTGATTGATGAACCCTGGGGGGGATTTTACAGATGGTGGAATTTCCTGTTAATTAGCAAATAGCCTTTGGTACCACATCCATTGCTTTTTGCCACTGGTTTTGGGGTCCTGGGGGTTGTTTCCTTCCGAGGGACAGTTTACAGCTTTCTCTGTCCTGTCGCAGGTTTCCTGGTATTTTGTTTTCGGCACGTGGAGATCAGGGGTTTATGGCTGTGTGTGTCTCCTCTGCAGTCTCTCAGTAGGGTGGGGGTGGTGTTAGGTGGGTTTGGTGGGGTTTTTTTTAGGGCCGAGCTGTTTCTTTATGTCTGGGCTCAATTTCCTTTGGAGAGGACAGCTGATTTTAGGAGCAAAATGGGATTAGGCCAGGTTTTGTCGAGAAAATAACCGTATTCTTGGCACTGTGCCTTCCCAGGATGCGAACATCCAGAGTCCTTTGAGATTAAGTTCTGCCTTTTTATGGAGGAGGAGATGCTCGACGTTACCTCGGGCTTTGGGAGGGCTGCCAGGTACCCAATCTGTGCTCCAGTGCTAATTGCACATCTCAGATTCCAATCACCCCGCTCGCACAGACCTCCGCCTTATCCTGATGTTCCCTGCCGGAAAAAAAACCCCCTCGCCCGCTGCTGCTGGAGCTGTTGGATTTGCACGTGGAGGCTTTCGTGGGATCGCGGGAGCGTGGAATGGTCTGGGTTGGAAGACACCTTAAAGCTCATCTCATTCCATGGAAGGGACACCTTCCACTAGCCCAGGGTGCTCCAAGCCTCGTCCAAGCTGGGCTGGGACACTTCCAGGGATCCAGGGGCAGCCACAGCTGCTCTGGGAAAGCTCCTTGGGGGTTATTTTGGGGGGTACCACAATAAAGCCAATATCCAGACGCGTGATCCCTACCTCCTTCAAAGATTTCTGTCCCCTCTCTCTAAATCAGATATTCGCTGGACTTTGTGCCTGCCTGGCGGGTCAGGCAGAGCAGGAAAACTCCTGGCACCATTTTTCACCCTAGGGTGGCCCAAACCGCGGGAGCAGCAGGATCCCGCCTCCCTGCAAACCTCGACAAGCGGCTCTTTGGCGGGGCTGACCCCTCGCTAGCCGGGGCTGACCCCTCGCTAGCCCGTCCCGTCCCACCCGTTTGACCCGGGGGGTTTTTGGGCAGGGAGCGTCTCCGGAGGGCTGCAGGTGGCAGCAGCGACCTTTCCCTGCGGCAGCCGGGGATGCTGCGGCAGCTGCCCGCGATCCCTGCGCACAGCGGAGCCCCCGGCAGCAGCAGCAGCAGCAGCAGCAGCAGCTCGGGGCTGCTGGAACGCAGAGCTGGAAGCGGCCAGGGCGGATTGTCGCCTGGCAGCCGCGATGTGGGGACACCCCGCACTTCCCCCCGCCCTTCTCTCCTCCTCAAAGAGGGATCCGGATCCTTGGAGAGAGGGGAGGAGAGGGGAGGGGAGGGGAAGAAAAGCCTTTCTGCATCACGCAGTGCCAGACAGACCCTGGTAATCGCATTTGTGTGCGGTGATTGGTTGGGTTGGCTTCTCCGAGCCCTGAATTGAGCAGATTCCGGCTTTTTTGTGCTTTTGGGGGTGTATTTTTTCCTGTCCTCCTTCTGTTGCCTGTGTGCTCGGCTGTGATAGCAGGAGCTGTCCTTCCAGGAGAGCAGGGACCAAAGGCAGCCGTGGTTCCGGGGCGTTGTTGTTATTCCAGGCAGGGATGCAGCCCTGGGAGCCGCGGGGCTTGGAGTGCTCGGTCCATGAACTTTGTGGCTGAGAGAGGCATCTCTTCCCACCCTCCCTGGCTCCGGCTCTTGGTCCTGTCCATGCCCTGGGCGGGATGACCCCAGAATTTACCTGCCAGTGTCACTTTGATCGTTTCTGTGCCCTCCTTGCGTGCTGCTCTCTGCAGCCCCTGGAACTGCTCGGTGCTGTCACTCCCAGAGCCACTTCCAGTCCAACCCTGTGCTGGGCTGATCCCCGGGGTGGGCAGCAGGGAAGGGGTTGGGATTCTGCCCCTGTGCCCCGCTCAGGTGAGACCCCACCTGCAGAGCTGCCCCAGCCCTGGGGCCCAGCACGGGAAGGACGTGGAGCTGCTGGAGAGAGCCCAGAGGAGGCATCAGGATGAGCAGAGGGATGGAGCAGCTCTGCTGGGAGGGAAGGCTGGGAGAGTTGGGATTGTTCAGCCTGGAGAGGAGAAGCTCTGGGGTGACCTCATTGTGGCCTTGCAGGGCCTGAAGGAGCCAACAGGAAACATAGAGAGAGAATATTGACAAGGGCCTGGAGTGCCAGGCCAAGGGGGAATGGCTTCCCACTGCCAGAGGCAGGGTTAGATGGGATATTGGGAAGGAATTCTTGGCTGTGAGGGAGGTGAGGCCCTGGCACAGGGTGCCCAGAGAAGCTGTGGCTGCCCCTGGATCCCTGGAAGTGTCCAAGGCCAGGCTGGACGGGGCTTGGAGCCACCTGGGACAGTGGAAGGTGTCCCTGCCCATGGCAGGGGGTGGAATTGGATGAGCTTTAAGGTCCCTTCCAACCCAGGCCATTCCATGATTCCTGGGAGAGCTGCACCGCACGGGAGGAGCTCCTGTGTGCAGATGGATTTTGGAAGGTGGCTGGAGCTAAAAGCTGCAGGAATTCTCTGGAAGAAGCAGCTCTGCTGTTTGTGTCTCTGTCCTGACCTGAGGGAGCTTCCTCAGAGTGATGTGTTGCCGGAATTTTTGGGCTTGTCTCAGGATGGGATGAGTTCCAGTGCAGGGAATGATCTCATCTGCCCCATCCCAATGGCAGAAGGTTGCCACCACCAAACGAGAAGGAAAAATGGACTGGGAGAGGCCTGCAAGAGGCCCTGTGAGACCCAGCTGGAACGCCCAGACTGGTACAGGGTAATGGGAGACCAGCTGGGAGGACACTGGGGTGACACCCCTGGGGATCTGCGTCACCCTAGAAAACCCTAAAATCATTTCGGCTGGAAAAGACCTTCAAGATCATTGACCCAGCACTGCCAAGGCCACCACTGCCCCATGTCCCCGAGTGCCACACCCAAATGTCTGTGAAATCCCTCCAGGGACGGGGACACCCCCACTGCCCGGACAGCGGTGCCAGGGCTGGACAGTCCTTCGGTGAAGAGATGGTCCCTAAAATCCAACCTAAACCTTCCCTGGTGCACCTTGAGGCCATTTCCTCTTGTCCTGCTGTTTGTTCCCTAGTTGGCAGATAAGCCCCTGAAGCCCAGAAGTGGCGCAAAGCTGAGGTGCTCGGGTCAGTGGTGGGGTTTAATCCCATTAATTACCACGGATCATCTCCCAGCTGGGATGTGTCCAAGACATGACTCCGCTGCTGCCTCGTGTCCCACCAGGGACAGACGTGTCCCTGCAGCCCAGGCTGCTGGGGACGCCAGCGGTGCCCGTGGTAGGAGCTCACACCATGGTTACACAGCGGGGAAATGTGCAGACCAGGTGCTCGGGAATTAGGGATTCGTGCACTCCCTCGGGAATTCCCGTTGGGAACGGAGGGCGGTGCTGCCCCGTGACTCCTGCTGTGCCTCAGGGTCGATGGAGCGCTGAACGGTGCCAGGGAGAATCCCTTGGGAATCCCTCGTTCCTGCTTTTCCTTCCCCGCACTCTGCTTGGCCCAGGGAGGGGCTCCTGCACAGCCACAGCACCTGCATTTGAGGTGTTGAAGGAAGCTTGGAATCCTGGAATGGTTTGGGTTGGAAGGGATCTTAAAACCATCCAGTGCCACCCCCTGCCATGGGCAGAGACACCTTCCACTCTCCCAAGCCCTGTCCAACCTGGCCTTGGACACTTCCAGGGATCCAGGGGCAGCCCCAGCTTCTCTGGGCACCCTGTGCCAGGGCCTCCCCTCCCTTTGGGTGAAGAATTCCTCCCTAATTTCCAATCTAAACGTGTTTCCTCCCAGCCCAGAGCTGGGCCCTCCTTCTCCCACCAGAACTGCGCTCGCAGGCATTTTAATGCATTTGATTTGTTTTTGCAGAGAATGAAGATTTGCTAACACTGATGCTAATCGTGACTCCAGAGTGATTTGACCAGATTGTTTTAGAAGAAAAACCCCCGGGGAGAAAAAGACAAGTACTTTCTGCTGACATTTCTGCAAACTCCTTTTGCTTCTTTTCTGTTGAGCTGACTTTTCATTTCAGACCTTTCCTTAACTTGATTTTTGAGACGTTCGCGAGCGCTCCAAAAAGACTTTTTCAATTTTGTGGAAGCAGATATTGTCGTCAAGGCAGAATAGCTTTGCCTTCGCTCTCTTCTTCTCACTCCCAACTTTCACACAATGTGCAAATCAATCAAGGGGAAAAAAAAAAGTATTGTTTGGCTGCTGGACTCCTCATCCAGCAGCTCCTGGCTAGGGCAGAGTGATTGGCTTCTTGACCTCTTGGCTCAAAATGCCTGGGTGACAACACTGCTTTTTTTAGATTTTTTTATTTTTCCCTCCTGCTGAGGGGAATGACAAGATCCTGAACCTGTCCCCGCTTGGGTTGTGACTGGGTTTGGAAATCCGTGGCTCTGTGTGTGCACTGGGAGCTGTTTGACATCCCTGATTCCAGCAGGAGCAGGCTGGTGGGCAGAGCGCAGCTGGAGCCTCTGGAGCGGAGCCATGGATCCCGTGAGCTCCAGGACGGAGTGGTTTGGGATGCATTGGGGGGTGCTGGCCTGTGTCTGAGCAGCCTGATAACACAACTCGTTAATTACTGTTTGTTACCCTGAGATGTTCCTTCTGCCACCCTTTGCAGCAGCACCAAACGCTCCTGATGGAAAATGTACAATCAGGGAATGGTTTGGGTTGGAGACCTTAAAGCTCCTCCTATTCCAGCCCCTGCCATGGGCAGGGACACCTTCCACTGTCCCAGGGTGCTCCAACCTGGCCTTGGACACTGCCAGGGATCCAGGGGCAGCCCCAGCTTCTCTGGGCCCCCTGTGCCAGGGCCTCCCCACCCTCACAGCCAGGAATTCCTTCCCAATATCTAAGCTAAATTTCCCCCTCTTTCAGTTTGATTCCCCCTTGTCCCAGCACTCCAGTTAATGATGAAAAGTCCCTCTCCAGCTTCCCTGTATCTCCTGCAGACACTGGAAGGGGCACCGAGGTCTCCACACAACCTTCCCTTCCCCAGGCTGAGCAGCCCCAGCTCTCCCAGCCTGTCTCCGTGGCGGAGGTGCTCCAGTTCCCTGTGGCAGCCATAAACATGGACTTCCAGAGGGCTCTGGCTTTCCAAGGTGGGAAATCTCCTTTGCTTTGTATTATTTTTGTTTGTATTTGTGTTTTGTTCCTGCATTGGAGAGTGCTGAGTTCAAGCCCTGAGGCTTTTCCAGCAAAGCCTTTTTTGCTGCGTGAGTCCTTCAGCCGCTCCTAAGGATGGTCCATTGCTGGAATTCTTCATCTGTGCGAGGGCTGCTCCACAGCTGCTGTTCCCAGCGTGAGGGGCTTGATCCCAGGGCTCCAGGAATGGCTGGAGCTGTGTCAGGGGAGGCTCAGGCTGGAGATCAGGGAAAGGTTCCTCCCCTCTGGGGCACTGCCCAGGCTCCCCAGGGAATGGGCACGGCCCTGAGGCTGCCAGAGCTCCAGGAGCGATTGGACATCACTCCCAGGGGTGCCCAGGGTGGGGTTGTTGGGGTGTCTGTGCAGGGCCAGGAGTGACACTCCACCATCCCTGCGTGTCCTTCCCTTCCACCGAGGATGTTCCACGATTCTTTGCTGTAGCTGCTGCTGAGCTCAGCTGATTGGCAGCTCCGGGGAGCAGAATGGCCATCAGGTAACTCTCCAAAACTGATAAATACATAAATAATGGATGCACTCATCCCACTCCGACAAATTATCCAAACCCGTATTGCAGCCCTGAAACAGATAAGAAATAATTGAGTGAGACACACTGCTCCTTTTTCTCCTTTAATCCTCTGCAAAAAAGGACCCATTCAAAGATTTCGCCCGGTCTTTTTAGTTTGCAGTTGTAATTTTTTGGATTTTTCTTTAATCACGGCTCCTTTGTGCTCTGCAGGACGAGGATCACAAGATGGGAAGCGGCGAAGTCCGGAGCCTCCGTGGCGGGATGCAGAGGCTGGCAGAAGGAATGCCAGAGGGTGTGTGAGCAAATAGACAAATTGCCGGTGGCTGAATTTCTCGGGAATAAACCTGGCAAATTAGAATTGTTAAAGCAACTGCTGAAATGGCTGCTGCCAGTGCATTGTCAAAATAGAGGAGTGCAGAGCTCCTCGGCTAATTTACACGGCACCAAAGCAAAAATAATGGGGAAATAATGAGCAGTTATTGGTCCTGGCTCTCCCCACTCATTATTTGAAGTTAAGACATTCATCAGTACGGAATTAAGCCGGCGAGATGTGCATGTGACACAATTACAGCGGGCAGGCGGGATTTGAGGAATTGGAGGATGGCGGATGGGCAGAAACGATCGTTGCTGCAGGAAACCAGGTGAGGAGGAGCAGTCAGGGCCCCTGGAGTGGTGTTCAGGTCACTTAGAGGGGCGAGAGGGGTGGTTTGGGGAGGGGAAGGATGAGGTCTGGCTCACGGGCAGGACCAGCTGTGTCGTGAGTGGTGTCAAACATTTGGGTGCGCCTGGGTTTGAACATTTTGGTGCCACCGATGTTGGGCATCCTGTCGGCTCCGTGAGCCCTTCCCAAGCTGCTCCAGGGAGAGGGGAGTGCTACTCTGGGATACATTTGGATGATGCAGTGGCCTCTCACAGCGTTTCTTCCTTTCTCCACGCAGCTTTCCCAGCCGACCTAAGAGACCACCTGGAGACAGCTCCTGGCCCTGGGAGGGGATGAGGAACCTTTGTGTGCCAACCTGGGCTTCATATCCTCCAAAGTACATTTGACCCAGACTGTGGGATCCCAGGATCACTGAGGTTGGAAAAGTCCTCCAAGACCATCGAGTCCAACCTGTGCCCCATCCCCACCTTGACACCAGCCCAGGGCACTGAGTGCCACGTCCAGGCCTTCCTTGGACACCTCCAGGGATGGGGACTCCACCAGCCCCTTCCAATGCCTGACCACCACTTCCATGAGGAATATGTGGACGACATCTCTTTATGCAGAAGCCATGGGGACGCCTTACCTCGGAGTGAAAATCTGGCGACCGCTCTTCATCCCTCCCATCCCTTCGTTTGACCCCAGAGGAAAAGAACAGAAATGAGCTGGAGCCTTCTGTGTCCCTGAACCCGAGGTGTGAGGGCTTCTGCAGGCAGCTGAGGCTTCTGCTGGGCCTTGGCTTCCTCCTGGAATGGCCAATCCCACCTTTGAAGCCCAGTGCTGCCCGGGAGCAGGAGGGCTGAGCGTGGTTTGCTCTGACAGACGCTCTCAGAGCAGCTCCCCAGAAATAAAATACACAATCGGGCTGCGTGCTACACTTGCACAACCCGAGGAGGGAATTCTGACACCCCTGGCCTTTCATCTCTCGCATCCCTCGGCAGCTGTGAAAAAGCCTCTGACCCCGGCTGCTCATTTTGCTCATCTCGTTTCATCGGGAGCCGGTGCCTGAGCAGCTTTGTTACTCGGCGCTGCGGAGGAGGAGGAGAGCAGCGGGCGTTTTGTTGAAGTTCTTAATTGCAGGCACAGCAGGATTATGGAAATGTCAAGAGGGAAGTGACAGGGAAGACCTGACAAACACGTGGGGGGGTTGGCTGATTCACTGCTCTCTTTTCCACTGGGGTGGTGGGTGGATTACGAGGCAAGGGCTGGACTGGGGCTGCTGTGTTTAGCAGCCGTTGCTCAAGTCCAGGCCCAGGATTAGCAAAACCCAACACGAGTGGCCTGTGCCGGAGGAGCTGGAAGGAGTGACAGCAGAGAGCAGCAGGATTTGGTCCCCTCTGTGTGACCCTGTACCAGGGAGCCCATGGGAGATGCTGGTGTGGCACCTGTCTGTGCCAAATTCCGTGTGCGTTTGGGGTGGGTGTTGTGGCAGGAGAACCCCAGCGGGAGGCTGGCTCCGAACGGCATTTCAGGGGTTAACAAAAGACCTCTGCCTCCTCGTGATGTAGCAGGTATTGCTATTCCATTTCCTCCAGCCTGGCACAAGGGTTCATTCCTCATCCCAGGAAAACTGAGACGCTGTCTCTGGGATGCCACTCCTCGGGAAAGAAGCCTCTGCACCTTCAGATTTCCTTCTGAAGAGGGACAGGTGGATCCTGCTGCCGCCACGGCCACCCAGGAGCCAAAGGAGCAGCGCACACTGGATTCAACCCTGGAGCTGCTGCAGGGATGGGATTTTCCACAGGCCCCCAGGGCACTGCTGGAAAGAGGGGGCTGCTCCTGTCAGAGGGTTCGTTCCACAGCAGATCCCGTGGCTTCCTGAGCAATCCTCTCCAAAGCTTATCCAGCTGCTGTGCTGGATATCCCAGGTGCTGTGCTGGATATCCCAGGTGCCTTCTCCCTGTCAGTCAGCACATGAAGCCCAGGTTGGCACACAGAGGTTCCTCACCCCCTCCCAGGGCCAGGAGCTGTCTCCAGGTGGTCTCTTAGGTCGGCTGGGAAAGCTGCGTGGAGAAAGGAAGAAACGCTGTGAGAGGCCACTGCATCATCCAAATGTATCCCAAATCCTGGTCAGGATGGGATGACCCTGGTGCTTGCTGAGCTGTAGGACTGAGAGCTGCAAGAGAAGGGACTCCTGGTGGGAAGGACAGAGCTGTCCCACCAACCTGGACCAGGGATTTGTGGATGCCACGAAGCCTCATTTCTGTGCTCACAGCGATTCCAGCTGGTGCCCCTCTCCTGTGCACGCTGGATCGTGCAGGGAGCAGGGAATGCTTGGATTGCCGGGATGTTTGCACGGGCAGGTGGTTCCCAGGGAGCTGCCAGACGCTCCCTGTCAGTGGGAACAGGCTGAGGCAGGCCTGGCAGGGGGCTGGGAGATGCTGCTCAGCTGACAGACGCAGATCTTCAGCGTTTCGGGGACCAGGAAGGAGAAGGAGCAGCCAGGAATATTTGTTGCCCAAAAAGCTCACAGAGAGACAGGGAGGAGAAGCCAGTGAGGGTCAAAATGGGTGGCTGGAAACAGGAAAACAGGGAAATGACAGAAAAGAGTAGGAGGATTGGCAGAGGAGAAAGCTGCTCTCAAAGTAGAACTCAGCTGCTGGAGCGAGTCCAGAGGAGGCACCAGGATGAGCAGAGGGATGGAGCAGCTCTGCTGGGAGGAAAGGCTGGGAGAGTTGGGATTATTCTGCCTGGAGAAGAGAAGCTCTGGGGTGACCTCATTGTGGCCTTGCAGTGCCTGAAGGGGCTCCAAGAAAGATGGAGAGAGACCCTTTCCAAGGGCTGGAGTGCCAGGCCAAGGGGGAATGGCTTCCCACTGCCAGAGGGCAGGGATGGATGGGATATTGGGAAGAAATTGTTCCCTGTGAGGGCGGTGGGGCCCTGGCACAGGGTGCCCAGAGCAGCTGTGGCTGCCCCTGGATCCCTGGCAGTGTCCAAGGCTGGGTTGGACGGGGCTTGGAGCCACCTGGGACAGTGGAAGGTGTCCCTGCCCATGGCAGGGGGTGGCACTGGATGGGCTTTGAGGTCTCTTTCAACCCAAACCATTCCACGATTCTCTGACATACTGGGAGTGAGCGTGCCAAACATTTGTGGAACACGGAATGGTGGGACCTGGAATGTTGCTTCTTTCTAATCTTCTCCTCCACGAAGGCCAGGCTGCCTCATCTCATTGTTCTGTCCCTTAATTTTGCCCCCCCCCAGAGCTCACGTTCCTCGTTGACCATCTCTGTGTCTGCAGCCTGAGTACATTTAGGTAGTTTTGGGTTTGTCCCAGCAGCTGGGCCAGGGCCAGGCTCTGTCTGGGGTTCTGAGCTCAAGGCACTGCAGGGCAGTGGCTCCAGGTCACAATGGCAGGGTGTTGACCATGTCCCTGGAACTGGCAGAGCCCCTAAACACCGAGAGCTCAGACTCTGCCCTCGCTCGTTTTCCCAGCTCTGGGTGAAGGATGTCGTTCCCACTTTTTGGGCCCTTTCCCTGCCTTGTTGCTTGTTAAGAAGGAGTTTTGCTTTCCCGGGGTGCTGGAGAACTTGGTGACATTTTGAGCTAAACTCTGCTGTTTATGAAGGTGATTCCAGGCAGTTGTTCCAGAAGCAGCAGAACTGATGAGCCCCTGGATTTGTATCCCATTTTCCCGACCTCTGCCTCCCCCCCTCACAGCATTATCTCTTCCCACAGCGCCAGCGTGTCCCTGTCCCCTTCCTCCGTGTCCTTTCACTCCTGGCACTCACAGTTGCCACGTGGAGCAGGACTTTTCTCAGCTCACATGACAGCCGAGGCACTCATTTGGCTCTGTCTCTTCCCCATTCCCACCATATTTTTTCCCAGGAATTGTCAGTATTTAATTATCTCCGAGCCTTCTGTCAGTCTGGGGGAAGTTTTGAGTTCCTAGAGGTAGGAATCTGCTGCTCAGATGGACCAGCAGTTGCACGGACAGCGGGGAAGGAGTTTCTGCGGAATAAATTCCTTTCCTGGGCAGTGTGGATGGTGTCCTCTGTCCCTCTCAGCTGCCTGGAAAGCCAGGTGCTGCCACGCTGCTGTGATTGGAGAGGAAAAGCCTGGGAATAAAGCAGAGAACTGGGGGTGTCAGCAGGGCACGAGGACAGGAGGAGAGGAAAGAATGGAAATAAAGGATGTTCGGGATATTCTGAGCAGTGTTGGCCATCGAGGGAGCCATCCTTGGTGTCCCGGACTGTCCCTGCCTTCCCAAAGGATTCCAGAGGATAAACTCTGCGCAGGAGCTCAGATCCAGCCACTGAGGGCTGGATCCAGTCATGGAATCCCGGAATGCTTTGGGTTGGAAGGGACCACTTAAGCACTACTTCATTCCGACTGACGCCTCCTGCTCGTGCCTTTGTCCCTGTTGGATGCTCCTGCTGGGATGAGATCAGAAGCTGGAGCGGGATTCTCTCCCCTGGCTGTGCCTTTGCAATCTCCAACCCCTCCCATCAATTCCTCAGCTCATCCACGTTCCGCTGTTCCAGGAGCGCTTCTGCAGCCTTGGCACTGCCCAGTGACCCAACAGGAGTGAGGAAGTCACATCCCATTTGTGACCTTCCAATACTTCCAGGGAGTTCATTAACAAAAAAGGGAGAGTAACTTTTTACACAGGCAGTGCTGGGATGAGGGGGAATGGCTTTGAACTAAAAGAGTAAGAGTTTATCATCGGAATCCTATGGGAAGAGCATAGGATAGCAGAGCCCTGCTCAAGATTTAGGTTGGATATTAGGGAGAAATCATTCCCTGTGAGGGTGCTGAGGCCCTGGCGCAGGGTGCCCAGAGAAGCTGTGGCTGCCCCATCCCTGGAGGTGTCCAAGGCCAGGTTGGATGAGGTTTGGAGCCACCTGGGACAGTGGAAGGTGTCCCTGCCTGTGGCAGGGGGTGGCACTGGATGGGCTTTAAGCTCCCTCCAACCCAAACCTCCCCAGGATCGTGACCCACTCCAGGATTTGTGCATCTGTAGGTGTCCCAAACCCTGGAGGAATTGCTGGGCCAGAGCCAGGGAACTGCATTGTGCTGGGCCTGCCCATTCCCAGGCAGCATCTGGAAAGGGCCCCGAATTTATCTCTGTCGTTGTCACTCCCTATTCACCCCCCCCCCGGGTGACTCGAGCAGCTCTGCACAGAGCTCTGCATAACTTGCCTGACTTGAGGAGTCAGCAAATGATAGATGTCTGTATCCTTGGGTGAGGATAATCCAGTCGTACCGTCTGGCTGGATTTCAGCTGTTCTCCAGGGGAAAAAAAAAAAAAGGAGTCGAGGAGTGAAATGTTTACTTTTGGTGCTTTCCACAAGTGGAGATGACAGAGCGTGGGAAAAAGAAAAGCCAGTCCTGGTGGGCAAGGGCTGAGGGGGGGAAAGAAGTGAGGAAAATCTCCTCTCTTTGCTGGTAAAAAAGGGGCTTGGCAAGAACAGAGCCATTCTTTGGATTTCTCCAAGGCACAGGACGAAGGCAGAATATTCAATGAACATCACCCTGCCATTGTCAATGCAGGGCTGTTGATGCCAGCCAGGCAATCCGACCCCGAGCTTTGATTAAAGAAAGTCAGCCAGCCCCAAATGTTCCAATAAAAAAGAGGTTATGAAAAAAAAAAAAACCTTGTGCTTTGGTTAAAGAGCACCCAGCGCCGGAGTCATTTATTACAGCTGAAAGGATTAAATGTCATCAGGGAACCCAAAAAGCAAATGAATCTGTAATTAAATGTTTAGCCCAGCCAAGGCAGTGTGGCAGTGCCAGGCTGAATAATGTATAGAGGAACCAGCCCCGGCTCCGTGCTCGCCTCCCGTTTTTTCATTAACTGGATCTGCATTAATGCAAAACAAGGGAGCCGAGTGATTTTCAGCACGCTCTGGATTTGTTGGTGTTTTCGATGATCCCAGGATTCAAAAGCTTCTGCTGAGATCAGTGCCAGCTTGTGCTGGAGTTATCCAAACACGGAGGAGATCCGATACCTGCTGGAAAAGCAAACAGGAGAGCGAGTGAAAGCAAACAAGTGAAAATCCACCAAGGCCTGGCCTGGCAGAGCCGGGCCTGGAGAGCCCTGGGCAGGGCGTCCTCCCCTTTTCCAGCCTTGCCTGTGGAAATCTGCCCAAATCTGAGCTGGCAGCAGAGCTGAGATCTCTTTCCTGATTCCTATTATGAACTAAACAGAACACAGAGACTGTGGGTGGTGGCTGGGGAACAAAACCCAAACCCAGAACATTGGGACATGGAAGGGGAGGAGGGAAAAAAAATGATCGAATCCAGCTTGTAAAGCACAGCAATCAAAGTGGTGCAGAAAGGTCATTTCACTTCACTTGATTGTATGTTATGAGTCCGGGAAGCCGTTTTTTTACCCAAATATGGAGACTTAGTGCCAACATTTTTAAGTCTAATCAAGCTTACCAATTAGCGGAGACATTCTCAATGACAATTGTCAATTAACCTCAAGGTTAGAAATCCGGGGTAACCTGAACCATCCTTAAGCTCATGTCAGAGCCCCAATAATGCTCCGTAATATTAAAATAAACCTCCAGCAGGTTTTACATGTGTGCAGACCCCAGTGTACCTCTGCATCTTTCTGAAATCTATTTCCAGCCCTTTTTGTAACTTCTTTTTCGCAGCCGAAGATTATTAACCTTCAGAGCTGTCTGTCCTACTTACGGTAATCGAGGCGGCAGCAGCTGATCCTGCTGCAGCATTGATCCCTCCGTCTCCAGGTCATTGTTCCTGCCTCTCCCCCAGCTGGGATCACGTTCACCGTGGCACCGGACCTCGCAAGGATTTAAGTTTTACCCGGTCTTCGATTTTGCTCCTGTTCCAGTTGGAGAGGAAACGCTCGGCGTTCGGAATCAGGCTCCGTGAGCGCACCTCGAGGCCAGAAGGGGATTTGGGTTTGCCTCCCTTGCCCTTCGTCCACCCAGCATCCCACCTTCTACAGCTGAAGAAGCAGGATGGACTAAATGCTAAATATTCCTGAGATATCGGAGAGCTGAGACCTGAATGCCCATTTTCTAGAAGTTTTTTAGGCATGTCCTTCCCCAGGGCAAGGAATTTTCACAGTGAATTTCCACTAGGAAGCAGAGAGGGCTGGGAGAGGCCCCACTCCTGTTCTGAGGTGTTCACTGCCTGCTCTTCCTTCTTCAAGGCAATGTTGTGCTAAAGGAGGGCCTTGGAAATCTGGAATTACTTTGGGAAATGGCCTCTGTGTTCCCAGGAAGGGTGAATTGATGCCTGAAAAATTATCTCCCTTCCAACACAGGCAAGAGTGCTTCAGAGAAAGGATGTTCTTCACTTCAGCACGTTCAGAGAACCATTTAGGGGTGATTTGTGGCAGAGCTCCTGCCAGAGCCCCGGCCGGCTGCCAGGGTCAGGCACAGGGAAGAATTTGTTTTTACAAATACATTAATGGCAAAAGGAAGGGTAAGAACAACCTCGGGTCTCTACTGGATGCGGGAGGGGATTTCGTGACCGCGGATGGGGAGAAGGTGGAGGTGTTTAACGCTTTCTTTGCCTCAAAGAGACGGTTTGTCCTCAGGTCAGCTGTCCTCCTGGGCTGGTAGATGGTGTTAGGGAGCAGGATGGTCCCCCCGTTATCCAGGAGGAAGCAGTCAGAGACCTGCTGAGCCGCTTGGATGTTCATAAATCCATGGGACCAGATGGGATCCATCCCAGGGTGATGAGGGAGCTGGTGGATGAGCTTGCGAAGCTGCTCTCTGTCGTTTACCAACAGTCCTGGCTCACTGGGGAGGTTCCAGGTGACTGGAAGGGGGCCAACATGACAACTATCCACAAGAAGGGCCGGAAGGAGGATCCTGGAAATTATAGGCCAGAGAGTCTGACCTTGGTACCTGGTAAAGTAATGGAAGAGTTTATTTGGAGTGCCATCACACAGCACACAGGATGGCTGGGGGATCAGACCCAGCCAGCATGGGTTTAGGAGGGGCAGGTCCTGCCTGACCAACCTGATCTCCTTTTATGACCAGGTGACCCGCCTGGTGGATGCGGGAAAGGCTGTGGATGTGTCCACCTGGACTTCAGCAGAGCCTTTGGCACTGTCCCACAGCATCCTCCTGGAAAAGCTGCAGCCCACGGCTCGGGCAGGTGCACTCTTCACTGGGATAAGAACTGGCTGGAGGCCAGGCCCAGAGAGTGGTGGGAATGGTGCTGCATCCAGTTGGCAGCCAGTCACCAGTGGTGTCCCCCAGGGACCAGTGTTGGTCCCAGTCCTGTTTAATATCTTCACTGATGATCTGGGTGAGGGGATTGAGTCCACCATCAGCAAATTTCCAGGTGACACCAAGCTGGGAGTGAGTGTCGATCTGCTGGAAGGTAGGAGGGCTCTGCAAAGAGACCTGGAATGGTTGGATAGATGGGCCGAGTCCAACAACACAAAGTTTAACAAGTCCAAGTGTTGAGTCCTGCACTTGGGCCACAACAACCCCCTGCAGCACTACGGGCTGGGGACAGAGAGGCTGGGGACAGTGACCAGGCAGAAAGGGACCTGGGGGTACTGGTCCACAGCAGCTGGACATGAGCCAGGGTGTGCCCAGGTGGCCAAGAAGGCCAATGGCACCTGGCCTGGATCAGCAATGGTGTGGCCAGCAGGACCAGGGAAGTCATTCTTGCCCTGTGCTCGGCACTGGTGAGGCCACACCTCGAGGGCTGTGTCCAGCCCTGGGCCCCTCAGTTCAGGAAGGATGTTGAGACCCTTGAATGTGTCCAGAGGAGGGCAACAAGGCTGGTGAGGGGTCTGGAACACAAATCCTGTGAGGAATGGCTGAGGGAGCTGGGGTTGTTCAGCCTGGAGAAAAGGAGACTCAGAGGTGACCTCATCTCTCTCTACAACTCCCTGAAAGGTGGCTGTAGCCAGCTGGGGGTCGGTCTCTTTTTCCAGGCAACCACTGACAGAACAAGAGGACACAGTCTCAAGCTGCACCAAGGGAAATTTAGGTTGGATGTTAAGAAGAAGTTTTTTACCGAAAGAGTGATAAAGTTCTGGAATTGTCTGCCCGGGGAGGTGGTGGAGTCACCATCCTTGGATGTGTTTAAAAAATGATTGGATGTGGCATTCAGTGCCATGGTTTAGTTGAGGTGGTGTTAGGGCACAGGTTGGACTCGGTCATCTTGAAGGTCTCTTCCAACCTGGTGATTCCGTGATTCCGTGGTTCTTCGGATGGCAAGGCTGGCATCGTTTGCCTTACCAGGGGCTCATCAAGACTCTGTGTGTGTGTGGGGTGTGGCTGTGAGGGTGTCAGGCGGGAGGGAGCTGCACTCCCAGCACGGCGTCATCAAAATGTTCCCTTTCATTTTCGCGACCCCTGGGGGGACAAGGAGAATTCTAATGGGCTTTGGGTTCTATCTCCCCCAGTTCCGCCCCATTTTCAGGTTAATAACACTGATGTCTCTTATCTCTCCTCTGCCATCGGGGCTGGAATGGGGGAAATCCAGCATTTTGTTGGGAGTTTTAAAGCTGCCTTGAAACCTGTCGAGGGAGATAAACTATCTTTGCTATAAGAAAATAGCTTCTCTTTGCTATCTGCTGCAACAACCACAGCTCCACAAAGGATGCTCCTGCCCAGTGGCTTCTCAGGGAGAGGGAAAAGGTGGGCAAACCGAGGGGGTTTTTGGGGGACCCTCTGGATTCCAAGGAGGTGAGGTTTCAGGGAGCGAAAAGACTTCTGGAAAAGGGCAGCACCGCATCTTGAGGAGCCACGTGCATCCCGCAGCAGCAGCCTGGCGAGGAGCCATGAGTGCAGCTGAAGCTGTGAGGGATGAGCTGAGGTTGGAGAGGAATTCCCTGAGTCAGGAGACGGTTCTGCTCCCATTTGTCACGGCAAGAGGGTGGAACCGAGCGGTTTGGTTGCTGTAAATCACAGAATCACACGCAGATCTGAGCCTACTTTGGCGTGGGATGTTCAGGTACAGCCCGGCGGAGGTCTGGAGAATGTTTCTTTTTGACTGATTGGAGTTTGTTCTGTGAGCAAAGCCTTTCCACCCAGCCAAAATATTCCCTCTGCCAAAATTATCCCGATTCAACATTACCAGGATCAATATCTAAATTATTCCTCTTAAATGTGTGGCTTTATTGAACCAAGGCAAACGAAGCTGCTACAAAACCATTTCGAGGAGAGGATTCTGAGGATGGGATCCCCTCTGATGGTGACGAGTAACCAGATGTCCCAAATTACCTTGAGAGCAGGACGTTTCCAGCTGGAAATCCTGGCAGGCACCACAGGTGCCAGCTTGGATGGACCGGTTGGAGAAATCATCTCTTGGGCTCCTGGGGATGCATCTCCCACCGGATCCCTGTGGCCGCTCACTGGCCACCCCGCAGGGCGAAGCTCTTCTGCAAAGCTCAGGGTTTGTGGGAGAATTGGTGAGTAAAAACCCAGCCAAATTCCGGTGGCTTCCCTTTGTAGGAGACATTAATCCCAATGTTTCAGAGCTTGGGTGTTTTAAAGAGCTGATCCACACCTCCCCAAAGTGAAATCAAAACCCGAAACTCAACCTTGGCTCCCAGACTGTAATTTTGGGAGAGGCCAGAATTGCTGTCGAGAGGCACTGTGCTAACAGACTCCTCATCCTCTCCTGCCAGGCACTGAAAGCCTTTCCTTGGCTGCTGCTGGCTGCAGAGCTCCTCTGGGAAATGCCACATTCGCTCCCTCTCTGCTTCCCGCAGTTTCTCCTTGGCACGGATTGCCTTTGGAGACAGCTTCGGAGCCTCTGGGTTTCGTTAACATCTCCCTCCTGCTGAAGAAGAGGATGAATGCTGCAGGAAAGGGGTGAGGATTCCAGCTGGGACGCTCTCACCTTCACACCTTTCCCTCACTCCTGCTTTCTCAGGGGACTATTTCCATTTCTCCACTGGTTTTCCACCTCGATCCCTCTCCCCACTGGAGACTTCTTGGTGTCCCTTGGTGGGATACAGCCCCCTCCCTTCTGGCATCACTCCTCTGTGTGTGTGGACTCCTTTTGAAGGATCTGTTTCCCATTCAGCTGGAAAGAGGAGTCCCACAGTTTCCCTCCTTCCCGGTGGCTTCCCGTAGCTCCTTCGCAAAGAAATTCCGAGTTTTCCTGACACCTTTTCCAATTCTTGGCATGGCTGGAGGCACTCATTCCTTAGGTGTGGAGAGAGAGGGGTTTTAGTCAGCAGGGAAATCCTACAAGTGGCTCTCCGAGTTGTAAATCCAACAGGAAGATGCTCAAACCCCTCCTCCATCCCATATCCCAATTTTAGCATTAACCAAAGGAACACTGATAGTAATTCCCGGCATGTGGGGGCTGCGTTTCCTGGGGTTTGGTGGGTGTGTGTGTGTGCAGAGACCTTTCCAACACCGGGTTTTTGGTTCTGAACGCACACTGAGTGTCGAGATTTCGGGAGTGGGAGGTTGGCTGCCCTTTCCTGCAGATGGCTCCTCGGAACACTTCCTCGGGATGCTTGCTCACTTCCATGGGGAGGAAGCACACGGGAAGCCGAGGAGATAAAACCAGCCCAGCTGAAGGTCAGTTCCTGAACCTTAAGGGGGGCTTTGTGCTGAGCCAGGGTTTGTGCTCATCCATGGGCGGGGGTGGGAAGGCTGGGGGAAGCGATGGTTTTAAATAGATATTTATGGAGGATATCAACGTTTGGCATTTCCCGATTTCAGAACAGTGGAGGAGGAACCCAGAGCTCCAGCAATCCCCCTCCTTCCCTCCGTGCCAACTAGGACCTCATCCCTCTCCCCTCCCTCACACGGAACAGCCACTTGGGCACCCGTGCCAGCAGCACCTTCCTTTGAGAGCCAATTCCTGCCTTCCAGCGGCTCCGGGGAACAGAATCGTCCCGGGGGGGTTTCCTGGGTGCTGGGAATGTGCCAACCGCCTGTTCCAGGGAATTAGCACCTAATTTCGGGAGATTCTCTCTTCATTGCCTTCCGTCTCTCACCTCTTCCATCGAGCAGGGCTGGGATGTGGAGATGCACCTCTCCTCTTTCCTTCCAGCCAGGCACGGGGATGTTCCCATCCACCTCCAGGCTGTGTTTATCCAAGGTGTCAGGTCCTGCCACCCCCTCTCCCAGGCAGCTGCTGGAAGTTCTCTGTTAATGTGCATTTCCATGAGCTGCTGTCTCCTTAGCCCGGAGATTCCAAGCCTCAAACAGCCTTTTCCTCTCTCTTCTGGGCTGCTCTCCCAAATATTTGCATTTCCCCTCTCCATACCCTGCTGTCACCTGCTGCCGTTGCACTTTGCATCTTGGCAGCCCCCTTGCATGGGAGGGATTGATCCCAAAACATGGAGAGGTGTTGGGAAATCTTCACTGCGCTTCAGGGATCAGCTGTTGTTCCAGCAGCACCTGGAGCTTCCAACTCCTCTGCTTGCTGGGGATTTCAGTCGCTGCTCCTTGGCAGGGGTGCAGCATTCCTGGGAAGCTCCTTCCTTAGTGTCTGGTGGCCGTGCTGAGCACAGGAGTCTTTGGATCACCCGTTTCTCTTGGCACAAGAGCGTTTTATCCATCCCCCCCTGCATTCAGGGAGTATGAACGGTCCTTTTCCGTGGATTTCCCAAGTGCTTTGGCCTGATGAGTCCAGGATGCAGGGATTGCAGTTGTTTTGGACTTTCTGAATCCAGAACCATTTGTGGTCCCAGCACAGAGCTGTGGAGGTGGTCACAGCTTTCCAAAGGGTGCTGACAGCCTGGAGCAGGGAGCAGGGAAACGGCCAGAGAAACCAGGGAAGCCCCTCTGAAGGAGCGACTGAAGGATGGAGGAGGGCACAGAAGCTGCTTCCCGAGGATGCTGGATCGATGAAGGTGGGAGGGATGGAGCAAAGTCTCCTTCTCACCGCTAGGTTTGGGTGGGAGGAGGACAAGAAATGATGGAGGAGCCAAGAGACAAGTAGATCTTAGGGATGACTCCAATTCCATGAAGGAAGATGTTCTTCCATGGTGTCCCCAGCTCCTCCTTCATTCCTCTCAGAGCTCAAACCCACGCCATTTCTCTCCCCCATTCCCATGTCTCTCGGCCACAGGAACTGGAAATCCAGTTGAATCCCATTCCCAGAGCCCGGGGCACACTGAGCCCGCTGCCAGCAGGAAAAGGGAACTTTGCCGAGGATGGGAGAGTTCCCGGAGTGGAGATGGCACCTGGTGTCAGCGAAGCAGGAGAGCTCAGTGGGAATCCTCAGAACGCCTTTTATCTTTAGCAGCACAGCTTCCCAGAAAGCTTTCAGTTCCTTTTCTTCCTACCAATTAAAACGAAATAAAAATATTACGAGCTGTTTCGTCTGGTTTTTAAAGGACAACAGAAATAAGAAGGGGTTTGGCAGAGCAACACTCTCAGAAATTGTGCTGCTTTGGGGGTTTCACTTGGTTGACTTGTTTCTTTTAGGAGCGTGGCTTGCAAATTTTGTGCAAACTCTTAATGTTTTGTTTCAAATCACCTCATGTTCTCGAGAAATGGTGTATAAATGTTCCAAATTTGCCATGTTTAAAAAGGAGAGGAGTCTACCAGCAGGGCGGTTTTGAAGAAAGGTGCCGCGCTCCGGGTTGGGTTTGAGTCTGTCATAAACATCCGAGCCTCGAGGACTCCAGGATCAAACGCCGCTTTTGAAATCAGAAATAAAACCTGCAATTAAAAAAACCAACCCAGCCTCCTCTGCTAATGGCAGCCTGTTAGCGCTGTGTGCTCCAGCAGAGCTGGGGGAGGAGCTGGGAGCGGGGTTTTATCGCTCATTTTTGATGTGCTGATTGAAGCGAGCGCTGCAGCCCTGCTGCTGCTGCTGTGGCCTGTGCCAGCACAGATGCCCAGCGCAGCCCAGGGAGCGCAGCGCGGAGGGGCTGATTCGAGGATGATTAAAGAACCTCGGAAAGGCAGCGTGGAAAGAGGAAAGGACTCTTAACTTTGTTTTAGGAAGGGTTTAGGGTTCCCAGTTCATCAGCTCAGCAGGAAGGATCCCGACTCGGGCTGGGGGAGAATCAAACTGCTCCCATCAGCTCAGGCTCTGCTGTCCCTGCAATATCCCTGCTGCCTCTGCTCCCGGGGCACAGATGGGAGCTGTGCCCCAGCTTCCAGGCCCTGCTGGGAAAACCTGGCTTTGGCTTCTCCAAGACTGCGCTCTCTGGCACAGTGACACACGGGGATGCTCCATCCCTGGAAGCGTTTCAGGTCAGGTTGGATGGAGCTCTGAGCAGCCGGGTCTGGTGGGAGGTTGGGGTGGAATGAGATGAGCTTTAAGGTCCCTCCCATTCCAAACCGGTCTGTGGTCTCACAGGGCTCCTGGGATGTTCCAGGAGAAGACAAATGACGAGGGAGACTTGGGACATCACGCACTTGAGCAGTCAGACTGTTCCTGCTTAAAGCTCTGCTGGACAGAGTGCAGGGGAAGAGCTCATGGGAGGGCAATGGAAACCCTGTAGATATCCCAAAATGCCATCATCTGCCTGCTCTGTTGTGCTGGCCAGGTGTGAGCTGTGCCTGGTCAAACAGGCCCTTCTGGAGGGGTTCAGCACCTCTGCAGACAGTGGATGTGGGGTCTTTGGAGAGCTGGTCCGGGTGGGGAACTGGTTTTGGGGTGCCTTGAGCTGCCGTCACACCTCAGCGCCACAGAGCCTGAGCAAGGCGACGATGTCTCGCCCTGCTGGGGCTGCAGGGACTTGCTGAGCTCCACGTTGCTCCCCTCCCAGAGAGCCCAGTTGGATGACTCTTAACTGGGACACGCACTGGGAGATGGTTTGCTCTGCTTCCCGATCGCTGGTACATTCCCAGATCCAAAGGAGGCGGCCGAGGCTTGTCCTGCTGGGATTCAGGTCACGGCCAAAGCTCCACAGCCAGAGCTGGGAGGGCAGAGAGCCCCAAAGATCAGAGTCTGGCTCAGTCCTGACCAGACAGACCAGCACGGGGTCTGCAGAAGATCACCAGCCACCACCGAGCAGGAGAGGCGTGGGATGGAACCGCTCCAGACCTCGTTCTCCTTATCTCCGGTGGAGACGGAGACGCTGCCTCACGCTGGGGCAGGATGTGGGAGGAGAACCGGGGTTTGCCTGACGTCTGGAGGCTTCAGAAGCGGATCCAGAAGGATCGGAGAGGAGCCAGGAGCGGGTGGCGGGGAGGGTTCGATCCAGGCGCCTGCCGCTGGCTGTCTTTACGCGGCATTTGAGACGGCGTGGGCAGCTTGGCTCCAGCCTTGCCTCCCGACGCCGCTTTGTTTGGGAGGTTGTAGACACATGTCAGCCGTGATGGATAGATTTGTTTGACTTCCTGTCAAATCAATGATTACTCCTAGAAATCTCTTTTATTAGTTTATCAGAGGAAGTTCTCTGTCATTTATCCCAGCGGAGCTCGGCTGCCTGGTGTCACTGAGCAGGAGTTATTGCTGGCTTTATTGTGCTGCTGCTTTTAGGCTTTGACACCATATTTATTTTTTGTCTTGCTTTGACACCGGGAAAGGTTCACTCCTGGTTTTCCCCTCATTGCAGGGGAGGTTTGTCTTTCCTTTCCCATCCCAGTCCTTGGAAATTTGCAGGAATTTGCCCCAAGTACCGAGGTTTATCCGTGCTCTCTGTTCAAGTCTGGCTTGATGCTGCCTGGCTGTTCCTTGCCATTTTTGAGCTCATGAAGGTCTTGATTTCCCAGGAATTATGGAACGGTTTGGATTGGAAGGGACCTTAAAGATCTTCCAGTTCCAACCCCCTGCATCACAGAAGTTGGAACAAATGGGTTGGAATGGGAGGAAGGAGAGGTTGGTGAGTTAGAGGGAAAAGTCACAGGGATGCATTTCCCAAATCTTCTCCACTGGGCTTGTTTGGGGTCAGGGAGAAGGAGGAGCTCCCCTCCCCAATGCAGTTTTCATGCTGCATCCCAAGGGATGGGCTGTGGGATTGGTTCCAAGGCTCTTCCATGGCTGCAGGAGCACCGGTGGGGCTGGGCCTGGGCTGAAGCAGCGTTGGGCTCCCCACAGGCCTCCCGTGACATTCCTGGGTCATCTCCACGTTCTCCCGGCCCCTCGGGATTGGGAGGGCCATCTGCTCTCAGCATCCCAACCCTGCAGGGCTGACGGATGCCCGAAGGCTGGCAGGGATTCGGAATGCAGTCCCTTCATGTGGGCTCAGGTGGGAGGAGCTGGGGCAGAGCTTTTTGGGATCTTCTGGGTGCAGCAGCTTTGCTGAGAACCATCTCACAGCTCCTTTCAGACTGGGGACAAGGAGACTTCACTTCAGGGGTAGCTCACACACACAGGAGCTGTGCAAATTACGGAGTCATTTCTATCTGCGGTTATTTGTCCCCATTAAAAAACTCATGGAATGATTTCGGATCAATCTAAATAATATTTTTGCCATTGACATTATGAATCTCAGGATCACAGAATGTGCTGAGCTGGAAGGGACCCATCATGGAGTGCAGCTCCTGGCCCTGCCCAGGACACCCCTACAATCTTCCAATGCCTGAGAGCATTGTCCAAATGTTCCTTGAGCTCTGGCAGCCTCGGGGAGTCGGAAATCTTGGAGGAATGGCTAAGGATCACAGTGGAAAGGAAGGTGCTTTCAAATCAGTTTCGAAACTAATCTTGGAAAGGATTTTTCTAAGTAAAATCTCCATTTGATTAAAAGTAATCAAATGGAACATCATCCTGTCTGTTCTCGAGCTCTCCTACCAGCAACAGAAATCCAGGGAACTGAAAGAGCTTCCTTGTTCTGCTTTATCCAGAGGGAATTCTTCCAGAGCCGGGCTCTGCGGCCCTTCCCTGCCCTCTCCAGTGGCTGAACAGCCCCAGATCATTTCAGCCACCAGCGGAGCGGAGCAGGGGAGGAACGAGGTGGGAACGATGGAGCTGCACAGGAACAGGCTCTGGGTGACTTTGCTCGAGTTGTGGATGCTGCTGCAGCCTCCTCTCCTCCTCCCAGGGCCAAAGGTCCTGCTGTGCTTGCCCTGTTAGTCCAGGAACTCCTAAGCCAGGCTTTGATACGCTGATCTTTGTCCTCTCTCTGAGGAGAGAAATATCTGCAGTCTTTCCTTGAGCCACGTGGGAGAGAAGGAATTTCTGCCCCTGAGCTGGAGGGGGATTTGGGCCCAGCTTCAGGTTTAAGCTGGATACACTCCCAGTTTTTGCTGTCTGCTGATCCAGGCTGCTCCACCAAACGCTTCTCGTGCCTGGTGCCCCTCATGTGGAGCTGATGTACTTCCGTATCCCCTCATGGTCCTGGTTGTTTTCGGCCTGGAGGTGGATGTCTGGAGTTGGTAGCCAGCCTCGAGGGAGAACAACATCCAGCTGATGTTCCGTGTCACGGTGGGGGCAGCCAGTGAAGCTGAGGGGAAGCAGAGGCAGTGGCTGAAGCCTTCAGTGAGAAGATAAAAGCCTGTTCCGAGATCAAAGGCAGCGGGGAGAGGTGCACAGCTCCTGAAAGCAAATAACAACCAACAACCACCGAGCGTGAGGCTGGGCTTTATCTCTGGGGCTGAGAGCACATCCCATCCCACCCCTCCATCAGCAGCTAAGCCTGGCAAGGACAGCGATTGCCTCCTCTCTGATGGGTCGCTGGAGCTCTGTGCAGTAGGAAAGCTACAGCCTGTCACCCTTACCAGGACAGGAACCTGTTCCTTCTGCTGGGAAGTGCTTCCAGAGAGAGAGAGAGAAAGAGAGAGATCAATTCCCACTCGTATCACACTTTTCTACCCAGTAGTTAATGGGTCAAACACTGATTTGATTCCCAGGCTGTTCCCAAACTAGCGAGAGGCGCAGGGTGTGGAAACCACCCAGAGGAGGAGCAGAGGGATGGAGGAAGAACGGAGGGATGAAGGAGAAACAGGGATGGAGGAGGAACGGAGGGATGGAGGAGAAGCAGAGGGATGGAGGAAGAAGAGAGGGATGGAGGAGAAGCAGAGGGATGGAGGAGAAGCAGAGGGGTGGAGGAAGAACGGAGGGATGGAGGAGGAGCAGAGGGATGGAGGAGGAACAGAGGGATGGAGGAAGAAGAGAAGGATGGAGGAGGAACAGAGGGGTGGAGGAGGAACAGAGGGATGGAGGAGGAAGGGAGGGATGGAGGAGGAGCAGAGGGATGGAGGAGGAACGGAGGGATGGAGGAAGAAGAGAGGGATGGAGGAGAAGCAGAGGGACGGAGGAGGAACGGAGGGATGGAGGAGGAAGAGAGGGATGGAGGAATCCTCGGGAGAGGCGGGTGGAGTTTGCTGGCCCAGGGGGGGCCCCTTAATTCTGCCAGCGTGTCACACAGATTGCTCCAAACAGAACTGATTTAACCTTGAGCGAGGGAAACGCGAGGCGGCAGTGGCAGCCGTGGAACAATAAAGGAATTCCATCGGTGATCTCCCGCGCCCCGCGCTCCGCTCGAGCGGCTCCGATGTCGCCGATCCATTATTGCCAGGAGTGACTGGGAGTGCATTATGCATGAGCGTGTGGCCACTGCTGGGGAAGGCAGGGCAGCCAAAAGAATCCCTTGGATTTCATGGAGCTCCTCGGCTTGGAAAGATGGTGCTGCCTGGTGGAAGGGTGTGGTTTGGCCTGAGTTTGGCAGGGAGGGGGATTTTCCATGCGTTTCCCTGTGGGTGTGGATTGTGGCAGCCCCCACAAAGGGCTTGGCTGTGCAATTCCAGCGGGAGCAGCACCTTTGGCTCCCTGAAAATGCTGAATTGGGTGTGGGGGCATCGCTTTAAGGAGAAGCTGAAGCACATCCCAGCTTTTGGCACCTACCCAGGCAGGCTGCAGGGTGACAGCTGCCCCAGGGATGGAGGGGAGCTGGGAAGGTGGGTCGGACTTTGCCGTGCCAAGGGTGGAATCACAGAATCTTGGAATACCCTGAGTTGGAAGGGAGCCACAAAGATCATCAAGTTCAACTCCTGGCCCAGCACAGACACCACAAAACCCCATCATTGAGACCTCACCGGGGTCAGCAGCTTCCTCCTGAGGAGCAGCTCCCACCTCTGCTCTCTGGGACCAGGGACAGAATGCAGGGAATGGCTGGAGCTGGGTCAGGGCAGGTTTAGGTTGGAGATCAGGGAAAGGTTCTTCCCCCAGAGGGTGCTGGGCACTGCCCAGGCTCCCCAGGGAATGGGCACGGCCCCGAGGCTGCCAGAGCTCCAGGAGCGTTTGGACACCTCTCCCAGGGATGCCCAGGGTGGGATTGCTGGTGTGTGTGTGCAGGGCCAGGAGCTGCACTGGGCGATCCCTGTGGGTCCCTTCCAGCTCAGGAGATTCCATGACTGCAAGGAACGGTGACTGGGAACAGCCATGCATTGCTGGCTGCAGGATTTAACAACTGCACGGGTGTCCAGGGGAAATAAGGATAAACGAGGCTTTTCCAGGGGCAGAGCTCAGGAGCTGTGGGATAATCTGGGACCTGCCAAAGGCTGTTTAGCACTGACCCTGCAAGCTCATCCCTTAGTTCCCAATACCTGGGTGTTTGTTGCCTTGGACTAAAGCAGTGCCTCCTTTACCTCCTGCTCTGGACTGAGTTTTCCCTCTCCAGCCCAGCACCTCTGGCCAGACCTTTCCCAGACACCAGAGCATGGGCCACAGATTTCCCTGTGTCCCTGGAACCCAGACTGCCCCATGGGAGCCCAGAGAGGTGGTGGGGAGTAACAGCCTGCCTGGAATGAAATCATGTTTCTTCATTAGGCGAAAAAACACAGCGGAGGGAAAGGGATTTTAAAACAACAAAGGCCCACAGCATATTTTACCTCATTTAATCTTACAAGCTGGGTTTGACAGGCTTTTCTTTCCCCTTCCAGCTTACAAAGCTCCAATTCCCCTCCAGGGCTTTGTTCTGCTCTCCCCAGTCCCTGCTTGGAAGGCTCAGAGCAGCATTTGAAGGAGCCCCCAAGGAAGCCAGAGAGGGACTGTTCATCAGGAACTGCAGTGCCAGGATGAGGAAGAATGGCTTGGATCAGACAGAGGGCAGGGATAGATGGGATATCAGGAAGGAATTCTTGGCTGTGAGGGTGCTGAGGCCCTGGCACAGGGTGCCCAGAGAAGCTGGGGCTGCCCCTGGATCCCTGGAAGTGTCCAAGGCCAGGTTGGGCTGGGCTTGGAGCAACCTGGGCTGGTGGAAGGTGTCACATGAATCATAGAATGATGGAATATCCTGAGTTGGAAGGGATCGATGATCCAGCTCCTGGCCCTGCACAGACACCCCAACAATCCCACCCTGGGCATCCCTGGCAGCACTGTCCAAACGCTCCTGGAGCTCTGGCAGCCTCGGGGCCGTGCCCATTCCCTGGGGAGCCTGGGCAGTGCCCAGCACCCTCTGGGGGAAGAACCTTTCCTTGATCTCCAGCCTGACCCTGCCCTGACATTCCATCCCCTCCATCAATGTCAGGTTCCACTGAATCAGTTTCTGCTCACGAAGCTGGCAGAAAACAAGCCGGGCATTTCCTGACTGCAGTTTTACCATCCCAAAACCCGGCAATCCGGCTGCACTGACGTTGCTGCTGAAAAGGAACAGAATGAGAAGGAATCAGGAGAATTATTCCGTAGGCTTGTAGAGCACCTGCAACCCCCAAACCGTTCTGTATCAATGCAACATCTAAAAGAGTGGAGCTGGTGCTTGTCCCTCCAGTCTGCACGAAAGGAGGCCCCAGGACCGGCAGACAGGGCTGTGAACTGAAAGCCACCTTTCCCTTGCCGAGCCTGAGGCTGGTGCTGCTCTCCAGTAGATGCCAGGATCAGGGAAGAGCTCAGCAGAGCGCTGCTCTCCAGCAGTTCCTGCTATTTCCCAGCCACCCCTCACATTTCAGGCGTTTGATGTTCGCTTTGTGGGATAGAACACAGTGCTAATTAAGTCAGGATCCTGAGCAGCTTTGCATCTCCTGCAGTCATGAAGGGATGATCTGTCGCTCCTGAGACTGCCAGTGCTGATCCAGAACAAAGAGCCGAGGCATTCCCACATCATCACAGGAACAAAGGCAGCCCCTGAAACGCCGCACACGCTGAGTGCAGAGCAGCAGCGCAGCTCCGCCTGACCTGGGACAGCTCCCCTCAGCCCTCTGTTCTTCTTCAGCAGCTTCTGGCACATCCCTGCTCTGCTCCGTGCTCTGGGGCAGCGGTTCTCCCTGATTATGCGTGTGCAGGAGGCTTTGATCTCCGTGGCTGCATCCTGTGTGACAGCACGGCGAGCGTTTCACAACCAGAGCAAAAAGCTGATTAATAATTTTAAGCTTCTCTGCACACGTGAAGCCCCAGGGCTCCCGCATTCCCTGTCTGCTTCCTGGGACAGTTCCTGGGGCTGGGAGGGCACAAGGGTCACTCACCTTGTTGCAAAAGTCCAGATCCAACTGGATGGGCAGCGGATACAGTGACTGCTTTCCTGCTTTCCCTGGGGCAGGAGGAGGATGTGGGGTCGGGAGCAGGGTGAGGGGCAGCTGGCACGGTGCTGGGGTCTGCTTGGTCGAGGTGAGGGGTGTGGGTGCCATGCAAGTTGGGCACAATCTTGGGAATCCTGCGTTCCAGGGTTCCCTGGAGACAGGGACAAAGGGCTGGCGGGCAGGGCAAGAACTGAATCGTGGAGTGGTTTGGGTTGGAAGGGACCTTAAGGTTCATCCAGTGCCATGGCAGGGGCACCTTCCACTAGCCCAGGGTGCTCCAAGCCCCGTCCAACCTGGCCTTGGACACTTCCAGGGATCCAGGGGCAGCCACAGCTTCTCTGGGCACCCTGTGCCAGGGCCTCCCCCCCCTCACAGGGAACAATTCCTTCCTAATATCCCATCTAAATCTACCCTACTTCATCTTAAAGCCATTCCCCCTCATCCTGTCACTCCAGGCCCTTGTCCACATTCTCTCTCTATGTTTCCTGTTGGCTCCTTCAGGCCCTGCAAGGCCACAATGAGGTCACCCCAAAGCTTCTCCTCTCCAGGCTGAACAATCCCAACTCTCCCAGCCTCTCCTCCCAGCAGAGCTGCTCCATCCCTCTGTTCATCCTGGTGCCTCCTCTGGGCTCTCTCCAGCAGCTCCACGTCCTTCCTGTGCTGGAACCCCAGAGCTGGGGCAGCTCTGCAGGTGGAATGGGGACAGGGCTTTTCCCCGCTTTGCCCATTGAACTGAACACTGAGATTATCGGTTTTTATCCCAGACTCTTTCAGGAGCTGCCTCTGGAGCTCGAGGCTGTTCCTGCTCAGCCTGAAGGCCTTGCTGAGGCGCTGTGAGCCCGAGGCTGCTTTGCCTCCTGAGGGGAATTCTGTGGCCCTCGTGCTGCTGCCGATGTAAGCGAGCCTGACGCAGCTCATTTTCTCACTGCGCCTTTGTCTTTCCATTTCGGAGGATGTACTTTTCCTGACAGAATTTCCAATTCAGTTCATTTTCTCTGCCTGCAGTAGGAGGGGAGAAAAAGGTGGTTTGAGGGGTTGCTGCATGTATTATTAATTATCCTGATTTCAAGGCAGCGGAGCCTTTTTCTGCCTGATATTCCCATTTTCTCCTAACTAACATTGGCTGCCGGTTTGAAAGGGGCTTGCCATTTGAAATTCTATGTATTTCTTTGTGCTGGTAGTGTGTTTAAAGCTGGAAAACGTGGTTCTCCTGCTTATCTGGAGCTAAAATGGCAGCGTGTTAGTCATCAGTCAATTGAACCGTGTTGTCGAGCAGTTGATTATTGCAGCTGCCTGTGTTTCCTGGGCTGGTTAAAACATCCCCCAGAAGTGCTGTGTCAGAACCTGGCCACTAAACATCATTAAAGCAGGAGCGGGAAGGGGCTTTGGCACACGGGTGAAGGGCTTTGGGTCATTCCCAGCCCCGGTGATCCTGTTAGGAGGCGAGCGCGTTCCCGGATAACAAGCAGGGATTCGTGCCGGGGCCGTGTGGTGCTGCATGAGGATCCTCGGGGCTGTCAGCTCGTGTTCCCACAGAGCTCGAGGCCCAGGTGGGATGGGTTTGTGATTCCAGCTTGTGATTCCAGCCCGGTGTCAGAGCAGGGAAAAAGCTGCGTTTGCTCCCCGGTGGAACACGATTCAAGCCACGTGGTGTTAAAGCTGCTCGGACAAAAGGGAAAGCAGGGGAAAGTCTCCTGGGGTCAGGTGATCGTCCTGATTCCATCGGAGCTGCGTCCGAGAGAGGGGAACAACGCATCTCCCAGAGGAATTAATTAACCTGTTGATGGATCTGGGAGAGGGGCAGTGGGAGATCCCTCTGTGTTTGCTCCTGCTCCTCCTCTCCCTCCTCCAGGACTTGCATTTCCCATTACCCTTCCCAAGGCATTTGCACTCGCAGCAAACCCTGGACACAGCGGCAGGACAGGGGGAAATCCCTGGAGCGATCAGAGAAGCGAGGGGGGAACAGGAATTCTCCCCCACCAGAGCTCCCTAAAGGATCATTTCCTTGGCTGCTGTGGGCCCGGGGTAATGCTCACACTCCCCCTCATCTCCATCTTCATCCTGCAGGATCCCGTCCAGTTCCGAGTGCGGATTTTATTCCCGGTTTGCCGCTCCTTCCTTGCCGAAGCCCAGGCAGACCCTCCCCAGGGAGCAGCTCTGCCCTGACCTTGCTCACACCACTTCCAGCTGGTGTTCCCTCGGCTTTCCAGGAGCTCTCCAAATAGGATTGGCCTCCTGTCCTCGCTGCTGGCCCCTCTCGTGCCATCCTGGCGTGTGCTGCCCGAGCTGCCGGGGAATGCAGCCTTGCTCCTGCTGCAAAGGAAACATCTAAAGCCAGCCGGAGCATGTCCGATAGGATTTGTGGTTCCTCCAACCTCCCCATGTTATTGACTCCCCCTTTCAAGTGTGGCCAGGGCTTTATCTGTTGGTAATAGGGAGAATTAATCATTTCCTTTAAAAGGGGAAAAAAAAAAAAATCGGCTTAAAAAACCCCCCTCCACCTTTTTATTTATTTTTTTACATAAAAAGGCAAGTAAAAGACATAACAAAGTTGTTAAAAGTTCAAAGGGAATGCTAATCCCTGTAATGTGGACTAATCAACTTTTATCCAGACAATCCCCTTGTATCTCTGGGGCCTTGTGTGGTGCAGGATTCCCACAGGCGAGTGCTGGGCTTTAACTCCTTTGGAGCTGCTTTCAAGCTTCCCTTCCCTCTTCCCGGAGCAGTGCTATCACTCAGGAACAGCCTGGCACCTCGCTGCACTCGGAACAGCTTCAAAGGTGCTGCAACTTCCCCGGCGAAGCTTTCAAAGAGACGTGGAAGCAACAAAAGTTCTCTTCCCTCGGAGGGCTGAGCCATCCCAGGGCGAATAAATGAGCGGAGCCGCTCCAGCTGTGGGAGCTGCTGGGGATGGATAAAGCGGCGTGGAACCCAGGCAGGACTCACAAGCAATTCCTTGGTGTGACGACTCCAGGGATGACTTCTCCATCGGGAGATCCGTGGGGTGGAGACACGAGGCCAGTGCTGTTTGCTCCGTGTGGTTTGTTCTCACCTGGATGCCTCCCTCGGACCTCCCTCCGTGTGCGGATCTTCGGGAAGGACAGAGCAGATTCCCCCAGCCAGGAATGTTCTCCTTGGCAAAGATGCTGTTTGAGGAGCTCATCCCCCAACAAACACCCTCGGGTGCCCGGCATTCCCCACATTGGGTTGGCTTTGCGTTGGTACCAAGGCTACAAGAAGCAGGATCCTTGAAAAGGAAGGCGGGAAAAAGCGTTTCGGCATTCCTGGATTTCAGAATGTGGGGATTCACTGGGCTTCGAAGGGATTCTTCGGTGCTTTCAGTGCCACATGAACGCCCCGGGATGGTTTGTGGGTGGCACAAACTCGTGCAGCTGCAGAGCTGAGACCAGGGGATGGGGATGGTGTGTTTTGGAAGGCTCAGCTGCCGAGACAGATGTGTTTGTGCTCCCAAAATCCCTGCCAGGGGAAGGCACAGAGCCACGCTGGCTGAGGCCTGCTAACAGTTGTTACAGTAAAACCCTCCGCTGCTTTTTCCCTCTTGGAGGGCAGGATGGGATGGAATTATTCCTTCCTGACAGGCGTCGCGGCCGCCCCGTTCTCACGGGCAGGGACAGACCCTGTTCCTGGGACGGTTGTTGGGGTGGCTGGGTTTTGTGTGACAAGTGACATCAGGCATTCCCAAGGAGCTTCCAGCTCTGTGCCTGATGCTGGGAATGAGGGGATAAACACGGTGGTCTCTGCACTGAGCTGGGGTGTAGCTGGGTGTGGTGGTTTTCGCTGCCTGGAAATCTGCAGCTTCTCCAGAAAGAGATTTTGGGTTGTGCTGTGGGTGAAGAGGGAGGTGGCTGAGGTGGTCTCCTGGAAACCTGGAGCATCGAGGAGCAATCCAGCCCTTTTTATCCCGGGATTCCTTCAGCCTGGAGAAGAGAAGGCTTTGGGAAAACCTTCAGGAACCTAAAGGGGGCTCATGAGAGAGCAGGAGAGGGACTTTTCACAAGGGCCTGGAGTGAAAGGACAAGGGGGAATGGCCTTAACCCGAAGGAGGGTGGGTTTAGGGTGGATCTGAGGGAGAATCAGCTCAGCTGGTCAGAGCCTGGTGCCACAAACACCAAGGTTGTGCCTTCGGTCCCTGGCTGGGCCATTCACCTGAGAGTTGGACTCGATGACCTTGTGGGTCTCTTCCAACCCAGAACATTCTGTGATTCTGTGGAATTGTCCCCTGGGAGGGTGGGGAGGTCCTGGCACAGGGTGCCCAGAGAAGCTGTGGCTGCCCCTGGATCCCTGGAAGTGTCCAAGGCCAGGTTGGATGGGGCTTGGAGCACCCTGGGATAGTGGGAGGTGTCCCTGCCCATGGCAGGGGGTGGGACTGGATGGTTTTTAAGGTCCCTTCCAACCCAAACCATTCCATGATCAGCTGAGGATGGACATCCCCCAGGTGCACCAACGGGAGCAAGATCCAGTTCCCATTTGCTGCTGTGAGCTGTGCAAACTGGGACCCACTGGTGCAACACCCCAGCTCAGCCCTGGGGCTGGATCCCAGCGGGGTGGGAGCCCCTTGGATTGGGATTTGGCCCCCAGTCAGCTCCAACCCAACTGGATGAAAGGATGAAATCTGGGCAGGGCAGGAGGAGAAGGGACAGGGCTGAGTCAGATCACGGGAGTTGACACCAGCAATGGGTCACCCTCAAAGAGCCCTTCCCAGCTTCCAGCCAGCCAGACTTCGGATTTCCTGGTGCTTCTCCAAGCTGTGATAAAAACCCAGCCAGCTGTGAAGCAGCTTCCCTGGAAGTCTGGTGCGCATTGAGGAAGAAAAAGGAAGAAAATTTTCTCCTTGAAAATTTCAGCTGTAAGGAAAACCAAGATGACTTCCTGATTTAATCGTTCCTTAAATATTTTTAAAGAGCTTTGAAAAACGCTCGGTGGTTCTGTGAAGGTTCTTATTTTTCGGGTCTTTTTTTCCTTAATGAGTAAATTAAATTCTGCTTCCCAAAATAATTTTTTAAATTTCCTCTTTGAAGATATCTGGGCACTTTTTTTTTGTCAAATGACTTCCAGCGCCTGGAGTGATTTCGGGGTTAACAGGTTAATTAAACGTTGGAGCAACTCACTGAGGTGTGAGCTGACTTCCTATCGCTTGGCTTTGAAAATCAAGATGGGACGCGGTGGTTTGGGAATGCCTGGGAATCCTGGGAGAGGTGGATTAAACAGGATTAATGGGGAGGCTGGGCCGTCTCTGGGAGCGTTCCCAGAGGACATCCCTGGGTGCTTTTTATGCTTTTTAATTACCTCTCCTTCCCTGGAGAGATCTTCCTCTTGGATCAAGCCTTGGAGTTGGCGGTCAAAGCCCCACATGGATCCACCAGGGTGGGAGCAGGTGGAGCTGGACTCTGCTCCCAGGGAACGAAGGACAGGGCAAGAGGAAACGGCCTCAAGCTGGGCCAGGGTTGGTTTAGTTTGGATATCAGGGAAAATTTCTTCACGGAAATCATTGTCAAGCCTTGGAAGCGGGCAGTGATGGAGCCACCACCCCTGGAAATGGTGGAGAACGTGTGGGTGTGGCACTGGAGGACAGGGATTAGTGCTGGTGCCAGGCTGATCTCAACGTTCCCGTGGTTCCAGGATATCCTGCAATCCAGGGAAACTGGGCTGTGAGGGGGCGGCCAGCCCTCCGTGCCCACGCACTCTCCGTGCTCCAAGGTGAGGTGGAGCAAATCTTCCCGTTTATTCCCGTTTGTGAATGACTCCGCTATTGCCCACATCTCTCATTGTATCTCCTTAACTAAAGGGATTAATTTTTTTTTTTTTTTTGTCCCCATTCGCAGGCTTAATTAGCAATCTGCAACACAAATTAAATCGCTATCAACTAATTCCAACTATCCCTTCAGAGATAGCCTTTAGCGAGCTCCGTAATCTGGTTAGCATTGGAATGAGCCCGTGTCCTACCCTGCAAACCCCAGCGTGAGCTGCTTTTTTTTTTAAATCCACTGCTGAGAAGGCTTTGTCCTTCCTAATGAGGGCAGCAGCCACTCTGCACTTGCTTTGCAGGCGTTTCAGCAGGGTTTTGGGGGGTTGTGTCTGCACTTTGGGAGGCAGCTGATCCGTGGTGAGGGCTGAAATCCTAACAGAGCGCGGGAACAGAAGATGAATTTGTGTTTTCCCAGTTATGAACCAACTCAAGTGCAAAGGTCCCTTCATGCACCCAGAGGTGAACGTGGGCATGTGCTGTATCCGCCTCCGTGGGCACAGACACGGTCCTGGCTTAAACCCATGGATGAGCTTCCTTGGGGACATCGGGAAAGCTGGATGAGCCTGTGATCCTTGAGACAGACAGCCAGGACCTCGCCGATTCCATCCCACTCTACCTCCTTTGCCTTCCTTTCCACGGGCAGCTAAACCTCCTCGTGCAAACACCGCTCTCCCCGGCATCGTTTTACAGGGCTCGGACAAGGGCTGGTAAAAATTCTGGGACAGTTCTGGCTGAAGGTCTTGCCAGACCTCTAAAATCCGGGAAACTGGAGAGTGCTGAGGGTCCCCTGGGGACATCCTGGTGCATTTTTCCTTTGGTTCTTTTCTCGCAGCTCAGCGTCCGTGAGTGTGAGGTGCGAGGGGACGATGGCTTCCTTCCTCTTCCCTCCTCCGGATCTTCCTGGCCTCTGCTGTTTGCTGCAGCCAGCGTGGAAGCTGTTGGGATGTGGGTAATGAATGTATGTAGGTCATAATCCCCAGGGCCCTCATGCTCCCAATAATAGGAATCATCGACAGCAATTTTTTGCTCCGCTCCTTCTCCCCGGTTCGCAAAAGGGGGAGGAAGAGGAGGGGAAGGGAGCTGAGGAATAGAAGTGGCCTTGACTATCCAGACTGGAATGAGAATTTCTTGGTGCTCACGCTCTCGGAAAGGAGGATTTGGAAGCAGATTCATGAGGTCCTGCAGAGATAAAGCAAAACTTGTCAAAGGGGTGTTGCTGCTTTTTTTGACAAGGCAAGGATCAGCAGGGAAATGCCTTCCTGTGGTTGGAGGAAGACACTTTCCCACTGCCAAAATATCAGGCTTCTTCTCTATTTCCACATTTAGTGATTTTACAGAGAGCTTAGGGGTTTGGGAGGAGCGGGGTTGGAGCAGCATTTTCCTCTGGCCAGAGGAAGTGCAAATCCTGAGTCTGTTAGGAAGAGTTTCTGACAAGGATATGGACTTTGCAGGGAACGCTGCTGCTCCTCGCCTCCCAGAGCTTGCATTTGGTTTTTTGAGGAGAAATAAAAGGTTGCTCAGAATTCATAGCTGTGCCCAGGGGTCAAAGCTGTTATGTCAGGTTTCCCTGGTGGATTCTAGGAAGCACTGGATTCGGGGTTTCT
Organism: Mohoua ochrocephala; assembly: GCA_013398855.1. Lineage (NCBI taxonomy): Eukaryota > Metazoa > Chordata > Aves > Passeriformes > Acanthizidae > Mohoua > Mohoua ochrocephala. The sequence goes on along the minus strand of VZTA01003438.1, from coordinate 12,469 downwards.
TTTCTTCCTCCTCGGCTTTAAATATGGAAATGCAATTTGAAAATGAACGGAAAATCCTCAAAGGTTTGTGCCTGGAAATCCTCGGAGGTTTGTGCCTGAACGGTCTGGTGTAGGGCAGAGCTGGTGGGAGAGGAGGATGGCCGAGTTCAGCAGGAAAACATCCCATTCCTTCTTTGTCTCCTGGCTGTGCCCCACCCTCTGGGGAGCCCTGTGTGCTGATCCATTCCCATTCCTCAAAAAGTCTTATCCCAGTCTCCCCTGCTTTCCCTTTTGGGGGGGTAAATCTCAAGTTGTACCTTTCCAGTTGTGCATCCCTGGCTGCTGAGCTGTGTCCATCCAGAGGTGGGAATGCTCCCAGAGGTGGGAAATCACCTCCAGAACCTGGCAAAGAGAGGGCAGAGCAAAGCAGCTGCTTGTCCTCCAAACTCCAGGGCTGGACACGATCTCCGGGAAACTGGGAGGGGATCGGACATGGGATCTGCCTTTTCTTAGCAATTATCCCGATGTGAGAGAATCCCAGAATCGCTGAGGCTGGAAAACACCTCTGAGACCATCGAGTCCAACCTGTGCCCGATCCCCACCTCGTCACCCAGCCCAGAGCTCTGAGTGCCACCTCCAGGCCTTCCTTGGACACCTGCAGGGATGGGCACTCCAAACCTCCCTGGGCAGCCCCTGCCAAGGCCTGAGCACCTTTTCCATGCAGAAATTCCTCCTGATGTCCAACCTGAGCCTCCCCTGGCACAGCTTCCCTCTATTCCCTGGGAGCAGAGCCCGACCCCCACCTGGCTGCCCCCTCCTGTCAGGGACTTGTGCAGAGCCACAAGGTCCCCCCTGAGCCTCCTTTGCTCCAGGCTGAGCCCCTTTCCCAGCTCCCTCAGCCGCTCCTGGGGCTCCAGCCCCTTCCCCAGCTCCGTTCCCTTCCCTGGGCACGCTCCAGCCCCTCCATGTCCTTCCCAAATTGAGGGGCCAGAACTGGACCCAGTGGCTGTTCCCTCCGTGGGTTTTCCGGAAACCTCAGAAGAGAGGGCAAGGGAAATGCTGTGTACAGAGTCACTTTTGCACTCTAAATCCTTTCTTTCCCACTGAATAAAGAGGAAAAAGAGCTCCTACCAAGTGATTGTATAAGGGACTGGAAGCAGAAATTGGTGAGAGAATTTAATCTGGGAATAGACAGGAGGCAGAGGCCTCTGCTAATTGCCTCTTCGCAGATTTCGCTGAAAACACTACGCAGGGAATATCCACGGGAAGAGACTTCAGAGGGATCTAAAGATAAGATCCCAGTAGAGAAGGAGGCAGTGGAACAAGAGGGCAGCCTTAAATAAAGGAATTACCGGCACAGGTTAGGAAGCAGCCGCGAGTTAAATGAAAAAAAAGAACAACCAATTTTCAGTGTGGCTGTACAAGAGGAGAGAATCTGCAAGCTTGGGCCAGGCTTTTAAAAATATGATCCAGAATTAGAGGGGAGGAAAAGATGGGGAAAAAAAAAAAATAGTAGTCGCCCACAGTTATTGGGTGAAATTTATTTAGAAAAGCTGGGAATGGCTCTATCAAGGCAGGTGAGCAGGCAAGGCAGCGGCAGATGAAATTAAACGTTGACAAATGCAAGTTAATGTGCATTGGAAGGCAAAACCCAAGCTCCTCGTCCACGTTGCTGCGTTTGAAACGAGCTGGAACCACTCGAGGGAAAGGCCCCGGGGGTTGTTGTGAACAGCTCAGTGAAAATGTGTCACCTGAACAGCAGCAGGCAGCAAAGCAAACACAACACCACCTGTACAAGGGATGTTTCAGATCATCACTGGGTTTGTGATGATGTGGCAGGACCAGCTTCCCCAGGAGCAGAGAGAGCAAAGGCATCCAGCAACCTCCCATCCTGAGAAGCGCCCACGGATCGAGGATATGCTCCCCTCAGGCAGCCTTGAATATCAAGGAAGGGGAGTCCGGAGCTCCAGCTGTTGGTGGGGTGTGGGTTTCCTGGGCAGAGTGATGGACAAACCTCCCCCAGCACTGCACAGAGTGCTCCAAGCTGTGCACAGGGTCAAAAGCTCCTGGACTTCTGTGGAAGGATCCTTGTTTATTGGCTCAAAGAGCCAAAAAGTCCTGGGGTGGCCTTGCAGTTAATGTGCTCATGGCTGGGGCTTCCCTCAGGGGCTGAGGAAGGTGTTTAATCCCTCTGTGTTTAATCCTTTGGTTTTGATCCTGAGGGGTTTAATCCCTTGGTGTTTGATCCAGAGGGTTTTAATCCCTCTGTGTTTGACCCTTGGTGCTTCTTCCACTGCTGCCCTCTGCTCAAATCCCCTTTCCTGCCACAGAGTGTGGACAGGGCTCAGCTTTTTGGGTGTCCAGGTGCTTCCAGCACAAGGTCCTGGGGTTTCTTATGTCCTGTAGATCCCTTCTCCAGATGAGGTTAACACACATCTTCCTTCCCTCGCTCCTTCCTCTACCCAAAGCGTCACTGGCCCCATCCCAGGACCCCCCTGTGCTGGGGTGATCCCCAGCATGGGCAGCAGGGAAGGGGTTGGGATTCTGCCCGTGCCCCGCTCAGGTGAGACCCCACCTGCAGAGCTGCCCCAGCCCTGGGGCCCAGCACGGGAAGGACGTGGAGCTGCTGGAGAGAGCCCAGAGGAGGCACCAGGATGAGCAGAGGGATGGAGCAGCTCTGCTGGGAGGAAAGGCTGGGAGAGTTGGGATTGTTCAGCCTGGAGAGGAGAAGCTTTGGGGTGACCTCACTGTGGCCTT
>VZTA01003437.1:0-42582 GCA_013398855.1 Mohoua ochrocephala | reverse complement strand
GTCCTGAGGGTTTTTATCTCTTCTCCTCCACCTCCAAAGTCCTGGAAAGCTCTGTGGCCTCCCAGGATTTCTTCTGCAGGAGACTCTGGTGGAAAATGGGACTGATCAGCTCTAAACTTGTGCTGGAGCAACCTGATTCCCCTATTTAGGTGCTCAGGAAGCCCAGAAATTGTTTGGTGGCTGTGGTCACTGAGAGAATCCCTGGAGCATCTGCTGCCCGAGGAATCGGGATGCTCAGGGGCTCTTTCCCACTGTGATTTGGATCCCAGGAGGGCTGCAGGCAGCACTGAAGGATTTCTTGTCGTGCCTGGGCGGTGCTGTTCTTGCTGCTGTTCTTGTTCTTTGAGGTCAGAAACGCAGGGCCACGGGGAAATCAAACCGGCAAAAAAAGTGTAGGGAGGTGGAATGGAAAAGAAAAGAATAACTGGAATCCGTGATTCGTGCAGCAGCACAATGGGGGACAGAAATAAAGGGGCCTGGAGGTCTGTGAGATTGTCTGAATTCATTGGAGGAACAACACGGGCAGTGAAGCTTTGTGGCTCCAGACGCGATATCCCCTCAGCTTTTGATGTCCATTCCAGGGCCTGGTGCGTGGATTTGTCAGGCTGAAAGCGCTGGCAGCCTTGGCAGGGGGATTCTTTTATCTGCGAGCCAGGTAGGGCACAGGCAAGTGCCCAACTCTGCCGTGTGCTCCTGCCAAGGTTTTCACTTCCCAGCCCAAGGCACTGGGGGCAGAGGGTGCGGGGAGCTCGGCCTTTGTGTTGGTTCTGCTCCGTGGCACAGCCACACAAAGGTGCCGATGATGTGTGAGGGTTACGGGAAAGTCTGAGCCTTTGTTTGCTGCAGGAGGGGCTCAGGAGATCCAAGGAAGGGCATTAAAGCAGCCCAGGCTGGGAAATCGGAGTGGAGGGAATGTCTGGGGAGGGTTTTGCGCCGGCTCCTCACCCCAGACACCCACCCGGGACAGAAAAACGTCTGAAATCAAAAATAAAGTCTCTCCCTGGCCTCTTTAGTGGGACACCAGAGCAATTGTCCATCCTCTGTGCTGTCTGCCTAGCTGGGTGGCCAGAACCCATCAAAGGGGCACCCCCTGAGCCTTCCCATCGGTGGGATGTGAGGGAAGGGGAGAGGGGAGAGGGGCCTCGTTGGGGAGCAGATTTCAGCGATGTTCCTCACCCTCCATGCGGCAGAGGGGTTGGTTTGTGAAAGAGGAGCCACGGACTCCGTGTTCTGGGGAAACAGCAAAGCTCAGCTCTCAATCGAACCCCAAAATCTCCATCTAAATCTGAGTTCCCTCCACCGTCCCCATGTATTGCTACTCTCTCATGGACAGCCCCAGATAAAAGGGCTGATCTCAGAGCCTTCAAACATGAAATATTCCCTTCATTTACGGCCCACATGATTTTTGGGACTGCTCACTGTGCCACAAACCTTCGGCTGGAGCCCCTTCCATGAGCCCATCCATCCCCCCTCTCCTCAGGACAGGCTGACTCCAGGGAGGAGCTCTCACCACCCATTTTAGCACCTGTCCCATTGTCTCTTTTCCAGGGACCACCCAGCTGAAGCCACCCCGGAATCCCAAAGATTGCCATATTCCTACATTATTTGGTGCTTGGGGTTGCGTTGGGTTTGTTTCTGATACAAATAAACTGTGACAGGCTCACATGGGGAGTGATTGAGTCAAATTAAAGCCGTTTTCATGTCCCAGTATAATCTGGCTGGACTCGTTTACACTAATTAGAACTAATTATGTGCCTGCTAAACTGCTAGGTTTGGTTGTGGGAGGTGCAGGGACTGAATCGCTTCGTGCTTTTCACTCGGAGAGTGCCTCAAATCTGCTTTATCTGCGAGGCAAAAGGGCCCAAAAATGATAAAATCTCGATGAGCTCAGGCCTTGCAGGTGGGGAAAATCAACTCGGCCTCACTCGAACCCCACGAGGGTTGGGTCAGGGCTTTGATTTTCGGTGTTTTGCTGCTCAGAAGAGTCTGTAAATTCATTTTGAGCAGGACACAATAAGAAAGATGACAATAAAATGCTGACAAGCAGCAGGGAGGGACGCCAGGATTGTGTTTTGTGAGCGCCGAGCAGAGCCCGGGGAGCGGCTCTGTGGGGAGCTGGGACATTCAGCCAGGAGAAATCATTAATGGGCGACTTTTGTTCTGTCTCGTCTTGGATTCCCCACAAACGAAAGGAGGGCAACGTGCAAACAGCCTCGTGGCATGGGATCAGCCAGGCACGGGGGTCCAGCTGCTCCCAGCACAGCCGGATTTTCTGCCCAGAATTTCCGTGGATTCTGGAGCTCTCCGGGCACACAAAACCCAGGAGTTCCCCGAAAACTGCTTAGGCACAAGTCACTAAAAAAGGGAAGGGGAAGGGGAAGGGGAAGGGGAAGGGGAAGGGAAAGGAGAAAAAGGAAAAAGGAAAAAGGAAATAAGACCTAGAAGAGAGGGAGCCCAAGGAAAGGTAAAAGCCATGAATCTTGTGTATCACATCAGCTCTGGGGGCACTGACTCCGTGCCAGGGCCTTGTTTGCACGGCCATTCCAGAAGGAAAACTCCCCAGCTGCCCATTGGCATTCCCTGGCTGTCCAGGCTCTGGCACAGCCGGGATGTGGGGATGGCTGAGCCCTGCAGCTCTGCCCAGCTCACCCAGCCCAGGGGACACTGATTTTAGGCCCTTTTGTTGCCGAGAATGAGGAATCAGTGTTTTTCCTCGTGGAAGTGGCTCCTGAAGTGGCTCTGAGCTGTCAGGATGCAGCTCCCAACTCTCCCTGATTTCCCAGCTCGGCAGTTTGGGCTCTCCAGCTTTTCCAGGCTTTCTGTAGGATGATGTCAGAGCAAGACTTCAGTGAAACCCCGGTTGTTTGGCTCGCACTCGGTGGAACACGTGGTCCCTTTTTGCTGTCTGACTGTTTTTATTAGTTCAGCTACATCTCTTTTTGTTAGCTGAGAGGATCTGTGGTTCCTGGGGAGAGCTCGCCTTCCACACTGCAATATTTAATTCTGGTTTTAAGTTTGAAACTGAGTTTTATTTTCCCCTTCCAATCGCTGTTGAAAACGGTTTGTGCCTTGGTGCAAATCTGGATGAAACCATCCAGGTCTTGTCACCAGCACCCTGTTGGAAGCAGGAGCGGGGATTACATTGCTTTGTCCAACTGGCTGATTGCCACCGACTTCCCTGACTTCTCCGTGAATTCGCTGGATCCAAGACAAGAAGGCTCCCATAGAATTTTTCCTGCTTTTCAAGTGCAAAAAAACCCCCCCTGCTTCCCTAAGGGAAATCTCACAGCACCCTCCTGTCGTGCAGCCCCATCCCCTCACCCGTTAACCCGGGGTGACACAAACGTTTGTGGAAGTGAGCCTGGGGGTCGCGGGATTGTCTGGATGTGAGGATTTTCCTGCCAAAACCCCTCGGGAATTCAGCCAGGGAAGGAAAAAACCAATCCAGCAAGACCTGTGTGGGCAAACAGAGCCAGCAAAGCCCTCTTGGCTGCGGGATGTGAAAGCTCCCCCTTGTCTGGTGCAGGTTTGGGGGGAGAACGCGTTCCCCGTGTCCAGAACTTCCCTCCGAGCTGGGAATTGTGCATGGAAGATGAGCCCCGATCTGATCCCTGGCTGCTCACAGGGGCAGCTGAGCCTGACACGCTGCTCGTGGGTGGGAATGTCTGTTCGGAGATGGAACCTGACAGTCAGACTCCGGCAGATCCCGGGATGAAAGGGAGATGAGTTCAAATCCCATTTGCAGGCTGCTCTCAGCCTGTTCCTGGCGATCACCACCGGGTTAATCCCTGCCAACAGCTCCCAGCTCGCTCCCTTTTGGGCTGAAAACACCTTTGTACCTCAATTTTATATCAAATCAGCCACAAACCCAACCCAAACCTGTCCCCAAACCATTGGCTGAAACTCCTGAGTTCCATTTGCATCCCGTCCCAAAGGAAGAGAGCCAAGGGCAGCCGGCTCCTTTTTGAGGGGAATCGTGCAGCTCCCAAAGCACTGACAGCAGGGATTTGGGGTGGTCAAGAACTGGCCAGACTTCCAGGAGTTGAGTTCAAACAATCCACGGGGACACCTCAGCGTCTGCAGCCTCTCCATCTGCAATTCCTCTGGGGAATGGAAGCTCTTGGATCATTAAATACCCTCAGCAGTGCGGGACGTGAGAAGGGATCTGGACAAGGCCTTGAGATCAGCTGGAAGAAATCAGATTATTTTAATTTACAAAGCTTCGCATTCCTGAGGTGCATCCACGGCTCTGCCAGGAATTTTTTTTTTGCACCCCGTGGTGTTTTTTTGGGTCCACACTTCAGGCTCGAGCCCACGGGGCAGGTTCCCAGTGAAACCATAGCAGGGAAATCATCAAGTTATTATTAGAGCCGCTTCTTCCAGAATAGAAACTCCAGGGAAAGCAACCCCACTGCAGCCCTGGCCGTGTAATTAGGCAGCAGACAGAGTTCTTAGCCATGCTGGATTTCCAATCTGGGGCTGGTGCAAAGCTGTTGGGATACCCAGGGAAAACAGGATGACTGTGCAGATTCCTGGAGAGGAGCCCGTGGGATCAGCGTGGAATAAATCCTGAATGTCCTCGCAGGAAGAGATACCCCGTGCTGATTGAGGAGGCAGAGTTTGCCCATCGTGTTGGGCTCAATCTGCAATCTGAGAACAATCTCAGCTCCTAACGAGGCCTTTCAGATCTTTATTTCTTGGAGGGTTTGAGCTGACTTGTACCGAGCACTGAAATCCAAGTTTTAATCAGCAGTTTCTCTCACAGGCTGCCTATCAGGCTGGGAATCTCATCAGGATGGGGTTTCTTGTGAGATTTCCAATTCCTGATGGCAGAAAATCCCACAAGAAAGGAGCTGCTTTATCCCAGCCAAACCCAGACGTTTCAGAGCCACGCAAAACCGACCAGTGAAACACTCCCAGTGCTTTGGGACACAGGAAAGGCTTTTTTAGGGTTCCTGTTAACGTGACCAGATCTCTTTGTGGTCCCCCTGTTTCAGCCATGCCAACCTGATGAGAAATCCCCATTTCTCAGCAGCTCGGGCTGATTTCTCGTCTGAAGAATGAGATTTTTCTGCGCTGAACAGATCCTGCCTTGCCAAAATCGGCGCTGGGGGAGGGCTCCGTGCAACTCCCCAGCCCTCAGCAATGGAAGAAAGAAACCCCAAAGGCAAACAGAGCTCAGCTCACCCCGTTATTAGCAGTTAAGAGGGGAGCAGCTGCAGCACTGGAGTCTGATGTGGTCCCACTTGCTGCTGAAGAGGGTTCCTTTCTTTAAAGATTTTTTAATAGCGAAGTGCAAAAAGCAACTTGGAGCTTTCCCTTCTTCCCGAGAAATCCCGAAGATCTTTAGTGCCCTCTACAGCCGCTCTGGATCCCTTCTCACCCTCAGCACCGCTGGGTTTTTGCGTGGCTGCTCTTCTCTGTGTTTCTCGAGCGAGCTGCAATACTCAGCCCTTTAAAGGAGCTTTCAGCAGTGCATTAATCACGGCCCTTAATGGGCAATTGCAGCTTTTCTCCCGCTGATATATTTGCATGTTCTCCACATTAAGAGAACCCTCCAAAGCACGGCCCGTGCTGCTGGAGAACCACGAGCTCGTCCCATCCCCATCCCAGCCACCCAGAGTGTGGTTTGTGTCCCCAGAAGAGGAACAGAAGGCACAATTTTTCCTCCCTGGACACCTCCATCTCTTCAGCCCGGAGCCAGCAGCTCCTGATTGTGGAGAACTCAACGGAAAAGTCCTGAAAATCTCAAATTGCTCTGCAGCCCCAGGTTGGGATTCACACAAAGTGCAGTCAGGGAAGGGGTTGGGTTGGAAGGGACCTGAAGGATCAGCTCCTTCCAGCCCCCAAACTGGGGGAAGGGACACAGGGGCTGGTTTAGGAAGCAGAAATGAAAGCACAGAGCAGTTTCCGTGGCCAAAGGGCTGAAAGCTCCTGGCAGCTTGCAAGGCTGATAGAGCTCATGGGTCGGGGAAAATTGGGATAGAGATGTGNGTGGGAGGTGGGATTATGCTGAGCCTGCCAGAGCTAAAACATCATTTCATCCCCATTCTCCTGAGATTTCTGGAGCTAAAACATCATTTCATTCCTGTTCTCCTGAGCTTTCCAAAGCTAAACATCATTTCATCCCCATTTTCCTGACCTGCCAGAGCTGAATAATTTCACCCAGCATTTCATCCCCATTCTCCGTAGCTTTCCAGAGCTAAAATATCATTTCAGCCACCTTCTCCTGACCTGCTGTAGCTAAAACATTTCACTCACGTTCTCCTGAGCTTTCCAGAGCTAAAATATCATTTCAGCCACCTTCTCCTGACCTGCTGTAGCTAAAATATTTCACTCACATTCTCCTGAGATTTCCAGAGCTAAAACATCATTTCAGCCACGTTCTCTTGAGATTTCCAGAGCTAAAACATCGTTTCAGCCACATTCTCCTGAGCTTTACAGAGCTAAAACATCATTTCAGCCACGTTCTCTTGAGATTTCCAGAGCTAAAACATCATTTCAGCCACGTTCTCTTGAGATTTCCAGAGCTAAAACATCGTTTCAGCCACATTCTCCTGAGCTTTACAGAGCTAAAACATCATTTCACCCCCATTTTCCTGACCTGCCATAGGTAAAACATCATTTCAGCCACCTCCTGATGATCCCAGGGATCCCAGCGCTGAAATCCCGAGGGATGGGCTGAGATTTCTGCTGGAAAAGGAGCTCCGGACTTGAAGGCGGCCTTCAGCCATTCCTTTTTCCCCATGTTCTGTCCTCACCTTCAAACCAGCTCAGGTGAACATTTTTGCGCGAGCTCAGGTGCGTTTCTGGCTGACGGAGAAGACAAAAATCCCTGGAACAAATCCCAGGAGCTCGGCGCTGCCCTGCGTGCCCTGCCCACACCAGTTTACCCAGCCCACGGAAACTGGGAGCTGCCCCATCCCCAAGGAGCACCTGGATTAAGGGGGAATTTTCCATTTCTTAACGGGGCAATGCCATCCTTTGACTGCTCCGCTGCTGGAACAAAACCCCCAAATCCATCCCACGGAGGAGAAGCTCACCCATAGGAGCTGGGCCACCTCTCCAGCAGAACCCCCACGAGCCAAGGGACTTCCAAAACCCGAAATCATCACAAATATTGCATTTAGAGCTGATGAATGACCCCCAGATGGTTGGGAGCAGCCCCTTCCATGCCAGAAATAATCCCAGGGAACTCCCAGATATTGTAGAGAACCCCGGTGCTCCGAAGGGCCAAACCCCTTTTTGTCCCGTTCCGTTTCACCCTCCGTTCTCGCTTTTACGGTTTCCTGGAAAACCAAATTATTTATTTATTGGAGGAGGTGGGGAGAGAGGCAAAAAAAAAAAAAAATAAAGAACGATTTCAATTGAAAAGATTATTTTCCCTGTGGTGGTGTTTTCATTTCAAAACCCCGTTTGATTTTGCGCGTGTGGATATGAAATAAAGCCTCGAAATGAAAACCTGTGTTTCATTTTGAAATGTCAGCCCGGGCAACATTTGCAAACCAGAGATGGGATTTTATTCCTCTGTTTAAAAATATAAAAATAAGATTTCCCCGCTTCATTTTAAGCACTTCGATTTTTCATCACCTTGTTTCCCTCATCGCTGACTCTTCCCCCCTCCTCTCTCCTCAGCTCCTTTTTTATGCAAGAAAAGGCACAAAACTGGCGAAAATGTGGGAGAAAGAATTCCATCCCTGTTTTATTTTCTTTCCAGGCAGCACAATATTGGATAATTTTTCCATTTATAAAAGAGTGACAAGAGGGAAAAAGGGAATAATTCAACTTTTTTCGTGTTTTCTCACTTTTTCACTTTCTAGTCTCCAGAATGATGAACTTTGCATTGAAAAAATACCAGGGGCAAGGGAGGCATTCCTAAAATCAGGATATTTCCAGTTGGCAGCTGGAATATAACCAGTCCCTATTCCCAGGTTTACTCCAGGTTTACTCCAGGATATTTCCAGTTGGGATCCTGAACATAACAAGGCCCTGTTCCCAGGTTTACTCCAGGTTTACTCCAGGATATTTCCAGTTAGGAACATAACCAGGCCCTATTCCCAGGTTTACTCCAGCTTTACTCCAGGGTATTTCCATTTAAGAACATATCCAGTCCCTATTCCCAGGTTTACTCCAGGATATTTCCAGCTGGGATCCTGAACATAACCAGTCCCTATTCCCAGGTTTTTCACCAGGAAATCTCCAGTTGGGAACTGGAACATAACCAGGCCCTGTTCCCAGGTTTACTCCAGGTTTACTCCAGGATATTTCCAGTTAGGAATATAACCAGTCCCTATTCCCAGGTTTACACCAGATTTACTCCAGGGTATTTCTGATTGGGATCCTGAACATAACCAGTCCCTATTCCCAGGTTTGCACCCCACACACACAGATTGTGATGGAGGGGACAAGTGTGGAGGAGCTGGTGACAATAAAATGAGATTAAACTGGAGCCTCATCTTCGCTTCATGATGGAAAAGGAAAATCCCATGGAAGACGAGGGAAATCCAGCTGGGAAATGTTCCGGGGGCCGTGGAGTCGTATCAGGTACCGAGGGAAGGAGAATAGAGACCATAAACCTCTGACAGGCACCTCCGAGCGGGTGCAGAGCCACTTCATCACCGAGGAATGATGGGCAGAGTTCCTATTTCTGTTATTCCACGTGGTCCCTGAAAGCCAGCAGTGAATCCAGCGTGATTTGGGAAGAGAGGGAGAGCTGGGAGGGAAGGAATGTCAGACTCCAGATTGGTTTTCTCCCCCATAAATTCAGCCCTTCCACACTCCCGTCCTTTGTTCAGCCCCCGTTCAGGGGAATAAAGAGCTCTTTGCTCCTGGTGGGGCCGATTTTCCAGCCAGTTCCTGGAAAATAAACAGATTTTCCCTTTTGCATAATTGATCCGCTGGGTCGGGAGCTGGTTTGGCACCACAGGAACAGCTGGCTCAGGGTTTGCTTTGGGGTTTGCACAGGAATTAAGCCCAGCTCCAAGCTGTGCCCCTGGATCCCTGGAAACGTCCAAGGTTGGGTTGGATGAGGCTTGGAGCAACCTGGGATAGTGGAAGGTGTCCCTGCCCGTGGACTGGATAATTTTTAAGCTCCATTCCACCCCAAACCATTCCCTGATTCCATTATTCTACGCTGCAAACATCCAGAGAAACTGAGCCTGGAAATAATCTTCAAGTTTAAGGACTTTATTTTAACATTCAGCCTTGGCTGGGAGCTCAGATCTTCGCCCAGCTCCTCTTTTGGGATGGATGTGCTGCATGGATCATTGCTTTGATCTCCTCCAGTTTCATTGTGCTCCTACAGAAACCAGACACACGTGGTGGGGAGGGAACTGGGAGGGCCATGGGTCATTCTCAGAGTTCTCATTTTGTAATTAGAAGAGGAGGCTCCGGAGAGACTTTTTTGCAGCTTTTCAGTACTTCAAGAGAGGTTCTAAAAGAGATGGGGACGGATTTTAGCAGGAGTTGTAGCACTGAGACACAGGGGAATGGTTTTAAATGAAAAGATAAGAGATTCAGACTATAGGAACAATTATTTTATGGTGATCGTGGTAAAAACACAGGAACAGAGAGGGGGTGGCTGTCCCACGCCTTCCATTCCACCCCAAAGGGTGGACGCAGGGCTGGACCCTGGGGCTGGACGCAGCTCTGAGCAGCCTCTGGTTGAAGATGCCCCTGGTCACTGCAGTGATTTTGGACTGGATCACCCTCAGAGGTCCCTTCCAGCCCCAACTATTCCATGATTCCATGATTTTGTGAGCACAAAACTCCTTCACTCCCTGTCCCACCTGGGGATCAATCACTGCTTGTAGGAAGCGACATTCCCAAAGCCCATCCAAGGCGTCCCTCTGGGCTGGAGAAAGCCAACAAAGCCTCCAAACCTCAGCAAAGCATTCCCAGAGCAGAGGAGAAATGGGGAATTCCAGGACAGGCCCAGGGACAGAATTTTATGTGGCAAAACAGGGAAAGAAAATGAAAGGAGCAGCTCTGAGCTCTGAACTGGATGAACCGGGGAGTGCTTCTGTTTTAATAATCATTAGTCCCTCGTGCAGATAGGGCAGTGGCTCCAGGATCCATTTATTTTGGGGAATTTGCCCCAGCCCGGGGCTCTGTCTGTCCCTCAGCCTGGGCCTTTTTGTTGCTGCTGACTCGGTTTAACCAACCTTGACACTTAAAGGCCAAAAATTAATCTTCCAAGGACAAGATGGCCAAGATTCCTAAATTATGGCCTCTTCATTATCTTTAGGTACCTGCTCAGGACAGATGAATTGCCTTCAAGTCAGGGCAGAAAATCCTCCGGGGAGCAGGCAAAGAATAATGTGCAAATACCGACCGAAAACACGAATGTGCACCAAAGGAAAAAGGGAAAAACACACATCCCATTTCTTTTCCCCCCACCCCACTCATTCTGTTTCCTTTATGTCCAGGAGTTGAGGACTGCTGGTGGAAGAAGGAGACATTTATTAATTCTCCATGCAGGAAGGTAAACAGTGATCTCCATCCTCCGGGACTCGGAGTCTGCTCTCAGCTGTCCCTGAGGAATCTTCCTCCCCTGCCTAATGGGCTCTGACCACAGCGGATCCATTTAGGGGGGGCCATATCATTTTCTAAAGCCTCATTTAGGCTCGTAGGCAAAAAAAACACGGCCCTGTCACAACGAAGAGATTTCAACTCCTTCAAGCTCCTCGCGCTTTATTTCTCGGCGCTGATTTGAAATGCAGGGCTGGATTGAAGAAAGGAGAGGAGAGGGGAAAGGAAGGAAGGGAAGGAAATAGCACAGGAGCTGATTTTCCAGAGCTGCACGAAATGATGGATTTTAAAAGTCCACTCGAAAGAAAGCGGGGGAACTTTTTTAGAGCAAGTGCCTGCCGTAAAAGAGGGAGAAGGGAAAAAGACGTTATCTGGTCTGGTAGTTTTCAGGAAGTTGTGGTCCCAATTCCCTAAAAATAAAATTCCTCTACGATCATCGCTTCGCTTATTCGTTCTCTTGGAGCAGCACCCTGAAAACATCAGCAGAATTGGGGATTCTATTGTAAAACCAGATTGTCCGGACCTGGTGATGGACTAAACCTGCAACACGGTGGGAACACAAAAAACTCTCTCCAGAAGAGGCTCGGGAGCTCAGAACTTGGTTTTAACCTCGGTTTCAGCTGAACAACGCGAACACGATCATTATTTGAGAACCCAAGCGAGAGTCAGAAAGATTTATTTTGATTTCATGGAAAAGCTCAAGCTGTGAAAAGAGTGAAATTTTGGATTTTGTTGAGGTTTGACCTCTCTCATTTCCAGCTCCACGTTGTGAGAGGTGACAGCAGAACAAGATGGGCCAGGAATGATTTGATGGAAGCGAGGAGAGCCTGGGACCCATCCTGGTGAATTCCCTGAATTTCCAGGTGGGAAACTTCCCTGGATGAAACTTTTCAGCCAAGTCAAGTCCTGTTGGAAGCCACCACCAGACAGAGGAGGCTGCAGTGGAGGCTCATAAAACAAGAAGAGATTAAAGGGCGATGAGGAGCTCTCCTCCCTCCTTATTCATGGAGGAGTGTCATGTTTAATGTCCATGGATTTATTCCCGAGCTCCCTGTCCAGGACACCTCCCAGCTGCCAACCTGGGCAGGAAAATCAGCCCATCTTTCTAGTAAAAGGCTGATTTTCTGGTGATGCCATTAACGAGGAGATTTTGGAACAATAAGCAAGCTGTTCTCTGGGATGTTTGCACACTGGAATTCCTTTTCCTTTCCCTGATCCTTTTTTTTTTTCATAATAGAGAAAACGAAATTTCTACAGATAATCTAAAGCTGACCTGGCTGATTTATGGGAGGTAAAATGATTGGTGTGGAGCCCATCTCGGGGAGTTTTATCATTTTTGGGTCAGAACTTTAACAGGGAAAATTTAGTGCCGCTCTGAAATCAGCAGAGCAAAGATCTGGTCCTATAAATTAAAGGACACTGGAATATTCCACAATATTTCAAACCTTTTTGGAGCCTCCAGCAGAAAGGGATGGAGCTGATTTGGGGGCCTCTCTGAAATGATGGAATGATCCCGATTTGGGCTCGTCACAGATCAGAAGCAGGAATGATTTCTTTAAGCAGAGGAAGGAAACCTCTGCTGTAGGATCTGCCTGGGATGGGACATCAGGGTCCCGTTTGTCCCCACATCGGCACCAAATGATGTAGAATGAGGTGTCCCCTTTTTTCCCCATTTTTTCCCATTTTTTCCCCATTTTCCCCATTTTTTCCCCATTTTCTGGGAAATATTGGATACCAGGTTTCCATCTGTGTGTGCATCTGTAGGACACGCTCCTAACAGAGCCCTCGGAATTAATTTGAGGGGTTGGAGCAAGTGTGGATTATATTTGTCTGGAAAATAACATTTATTTATCTGATGCACTTCAAATGGACCCGAGGGTCTTGGAGATCTTTTCCAACCTTAAAGATTCTATGAAAGAGAATTTTAAAAAAGGCCTAATGGATCCCTCTTCCTTAAGCTCTTCTTTAGCTCCCAGCCTCAGATGTGGTTACCGCACAAATGGGGATTCTTCAACACAATTTAATTCCATTTTTTAAGAGACGACTTGTTGAGACCCCACGTTTTTGTGGAAATCGATCAGCCCTGACAAAACCTTATTTTCTTTTTCAGAACAATTTCTGTCTGCCAGGGTGGCCTGGGTAGGCATTGATTTCTTGCAACGTTTGGATTATCGACCTCAGGTTCCTCTCATGGAATCATTTGGGTTGAAAAGGACGCCTGAGATGATCCCATTGTCACCCAGAGCAGAGCCCCAAGTGCCACCTCACATAGAGGGAGCTCCAGGAGGCCTGGGGCCGATGAAATGGTGCTCACCCCAATATCCTCTCAAACAGAGGAGATCCTTAAATTCGGCCTTAAATCCTCTGGATTTTATACTGGAGAAAATGCAAAGCTGGAGGAGCTTCGATCTGTGCGTTCTCATGGCTAAAGGGACCAGCTCAAATCAGCATTTGGGGAGTAAAGAGAGGTAAAAATGAGTTGCTGGATAAGTTGTGGCAGCGTCAGAGGTGGACGGCACACCCAGAATGCTGCCTGGTCAAGAATTCCTGGGAATGGAAAAGGAAAAAGGTGTTGGGCTGGCTCTGATTCAGCATCAGAGCAGCAGCTGCTGACAGGCAGCCAGGCAGGGCCTGCTGCAGAGCGTGTTTTTCATGGCTGCAATCTCCTGTCAGAGCTTCTGCAGAAGTGGAATTAAAAATCTTCCCCGCTTTGTGGCGAGGACAGACAGATGCTTTCCTGCTTTAATTCCTGAGTGGCCAGAACATGTTCGTTGACATTTCAGCTTGATGTTTTAATTGGCTGATTTGAATAAAACTCAGACAGGTTGTGTTGCTCCGGTTGATTTTGTGTCTCCCGGCCCAGCAGCCAACAAAAAGAAGACAGCGGGACAAGGAGGGGCGCTGACTTTTCACCTCTCTGATTCTCTCCCTGTTTTGTTGAGCTCTTAAGATATTTAAATTCATGCCTCGTTAAATTAGCCCTGCGTCCTGCGGGGACTGAAGTCACGCACGGCAATCCGAAAAGAGGGTGTCCAACATTCCTGCCAATTGTCCAGGAAAATGTTTCCTTTCAGGATTTTAATTTTAGCTTTTTGATGAATCTGTTTTTTCTCCAAGGATGAACCCGGGATGTGGCACCCAGCGCTTCCCAGGGGTCGAGCTACAACCCCGGACCACAGGAGGCGGCTCCTGAGTGTTTTCCAAAGTGGGAATGTCGGGCTGGACCACTCCTCCCCATTCCCAGCATCCCGAGGAGAAGGGGAAAGGCTCCTCTGGAAGCCGTGCACGTTTCTGGGCCTGCAGCAGCAGCACTTCCCAAAGGCTCAGGGGCTGCTCTGAGATCTCTTTAACCCAACCAGAGAGTGCAGCTCTCGGGGAAGGAGTGTTGTGACCCCACTCAGGGAAGGAGTGTTGTGACCCCTCTAAGCCGGAAATTTGTGGGAATCAGTCAGGATTGGGGCAATTCTCCTTCCTTGTCAGAAAGATGAAGGGTCAGAAGGGCTGGGTGGAGTGAGAGGGGAAGGCAGGGAAAGGAAGTGCTCAGCACAAAGGCTGATCGACTTGGGGCTTCTCATTTCGGGCTTGTTCAGGACGTGCTTAAAAACTCTCTGAATACTGCAAACATTGGAGATTGAGAGCCACTGGATGCTTATTGTGGTGAATAAATTCTGACAAAACCACACCAGCATCAGCTGTTTCCCACCCACTTTCACTTTTTGCTCAAGTAAAGATACCTTTGTATGAATCAGGTTTGCATTTTTCTCTCTGTACATAAATGCGGGCCATAAAATGAGCTGCGGATTCTGCTTTTGAGCAGATAAAGCTGAAGTTCAACATCTGCAAAGCCACTGCAAACCTTCCTGATGGTTGTGACTGTGGGGTTTGGTCCTGAGGAGGACGACAGGGAGGTTGGGAGGGTGCTGGATGTTCCAGGATCCCCGGGGGGAAGCAGGGGCTGAGCGGGAATGAGCTGGCTCATCCCAGGTTGGGATCAATCCCAGCACGGAGCTGCCACAGCCCATTAGCAGAGCTGGGCATCCATCTCTGTCAGGGGCAGGTCAGGCCTCAGTGAGCCTGGAATCTGAATTCCCTGCACCCTGGAGATGCTCTGGGTGGGATGGAGGTCACAGCCGGGGCAGCCCTGGAGAACCCCCACCTTTGGCTTCTGCCTCCCAAAAAGAGATTTCAACCTCACCTGGCGCAGCCACGGAGCCCCCCAAGGGTTTTGTTGCTTTGCTGGAATTCCCATTCCTCTCCTGCTGCCCCTCTCCCAGTCCCTCACGTTCCCATTTCCACCCCACATCGTGTTTAGTCTGCCTGAAAATCCACGTTGGATTCCGGAAATAATCCAGCAATAATAAACCAAGAAAGGCCTCGACTACACCGGGCAGAACTTTTTTGATCCGTAGGTGGCTTTGCCGAACAGAAAATGAATCACGGCAAAGCTGTGAGGAGAATCAACATCCGTGGATCAAATCCTGATCCGCTGCCGTTTGTCAGATTCCCATCAGAGCTGTTCCTGTGGTGATGACTCAGCCTAAACTCAGAATCTGGGCTGTAACTGGGCAAAAATGAGAACAATTCCTGTGCCACTCAGATATTTCCTACGGAATAGAGGCAAATCCGTAATAAATGAGTCCTTCCTTCCTTCCCATCGATCATCTGCCAAACGAAATCATTTCAGAGTTCTAAGGCTGAGCTTCTGGAATACTGGAAGAAATTCCTTTTTGAAATTCTGAATTGAGGAGCAGCTGAAATGAAAGAGCACCCAGCAGTTCAGGAGAAATTATGGCTGAGGGAATTGGTCAGTGCTGGATATTAGAACTGTCAGGCCAGTTCTGATTTTCACCCGGGAATTTTCATCCCAGGCTGGGTTTGAGCTGGAATGTGACCCCCCTTGGAGGGAGAAGCAGCCCAGGGAAGGGAATTGCTTCTCCTCTGGGTGTTTTGGGAGGAATCCGACCTCAATCAGCTCTCAGAAAATGAGTTGGTGCTCCTCGGCTTCCAGCTGAGTCCTTCCAGCTCTTCCCAGCACCCATCCCTGGGGTGGGAAGACTGGTGCTCCCTGGAGCTGGTGGTGTCCAGGGGGATGAGCCAGTTCTTGGTGCTGTCCCACCAGGCTGGGCCCAAAACCCAACTAAAACAACATTTTTCACTTTATCTTTGCTTCAAACTGCGCCGAGCAAGCAAGAAACAGAACCAAAGCTGGGATATGAAAAACTCCTCGTGCTAAACTTCACCATCAGTTTTATTTTTGGGGTGGATCTTATCTAGAAAACCCTTCCTTGGCTCCCACTTGATTCAAAATTCACCCGGACAGGTGCAAATCCTATTGTTTTGAGGCAGAAAAGCTCCATCTGTGCCCAGGGCCAGAATCTGAGCCTGTGTGCTGATATTTAGCAAGAAAGGGAGACTTCTTTTCTCCACGTAGCAGAAAGGAAATTGCGCTTTACTCTATTGTTTACCCTTCCCGGTGCTTTAATTTTCCCTTTGTTTAATATTTCAGCAGAAGCCATTTATCTTCCTGGATGATCAAATAAACTGGGTGGTAAAAGAACGGATATTTAATTCACGGGGAGGGGGGGAAAACGGTATTAAAGGTGGACCAAAGGGATCTCATTTGGAAATAGAGGAATGTGTGATTTGCTACCTCACGCTCGCCTCAGTGCCCGAGGGGGGGAAAAAAAAAAAGGGGATTTTTTTCATCCCAAAGAAAGATTTGGGTTATTCTTTCCCAGCCCTGCAGTGCGGGGGGTGCAGCTCTGAAAGCTGATATTGGGCTGCTTTAAAAGAGCCCAATCTCGCTCAGGGCGAGCCCATTCTCCTGGAGGAGATAAGGGGTTATCACGATTTGGAGATAAGGGGGTCTCAGGATGGGAATTGAAGGGGTTTGCAGGATTTGGGAAGCACGAGGAGCTCATTAGGAGAGGAGGGGCGAGGTTCAGGTGCTGGGAGGTTCCAGCATCAAGGGCAAAAGATGCTGCTTGAAAAAGGGAAATTTTCCTTCGGTCCTCCGTGTCTTGATCCCAGTTTTTCCATGGATTTTCTGGGTGGGAGACCAGGCTGAACCTGACCCCCACCGAGGCTCTGTGGCTGATGAGCTTCCCTACCAGTTTAAAGCAGGAGTAGGTCTGACAGGACTTGAAAAACTGCCTGGAAACGGGAAATTTTAGAGGATTTTTCCCATTTAAGCTTTTTTTTTGGCAGGCAGAAAGCCGGGATTCATTTCTGTCTCCACCAAGCAGCTCATGGGGTGTAAATACTTCACCTTTTTCTACTTTTTGTTCCTACTCAGCCTTTTTCTGAGAGTTACTTAAATAAAAGCTGCTGATGTTCCCTGTGACAGCACAAATTTGTGTCAGGGTGCTCACCATCATCATCCCTTTCATCATTTTTCCCTCATTTTTTTAGAAGAAAAATGGGAATTTAATACTCAAGCGGCACCTATTTGATTACAAACACACACAAAATGCATAAATTTATCCCTTTCAGATCCGTTCCTCATTCCAGTTGTGATGGAGAGGCTTTGCCTGGCGGAGACAGAATTTGTGTAACAGCACCGCCGAGAAACCAGATCAATTTCAGAGATTAAAGCTCTCATTTCACACCCCGTCCCTTTTTGCAGCAAACTGCTAAAATAAAACTCATTAAGGAATCTGCTGCGAGTATCAAAGCTCCTTTCAAAACACCTTTTCTTTTGCCCTGATCTGAATTTTTCAGTCGGAGGAAGGATTAAGCGAATGAAGAACAGGAAAGTGTAACAACGCGAGGCCTCTGAGGACCAGCCGTGATTTTTCCAGCATATCTCACCTCACCACAGGAATATTTTTTCCCTGTGAAGTAGCATTTAAATATTTATTTTCAGACGGTGAAGAGCCTTCCTATAAAGACACAAATCATTGTTTGGGTTGGCAGGCCCCAGATCGAATAAAACACCCAAACGTGGTTCAGATATTGACATTTATTATTTTTTAGATGAGGAAAAAAAGTGCACCCCAAAAGAAGCCCTCAAAATGCTGGATTCTTTTTGGGAGCAGACTGTGGGTAAAAAACCGCTGCTGCTGTATCAAATTTTGGAGACTAAGAGATAAAGTAGACCAGAATTCATGGGTCTGTGTGGGTTTAAGTGCTGGATATAGAAGGTTTTCATTCATTTTTACATTTTATAGACTCAGAGCCTGGTGTTTCTTACGTTACAATTACGGTGGTTGAAGTTTTGGGGTTTCATTCAATCACTGCTGTACTTTCAGTTTAGAAAATCTGATTTTCTCTGGGAAATCTCTGGAGTTTAATAAGAAAGTTGAGCTCCCATCATCATCTCAATGAAGGTTTCAAGGTCAGGATCCGCTCTGAAATAAATGATGCCCACCCAGGGTCATCATGCCATGAGCCTTTAATTAAGATTTTTTTTTTTTTTTTGTTGAGGGATAAAGATCCGTTTGGGAAAAAAAAAAAAGGGGAAAAAAGTTACAAGCACATTAGAGGCCACAATTTGATAATTTTAATGCCTGATGTGGAAATAAAATGTGGATGCAAGGACTGGGGCAGGAAAAAGAAGGAAAAAGAATCCTGGCCGTGATTGATGAGGGAGAATTTGTTGACTTGCACTGGTTCTGCTCTGAGGGGAGGGGGCAAACTGAGGAATTTCTAAGCCAAAGCTTTAAAGCAGGACATTCAAACAGACATTGGGTTCAAATATACACAACACACACATAAAAAAAAATAATTAAAAAAAAAAAGTTAATTTGTTTTCATCTGCTGGTTCCAGTCCAAGAGGTGAAGTTTGTTTTTCCCTCTCGCACCAGCTCAGGGAGGAGATACGCCCCATATGCCACCGGCTCTGCTGCCAGATGTTTGCCAGAGGTTTTTCCCTCCCCATTCCCATTCCCATTCCCATCCCATTCCCAGCTGTTTATTTGAGCCTTTCCAGCCTGGTGCAAACGGGCTGGATTAACAGGCCTTAAAAATGCAGGGCTTCTGCTGCAGGCATCCTGTGGCATCCTCACAGGGGGAAGGTTTGGGGGGCTGGGGGTGACTAAAACAGCTCAGGATTTCCATGGATTTGTTGGAGGGATCCCCATTTAACAGAGGAGGAGACAGAAATTCTTTCCCTTTTCGGAGGTGTGTGGTGGCCGGGCCGGAGGGGACGTGGTGGAAATGGAATAATCGAGCTGGTGACGCTTCCCCAGGACAAACAATTCAACCCCTGGGCTGCCCCAGGAAAGGGATTTGTGCCTCTGGCAGGGGGAGGACACTGAGCCCACAAAATCCTGAGGGAAAATGTGCCCCCTGTAAATCTCAGACCTTAAAGCTCAGCCAGGGCCACGGGCAGGGACACCTCCCACCATACCAGGCTTCTCCAAGCTGGGACCCTCCCAGTGAAAACCACACCTCAGGATCTCCAGCATCCCACAAGCTGAGGCTCTGCAGGGATGTCCTGGAGGGGCTGTGGTCACTCAGGGGCCGAGTGCCCCGACAGGGACCCAGATCTGCTCAGGACAATGGTGCAAAGCCAAGCCGGGCCTTGTGCGGGCCTGGCTCTGTCACTCTCTATTAGTCCCTCTGTACAATTGCTCAACTGCCCCTTGATTGCTTTGTGTTTCCTCATAATTCCCAGTCTTAATTCCACCAATAGCCAGAAAACTTCCTATCATGCCAGTCACAGAGACAATTATGTAAGAACTTTTTTTTTTCCCTTTTTTTTCTTTTTTTTTTTTTTTTTTGTTCTCCCCCCTTTCCCTTCCCAGTTTAGAGAAAACAAAGAGCCCCATTCATTCAATTTGCAGCTGAGTCTCTCAGGTTATGTAAATTGTTAAATCATCCATGCTCTTTCTTTTTAGCCATATTGCAAGCAGGGAATTTCCATACCCAGTTGAAACCCCACAATTGATCTATCCCGACAAACGCGGCGATCCAGAGTTCCATCTTTTTTTTTTTATTAGTTTTTTTTTTTTTTGGCTTCCTTTCTCCTGGTTAACCAATATGTTATACTCCCATGGAGAATAATAAAAAGAAATCAGGAGCCTTTCATGAAAACTTAAGTGGAATAAAACCTTGTGATATAATTAGGAGATGCCTGTGGACTTCGCTTGAGCTTTATTTGTTTCCACCAAGGCAGAATTTAGTGCAGAAGCACGGCCAAGCTTCCATTTGCACTCTCTTGATTTTTATTTCTTTTTTAATTCTCACTGTTTTTTACATCACAGTTTCAATGAACCAGAAGCTCCTTGGGAGAGCACCTTCCTCAGCTCAGTGATGGATTTGGGATTGTTGTAGGATTTCTCTGCAGTGGGAAATGACAGCAATGTTAGAGCTGCTTTTGATCACTTAATGATGCACATTAACAGGAGAATTTGGATTTACTCTGTGCTCCTCTGGCTTTCCTTGCCCCTTTCTGGGGCTCGGTTTGAAGAAGGAAAAGGACATTAGAAAAGCTGGCTTAGGTTTGGCCACTTGGGGACACTCAGGGTGAGGTTTTGGGCGGCGAGTGTCACTTTTTGCAAAGGATGGGTAAATTCTCCTGTCTTTGCAGAAAAACGAGTGCCCTGCATGACTGTCCCTGACAAAGGGACGGCCCTTGTTTTCCAAGGGCTGGGACAAGGAGCTCTGCTCAGAGATCTCCCTCCAGGAAAGTGTGTCCGTCTTGTTTGGGTAATAAAAGAGTATTTTATACACTCAGAGCCTGTTTCTCATGTTACAATTACAGTGCTTGAAGTTTTGGGGTTTCATTCAACCACTGCTGTACTTTCAATTGAGAAAACCTGATTTTCTGTGGGAAATCCCTGGGATATCCCTGTAATCAGGAAACAACTCCAGCCCAAAGTGACCCTTGGTAGATCAAGGTGTGCAGATTCCTTTCAAAATGATCTTTGCCAGTGTTCGTTTATTTGTTTATTATGCAAAATGAACATCATTTACAGCCTTCAGTTCCGCTGGTGTTACCTAGAATTTATTCTGATTAAGAAAAAATTGCCCACCCAGACACCTGAAGGTGAAGGAGAGGAGTTTTAGGTGAGATATTGGGGAATAATTGTTCCCTGTGAGAGTGGTGAGCTCCTGGCACAGGTTCCCAGAGGAGCTGTGGCTGCCCCTGGATCCCTGGAAGTGTCCAAGGCCAGGTTGGAGCACCCTGGGACAGTGGGAGGTGTCCCTGCCCACGGCAGGGGTGGCACTGGATAATCTTTAAGGTCCTTTCCAACCCAAACCATTCCGTGATTCTCCACAGTGCTGGAAAATGCAATAACAGAAAAACAGACCAAGACACGGAGCTGGATGGAAACCTGGTGACTTTATGATCACCTCCACTAAAGCCCAGCCCAGCAAAGCTCTGCTCAGAGCCCACAGCAGCGTCACCTTTGCAGGACAGGAGAACGAAGGCTGAACGTGTCCAAAGCGGGCTCTGGCACTGGGTGGGCTCCCAGGGTCTGGTATCCATTAGAGCCCAACATTCTCCTGAACCCAGGGATTAATTCTCCTGCAGGAACCTGAGCAAAGCAGGAGCAGCACAAAGTTAATCAAGCACTGATCCTCCCAATCCACTTAATCACAGCCAGCTGCTACTTAAAGCCTGAGAAGAGCAACATCCCCAGGGCAGCCCTCTTGGAGGAGGGGAGAAGCCATTCCGAGCACCCTGGATGGGAGAAGGGCATTAAAAAGTTAATAAAATAAAAGTTAATTCCCTCAATCAAGGAGGGGAGGGAACAGTTCTGGGAAGTTCTAAAGCTCCCAATATTAATTTCTTCCCGCCTTCCCAGCTGCTTATCCCTGGAAGGCATTTGATTTGTACTAAAATATTTGCTCATAACCCAAGTTTCCTCCTGCAGTGTACACAGGCGGTGCAGTGCCCGAGACTTGGCTGTGGGATTTTTTTCCCCTCTTTCATTCCAAGTGTCTCTAAAAACCTTAAAAACCCCGACCACGCTGCTCCAGTTTACATTGGCTGGATAATCTTGTCCTCGTTTTTTTTTTTTACCTTTTTTTTTTATTATTTTTTGAGGGATGTATGGTCTCTTGGCCGTGTCATCCTCTCGGCGTAAAGTTGTGCCTCTTCTAACAAATGTGTTATTCCCCATTTGAACTTTATTGGGCTGGAACGTTTCGGAGGGGTTCTGACAGGATTTGAGGTGTTTCAGCTTCCACAGAGGAAATCCCTAAGTACATCACAGAGGCCTCTTTGCAAAAACACTTCATGGGATGGAGCAAAACGCTTTTCTTCCTGAATTCTGGTTGGGGAAGCTGAGATCCTGATGGATTAAGTGACTCGATAAAATCACCTGGTGGGGGGGTCTGTGGCAGAGCTCAGGTTTAAATCCAAGATGAAACTGCATCCCCCAGTTTGCCAGCCCTCAGTTCTGGGCATGGATGAGGGGTTTTGGGGTTTGGGTGTGGGGTTCAGAGAGGATCTGGTGGAAGGGCACTTAATTATCAATAAAACTGCATTGAGACATCAACTTGGTCCCTCAGGAATTCAGGAACGCTCTGAAACCAGCGCTTGGAAATCATCAGTGAGACCTGATTGTGAGGGACGGGATGGGGATGGAGCCAAAAGGTGAAGGACTGGCAGTGGAAAAGCTGCTTTAAATTGGTGTCCCTCTGTCCCCACCAGCAGCCCCGGGAGCTCCCCAGAAGGACTGTGCTGCCTTCCCATGGGGATGAAGATCCTGCTCCATGGGGATGAAGATCCTGCTCCATGGGGATGAAGATCCCGGTCCATGGGGATGAAGATCCTGCTCCATGGGGATGAAGATCCCGCTCCAGCCCGGAGCAGATTTCCCACTCGAATTACGATATTACGACACAAAACTCCTCTTAGTCCATCACTTCATCCCCAGGCTGCCACAGTTGTTTTTTAAAGGAAAGAAAGTTGTCAGCAGCAGCAGCAGCTCCCTTTTCCTTCTGCTGCATTCCCACTTTTCCATGAATCTGCAAACATTTTTTAAAATGCAGAGCACCGCTCGGCAGTTCCCCGTTGCTGATTTTACCTTTGCCACGGCAAACACATTCCACAATCCTTCCCCTAATATTTGGTTTTCTGCAAAGTTTTCCACCGGAGAAATATTCCTGCATATTAAAAAAAAAAAAGCAGCATTTTGGACATACCACAGACTCGCACTTTTTTTTCTTAGAACAGAAAATACCAACATTTTAAACAAATATTGATGTTTTTATACCCTCACGCACCCACACCTGCGCCCTTATGCATTCTCAAGGTACCATGATATGGAAAAACACCCTGGAATCACCAAAATTCTGCTAAAAATTCATGGTTCTTTTGAAGGTACCTTGTAAAAATCAGCCGGGCTCTGTTTTGCGTTCTATTTTGAAGGCATTTGCATAATTTCAGGAGTTCTGTGTGGCCAAAAGTTGCCACTCTCCTGCTGACAAAACACCTTAACTAGGGCAGGCTTTGGGGGGGCTCTACCAAATTCTTTGGGTGTGGAATTTTCCATGTGGCTGCAAGAAAATCTGATTAAAGTGGGGATTTTTTTATTTCTACCTTCGCGTTTCCAGGTTGCTGTCTAATAACTGCTCCCTAATTAATGAGCAGGGGGGCAGGGGGCCAGCCCTGCCTCTCCAGCTGTGCTCTGCAGTGCAGATGTGGCTGAGCATCCCCCCCACACCCCCTTCCCACAGGGCCTGAAATGTCCTTGGTGAGTGACAGCGTGGTGAAAAGCCAGCCCGGGCTTCTGGGGACAAGTCCTGTCATCAGCCACCAGTCCCCAGGATGGCCCCAGTCACTCAAAACCAAATGGGAGAGAACGGTTTCGAGGAGCTGAATTTGTTTTTCATCCATCATGAACGAGATGATTTAGGTGGAGGGACATTAAGGAGGTGGAGGGATGCTCAGGAGAGACCTGGAACATTAACGGGTGCAGCTTCGCTCAAAACTCCCCTTCTAAGGCCATTTAAAAAGTGATTTATTATCACCACACACCTGAAAATGTCTGCAAGGCTCGGCCTTGCTGCAGCCAGATCCAGAAAAGACATTAAACACGGGCTCAAATAAACTCACTGAGGCAGTGCTGCCGAGCTCTCTGAGCTGAGGACTCGCTGAGGACTCACCCAAGGTTAGTTTAAACTCAGCCAAAATCGCTGCAGGCCTCACGTTATCCATCTGCACCTCCCACCTCCCGTGTATCCCTGTCATTAGTAAACAACTCCAGCCCAAAGTGATCCTCAATAGATCGAGGTTTGCAGAATCCTTTCAAAATTATCTGTGCTAGGATTTGTTAAAGAGAAGCTGGGGCTGCCCCTGGATCCCTGGAAGTGTCCAAGGCCAGCTTGGACAGGGCTTGGAGCTCCCTGGGGTAGTGGAAGCTGTCCCTGCCCATGGCAGGGGGTGGGACAAGATGATCTTTAAGGTCCCTTCCAACCCGAACCATCCCACGAGTTTGTGGGAAGGTAATAAACAACGGTTGTTAGACTGAGCTTATCACAGCTCACAGACTCGGAGAGTTTTGGAGGCCTTTGCACCAGTGGTGCTCAGATGGGACCTGGTGGGAAATGCCAGTCAGAGATGGGATATTGGGGGAAATGCCAGTCAGGGATGGGATATTGGGGGAAATGCCAGTCAGAGATGGGATATTGGGGGAAATGCCAGTCAGGGATGGGATATTGGGAGAAATTCCAGTCAGGGAACTCCTCTGGCATCTGGGAACTCTCCTGGCCGAAGGTTTCCGCTCCACCTGGGCGCGGTTGAGAAGCAGCACAAGAGATTTGCCCTTTACAAACTCTGCCAAACCCCCGCTCCCGAGCGTGCCTGGTGCTCAGCGAAGGAGCAGGAAACACGGGTTTGGGCCCCTGGAATTCCCACCCCACAGCCCTGAGCACTCGGCCAGGGACAGAGGGCAACCCCATCCCTGGCAGAGCTGTGCGCTGGGAGATCACATGGAAAAGTTTAACGCTGTCCATGCAAGCATTCGGTGCACGAAAAAAAACTCCCAACCCTGCAGAACATCCTTAAAATGTAAAACATCTTGGTCTTTTAATAATCCCATGCGGTATGTTTTCACTTTAGCAATAATTGTATTTTCTTTTTGCGTATTTTATTTAACAACATTTCAGGGCCCGGCTAATCTGTTCCATCTGGAGAGAGAGTGAACAATGTGCTGAGCACAGGAACAACTGCCTTTATCAGGCCGGGCTGGTTTGTAGCAGCAATCCAACACCCGGGAGAATTCCCGGCGGGAATTGCGGTCCCACCTACCGTGGGCACCTCTGTGCTGCCATCAGCAGGTGGCAGGAAGGGGAAGGAGAAATTTGTTGTTGAGTTCTGTCGGTGGATTTTATTGCTGAATTTTGTCCGTGGATTTTATTGCCAAATTATGTCAGTGGATTTTATTGCTGAATTTTGTCAGTGGATTTTAGTGTTAAATTATGTCAGTGGATTTTAGTGTTGAATTTTGTCCGTGGATTTTATTGCTGAATTTTGTCCGTGGATTTCATTGCAAATGATGTCACTGTGTTTAACAGTAATTGAGGGGAGATAAAGTCCTACAAGGAAAAGATAATTGAGCTGGTGTGAAGCTCGTGGAGGTGCATTTATGGCTTTTATTACAGCTCTCAAACCAAACAAAGCATCCTAAGTGGATTAAGGGGTGTGACAGATGACATTTAACAGTCGTGCTGCAGCATCTTCCTCAGCCCCTCCGGGCTGGGATGCTGAACACGTCAGGGAAGAACCCTCTGGGCTCTGACACATTGGGATTCACCTGGAGCAAAATTCCATGGCGAGATCCCTCCTGGCAGCCTCTGCCATGGAAGAGGAAAGGTGTCCGAGCATCCAGTGCCTCTGCCACAAGAGCCAGGCAGGGGTAGCACAGGCTGGATTTATGGGAAGAGCTTTCCCGGTGGCAGAGCCCACCCCAAAGGTGCTGGGGCTGCTCTGTGGTGTCACCGACACAGAGTCCCCAAACCACCCTCAATCACCCCAAAAGCTGCTCCCTGTTCCCGAGTGGCACAGCCCAGCCCAGGTGTGGCTGCCAGAAGGGTTCCTCCACTCTCCCCTCCCTGGGAGAGGTAGGAATCCCTGATGGAATGCAACACTTTCTGGAGAGGATCAATCCCCCGCTCTTTACTGAGCAGTGACACCAGGCTCAGCACGAAAATGTGAGGAGAAAATCGGGGTGGGGAGAGGCAGAGAAACAGGAAAGATGTGGCTGCCCCCTGAGGTTTGGTCCTGTTGGCTGACAGTGATATGGAAATGAACCTGGGCTACTGAACAGCTCGGGAGAACTTGGGGGTGGAAAAGGAGCAGGGAATTCCAGCATTTCCAGGAGAAAAGAGGGAACTCTTATAGTAGCAACTCGATTTTAAGCCATCCAGCTGCTGGAATCCACGGGGCGGAGAGGATTATTGCTGCAAGTCCCAGGAGGAGGGGATGTGGGAGATGCTGGGGAGGCAATTGTTTGGGATTATCGAATTTATGATGTCATTTGGCAGTTTATTCCTGGGATATCTCATCACATAAACGCTGCTCTTCTTATTCCCCACCACGTCCAAAGCGTGGTGTTCGATTTCCTGTTCTTTATCATTTCTGCATTACTGCAGAAATCCCACTCTTCCCATCAGGAGCAGCTTGAATAAAAAAATCCAGGGAAGGAAAAGAAAACAACCACGCTTGGAGGCCGCATCTCCAGGCACGGAGGAGTTCCTGCTCCCTGCTGACACCCACGGAGCTGCACACATTTATTGGAGGCGAGGACACACTGCATGGGGGGCAGTGTTTGTTTCTCCACCAGAAATCCTCTCTGATATTCCTGGAGGGACCATCTGGAGTAACGGGGCGGTGACATGGTCACAGAGGGTGCAAGAAACTCAGATTGGGGCACAGGAAAGAGGAGGCCACCCCTACCCCACAGATATTCCACGAAGGGCTGTTATTGTTTTGTGAGGTGGATCAGAAGGGATGCCAGTTCCTCACATTCCTAAATATCTTTAATATCAAAAAAAAAAGCGGGAATGGGCAAAGTCCGGAGGAAAAGTGTGGCTTTCTTGAAGCACCTCAGCATGAAGGAGAATCTATTCCTGGGTATCCCCGAGCCCGTGACAAAACCCACTCCTCCCTCCCCAAGAGCAGAAATTGATTTCATATCACATTTCACACTTCACTTCTCCCGCCTCCCCCGCAGCCAGGCCCCCGCACGGTGACACAAAGGCCGCAGCTTCATTTACTGCCCCGCTCCTCGTGCCTTTGTGCGCGGGGAGGCGCAGGGCAGCGGCCCAGTGTGGGAACCCCGAGGATTGAGATTGCTCACTGAAGCTTGCCCGGGGGGCTGCAGCCCCAGTAAATCACGCCTGACAGACCATTGTTGCCAGGGGGGCTTTTGTTGGGTTGGTTTTTCGGGAGCGGTGTTGGTTTTTCCCTGCCACGGCTTTGTAGTCCCGAGGCAGGGCTGGGAGAGGGGCTGAAGGGGGGGCGCTGGCGCTGGGCCACTGCGCCACAAAGTGCTTTCAATGGCCACATTCCCGGTTTTGTTTTGCTTTCCTGATTATCCCGTGGCTCTAAATATGCTAATGAGCTTGGCATCTCCCTCGGGTTCCTGGGTTTCCAGCTTACCTGGGAATTTCCCTGCTGGAGCATCCTGAAGCTCCTCCATCCCTGCTCCTCCCGCTCCCTTCATGCCCACGTCATTTCGGGCTAAATTTGCACCTCATCCTCTGCCCTTTGGAAGATCTGGGCTTGGTGTTCCCTGCTGGCTGATCCATCACCTCAGGAAGGAGAAGGAGAGCCACGCTCTGGGAAACCTTTGGATATCCGGGAAGAGAGAGAGTGGAACGATGCTCGGTGTGTGCCAGGTCTTCCTGAAATTACACATTGTGAACAGAGAATAATCAATATTCCCAAAATAAAGCGCAGAAAAAGCATCTTGTGATGTCACCAGGGACCTGGGACACGTTGGTACCCTGCAGATCTCACAAGGGGCTCACACACGCGTTACTCACATAAGCATTATCACGTGGAATTTCAGAGGTCAGGCGGTTTTAAACAGCGGAACCATCAGTTACACCGTGCTGCTGATAAAATCACAACACGTGGCCCTTAGGAACCTCTCTGGCCTGAAAAGCAAGGGGCTGTCACCGGAAGCGTGGCAGAAGTGACACCACCGGGCAGTGAACGCGATTTTTGTGATGCCTCCTTGAGCTTGAAGAGTTCCAGGTCTTGGCTTTCCTTTTTCCTGCGCAGCCTCCGTCTGCGTCCCATGCAGGAGGAATTTTCCTCGCCTGCCTCCTTGGCCCGGCTCTCGGTGTTTCAGCTGCGTGTCCTTCCTCCAGGATGGGTGCCAAAGTCCCAGATGTGCAGGACGGGAGAGGAAGACCAGGACACGGAGGAGCCTGGGCTTGGATTTCCCAACAAGCACTTGACATCCCCACGGTGCTGTTTATTTCCCTAAAATCCCACCTGTGCACTGGGGGATTTCCAGCCAAGCCCAGCTGGGAGTGAGGCCAAGGGCTGAGGAGATCTGTGGAGGCTTTTACACCTTTCAAGAGCTGCCCTGAAAGTGCAGCTTGAGATAAACCTTTCTTTCCCTTTCCCTTTCCCTTTCCCTTTCCCTTTCCCTTTCCCTTTCCCTTTCCCTTTCCCTTTCCCTTTCCCTTTCTCTTTCCCTTTCCCTTTCCCTTTCCCTGCCCTTCCCTCATTTTTTCCCTTTCCCTTTCTCTTCCCACCCTGTTCTTCCACAAGAGACAACCAGCAGTAATTTGAAGTCGACGTTGAGTAGAAGGAGATGTTTCTGTTCAATAAAGTGAGGAAGTTAAAGAGATCCCAGCAGATGAACGTCCTTCCAAGGAAGACCAAAATCCCAAAGTTTTGATGGCAGGGATGTGCCTTTTCCCAAGGCGTTTTACATCCTCTCGGGATCTGTCCCACAACCCTGTCCCAATGTCAAATCCCCTCGGGATCTTCTCTCTCGGGGGGAAAAGGAGCCAATATTTGGATCCATGAAATGCCCGCGAAGAGCTGAGGAAACTTCTGGGTTTCAGCTGCTGGGAGCTGGAATTTCTGCGGATCACAAAACAACCCACCTGAGTCCTTTCCAAAGTGGGGCATTTTCAGGATTTCCTGTTTCCAGGGTGGAAAAGGAAGAGCAGATTGCACAGCAAGTTGGTCTCAGCAAAAAACAACCTAAATTTTCTAAGAATTCTCCTTCTGGACCAGCCCTGGTTCAGCCTTGGTGCTGAAGCATCACCAAGAACAAGGAGACAGCCAAGAATTTTGCTCTCTTGGGAAAATGTTAACTCCAAAGGATGAGACTTCATGTGATTATCACCTAAGAGCCATCAACATCCACATTCTGTTAATAGTTATGGCAGTGGAAACGCAGAATAATTTCATTAAATTGGTTTAAATTATGTTCTTATTTTCCCTTTAAATTTTCCCTTTGTTTTCGTGACGTGACAAACACATGGTGGATTTTCCATGGATTTGAGACACTGCCCATAAATGACTTCCATCCGTGGAGACCTGCTCTGTGTGTTATAATAAACTCATTAAATTATTAATTTAATTAAATATATTAAGTTATAATAAACTCTTACTAAATTTGGAAAAGACCTCTAATATAAAGTCCGATTATCAACAAGAGATTCCAGAAAAGCCACCAGTTCCAGGTATGTCCTTTCGCACTTGTTGAGGATTGGGAGTTGCCTTTTAGAGGTAGGAAAACGGAAAATTTCTGGAGTAATTCAGGAAGAGAGAGAAGTAACATGTTGGAATAAATCAAAGATAAAAAGAAAAGAAGGCACTGAAGCACTCGCCGAAGCCCAAAACATTTCCAACTTCTCCTTTCTTGAGAAAAAAAATTGAGTTTCAATTGGCTAAAAGAGTTTTTGGATATCTGCGAGTTAAATTTGCTTTTTTCCCCACTGCTTTCCCTCCTTTCATTTACAAAACTAAAAAAAAACAACCCAGCGAGCGAAAGTAAAAAACCACTCACAATCTGTTACTTCTGTAACGAGAGATGCAGCTCGGTGACATCGATAATTTCTCGGGGAAAAAATAAAAAAAAAAGGAAAGGCAGAATATTCTGAGCGGCTTTGGCAGGAGCCGGCGGAGCCCACGCTCGGATTCGTGCTGTGGGAACGAGAGCCTTGGCCAGGCTGGGTCTGTCTGCAGCCATCAGTGTCCTCCCTGTCAAAACAAATGTGTTTATCTCCTTTGCAAAGGCTTTGAAAACTCTCCGCAGAAGGAATTTTCTCCAGAAGGCTGAAATCCTACGAATTTCATCACTTACGCTTTCGCTGGAAGGGAAAGACAGGAAAATAGACATTAAAAATAAACCCCCAACCCAAGCTTTTTGTCGAGCTGGGCTTTGGGAGGCAGGAGAAAACCAAAGCATTTGGTAGCAATTAATATGCCCCGTCCATTTGCAGTTTTAATTCCTGTGCAGATGCAGAGTGTTGTTATTCTAATAACTTCCTGTGGTGCTCCCTTTTTCTGGAAACCTCAACGCCAATTAAAATGTGATCCATCACCCAGTGCTTCCGAAACAAAGGGGAATGTCCAGCTCCCTGATACAGCCATGAAAAATCCCAGTCAGTCAAAAGAAGACCCAGGAGAAAGGAGAAAAACAAAACAAAACAGTATTAAAAAAAAAAGCATTCAAGTCTTCCCATTTCTGGAAGAAAGAAGAGAAGAAAATGTTCTTTTGTGTGGGTCTTGTAACGGGAACAGACTGAGGGAGTTGGACAATGTCAGGAGGGAGCAGCCAGACTTCCACTCAGCAAAAAGGTGGATTAATAAACGGATCCCTCCTCGGGCTGAGGTGACAATGTCTGGCTATTCCCCCTCAGGGATTGGCTGGGAGAGGCAGATGCGGCTCAGCTCTGGCCAGGAGCTGCAGCGAGGCCGGGGCAGAGCCAGGGAATTCCTGCCCGGCTTTGTGCGCGCGGGGCAGGCGCTGTCGGAACGGCGCTGCCCTCCCCGGCCCCGCTGCCAGCCCTGCAGGAAATCCAAGGTGGGCACTCCTCGGCTTGTGAAAAAGGGCTGAGTGGCTTTTTCTTCCTGCCCTGAATGATGGAGCTGCCTCTGGAATGCAAATGAGCTCCAAAGAGAGGGCTGAGCGCTCCCCTTGGGATTCAGGACACGACTGGGCCACCGAGGATGGGTTTTCCGTGGCTCAGGTTTCCAGACACCATCCCAACATCTCCCACAGCAGCAGCAAGCAGGGTTTACCCAACGGGCCCAGCCCTTCCCAGGGAATGGCTTTTCCTGGGAACTGCTGAGACTTTTCTTGCCACAGGAGTTCCAGAAACGACTGGACGTGGCACTTAGCGGTTGGCAACGTGGTGTCCCTTCAAAGGTTGGACTTGATGATCTCTGAGATCTTTCCCAACCTAAATTATCCTGTGACTCTCTGATTTCTGCTGTCCTAAGACCAATGAGGCACCATCTGCTGAAGGATGTTCAGTACCTTGAGAGACACTTGAGGTTCTCCAGGTATTCCCTGGCTGCTGCATCGGTGTTGGAATTACAGAACGTGGAGTTTCCTAAGTCCAGCCTTAAGGGATATCAGCTGTAAAAATATTTTGCTGATTTTGCAGGAGGATTCTCAGCAATTCCAGAGATCAGGGTGGGGAGAGCTCTCTCCACCACGGAGCGAGGCTGGCAAAGACTCGGTGTTCCCAACTGCCCGTTCTCCATCGTATTCATTGGCATGGGGAGAGGGTGGGGAGATGGGAGGGGCAGATTTAGGGCCCGTGGCATTTCTGGAGCACAAAATCAGTGGCTGTCTCTAAAATTAAACACAAACTGTTCAGCGCTGAGGGAACCACTCCTTACTCACACCCAAGCTCGGTATCTTAATCCCGAGACTTTAAATCAGAGTCGGGATAAAACGAGCACCTCATCCCCTTCGTGCTTTGCTGAGGACGGGCTCTGCCCCTCAGAGACAGAGCAGTAATAAAGACAAGCAGGAGCTTTGCCTTTTCCAGCGCCAAAATCAAACCCACAAACCAATTTTCAACGGAGCAGCCACATGTGTCCTCTTGGAGGTGGGTCAGGAGGGCAGAGCAGGCACCGCGGAGAAGGAAGGGAGGTTGTTTGTTTATTTATTTCTCCCTCTCCACGGCTGTTTTCTGCAGGCTGGAGCCCTTGCCAAGTCTATTTACAAAGTTCAGCCCTGGGATCGTGAGAATCGCAGCTCGAGGCAGCTCTGCCTTGGGGGCTCAGCGCTCGCCCCACCACAGATGGTCCTTCCTCCTCCTGCCGGACCTCTCCTCCTGCTCCGGGGGAGGCAGAGCTGAGGAGGACACAGGGAAAACACAAACGGCAGAAAACACGGGCAGGGAAAAATAAAAACTTTGTGTCTTCATCGCCACCTGCATTTGTTATCGTAAAATATTTCCTAATTATTTCACGCGTGACTGTTCATGTAATTCCCAGAGTTGAAGAGTCAATTCTTTCTGAGGGCCATGAGCAACAATTTTGGTGAAGATCTGGTCTGGAAAGACCTCCAGGGTACCCATTCCCACATTCCACTGGCATCTTGCTGGCATTAAATTGAAGTTCACGGAGCAGAGCTGGAAGCAAGGGAAAGTGATGCAGCTCTGAGGAGCTCACAAGAAATACACAACTTAATCCCATCCTTAAATCTGTCCTACTCCTGCTCATTACTCAGGAGGAGCCTCAACTGCATCCCAGGAAAGCCTTGGAATTGAAAGGTTTTATTTTAATGTAATCCAAGCTCAAGGAAGAGCAGGAACCAAATCTTCCTTCTCCTTTGTGATGTAAAATTTGTATTTTTATTGGGAAAGTTAATTTGGGAACAACGGTGGTGTCCCATCATCATCCCAAGGTGGGTGGATATTCCTTTCACACCTGGTCTGAATTCTTCCCTTGAGGGAGGTCCTGGGCTCCTTATCAAAGGTACAGACTTCGATTTCTCTGATAAAGGAAGCCTTCAACGCATCAAAACTTCACAATCTCAAGGATGATTTGAGTGCCTAAAAATGTGACTACGTGGTAAAAGAAGTATTTCATGTTAATTACTACGTTTATTTTCAATATTTAATCTCATTGAATGAATATATTTATAATATTTTTACATTCTGGCTGTTATTGGTTAAAAAAAAAAAGAATTAAAATTATGGGTCTGGTCACCTTTAAGAATTTTTTGGTACAGACTGAAAGAGGGATTTAAATCCACATTTGTCCATCTGCAGCAGGTTCTCTACGGAAAGATCAGGTCAGATTCTCCCGTGTCTGAGTGGGATTTATTGTGCCATGGCCAATCCTGGATGGATCAGGTAACTCAGGACGTGGAAGGGTAATCACTGGAAATTGGGAAAAATTCCAGCAGTTTGTGTGGTATTTTTTTTCTCTCGCTGTCCTTCGGTGTCATTCCTTTTATTCTTCCCTTCATGCTTTGCTAAGGAAATCTTTTATTAAACCCAATTTTTAAAGGACAATTCTGTTCTTGCCTCTTTCTGTGATCTGAGCACGAGCAGGCTGTAACCACAAACATCGATTTGCCCCTTGCACGGGGCAAGGAGAGAACAGAAACTTCTTCTTGGGGGGACTTTTAAAAGATCTTATTTGGGGAATCTCTCCAAATTTGGGGGGATCTCTCCAAATCCATCACCCGAGACTTGGGGAATCTCTCCAAATTTGGGGATCTCTCCGAATCCATCACCTGAGACTTGGGGAATGTCTCCAAACTTGGGGATCTCTCAAAATCCACCATCTGAGACTTGGGGAATCTCTCCAGACTGGGGGGACCTCCCCAAATCCATCACCTGAGACTTGCGAATAAATTGATTTGAGTTCAGGAACTGATTGCAAGTGATGTTCCCAGGAATATCCACTGAAGATACACAGAAACAAATAAAGGCAATACAAAACCTTGCTTTATTCCACAAAGAAGCAGAATTTCTTCCCTTGGACAATGAGGAAAATTCTTCCTGCCCGAGAGATCAACCAGAGCTGGAGGGATTGGGAACAAATCCCCTCAGGAAAATCAAACCAAGGGCGTTCTGGGGAGCGGGTTCATCGATCCTGATGGACACAGCAGGAAAACGCAGCTATCCCGGGAAAAGGCCTCACACAGGACCCATTGACAGTGGGGACAGCTTGGGAATTGCCCAGCTGGGTGTGCTTGGCACAGCCCCGAAGGCTCGGGGAGCGCTTGGAGCGCTCCAAAAGTTCGGGAAGAGCAGCAGAGATTCCCCTTTGGAAAAGGACGGCCTCTGGGGCTTCTCCCTCGGAGCGGGAGCGGGGCCACGTGCTGCCCAGCCCGGGGAGGCCCGGTGACCCTGAACGCTCCCCACATCTGGCTGCAGCTGGGCTGTGTTTGCTTTCGGCTTCCCCCAGCGCCGACCACCCCGGCGAGCGCGGGCACCGACCCGGCGGCCCCTCCGTGGGGGCCGGGGGCTCCGTGGGGATGGGAAAGGGATCCAGGTTGGGAGATTTGGCTCCAAACCCAGCTCCAAGCACAGGAGCACGAGCCCAGGAATTCTCCTGGCAAAGCTCTGCCGCCTGTCCCATCCAGGGGTTACTCAAAGACCCTTCCGAGACACCCCAGATGTTCAGAAATCGGGGTTTGCTTGGGATACATGGTCTGGAATTCAGCTTTGGTTTTGCTTTTGGAGGGCGCTGTCGGGAAGAGGCTCTGCCTGCCTCATTTCAGGAATTCTGCTCCTGGGTTTGGATGAGAACGGGGAGAGTAGAAAGGGAAAAAAAAAAAAGCCCAGATATGTCAAAATCAGACAACGAAATTCCAGGCAGCTTCTAGAAAGTGGCCTCTGATGCTGTTGATTTTCCCTCCTCTCATTATTCAGTTTAATAAATTCCCATAGTTTGGTGCTTTTTATATTATGAAGAGACTAAAAAGGATCTTGGATTTTATTTTTTTTAAATTAAATTACTGCTCTGAGCAAAGAGCCAACCCAGGGAGCTGCACAAATAACCTG
This sequence comes from Mohoua ochrocephala, assembly GCA_013398855.1. NCBI lineage: Eukaryota > Metazoa > Chordata > Aves > Passeriformes > Acanthizidae > Mohoua > Mohoua ochrocephala. The sequence continues at coordinate 8,145 of VZTA01003437.1, read as the reverse complement.
GGACGTGAAACCTGACTTTTGCAGCACCACCAAGGACTCACCCAGGGCCTTCTCCACCTTCCCTTCATGCCCGAATTTGTGAGAATCGATGATTTTTTATTGTGCTTTTGATACAAGCGGAGGGAAAAAAACCACTTTCCCAGCCCACAGCAGGAACCTTCTTCAGGTATGAACCAGCAGCAGATTTACAGATCTGTCCAAGGCCTTATCTATCCAAAAATCTTATTTTATCTCCTCTAAACCTGTGTGAGTTGGTTCTGAGAAACTCCTCCGCTCCAGCGAACTTGGGAATCCCTGGATCTCCAGAGCCGTGATTCTGCCACGACCTGTCCTTGATCGCTCTGGCAAAGTTACCCAGGGAAATTCTGGGAATTTAAGCACGAGCGGCACTGAAATGTGAATTTATGGTGTTTCCCATTGTGATTTTTCCATTTAATTCCGGGCATGGAGGAGATTTCACGGCGATACCGAGACTTTAGGCTCTTTCTATTCGCGTTCACTGAGCTCCCTCTTGTGGGTGAAGCCTCTCCTACCTCGCTCTCCCAGCTCCCAACCAGCCTTTCCCAGCTCTTCTTGCGGGGATTTTCCTAAAAATAAACTCACTGATTAAAAAAAAGTTCGTTAATTGATTTCATATTTACCTACAGGCTATTTTTTAATATATATTGCAGCAAACAGCTTTTATTCCTTCGTCCTTCTGGTCAATTTTGGAACTCAAATTTACCTGTTGAGATTTCAGCTCATCCTTTTTTTTTGTATGGAAAAAAAAACCCAAAAAACCCACATTTATTGATGCCGAAGGAACTGCTCTTGGATTTCGATCAATTAAATTCCCCATCAGAGATTCTCTGTTTAAAGCTGTAAAATTGAAATTAAAAATGAAATTAAAAATGGATTTAAGTCCCTCAGAGGTGGAGGGATTAAAATTAGAGGTGTGAAAAAGAACAAAGACAGCTCGGATCCAGGGGCGGGGAGGAAATGGAGCACTTGAAAGTCCTGGCATTGAGCAGGAAAATTCCAGCAGCTCCGAGGAGGAGAAATTTGCAGTTCCCTGAGAACTCTGCCAGCAAAAAGCACCTCAGACACTTCAGGTATTGCAAGTGCTGGCTCGACACACGGTGGCAGCAAGGGACTGACTCTGGAGGGCTGGGATGAGATCTGGATGGGCTGGGGTGAGCTCTGGAAGGGCTGGGATGAGATCTGGATGGGCTGGGGTGAGATCTGGAAGGGCTGGGATGAGCTCTGCAGGGTTGGGATGAGCTCTGGAAGGGCTGGGATGAGCTCTGGATGGGCTGGGATGAGCTCTGGATGGGCTGGGATGAGCTCTGGAGGGTTGGGATGAGCTCTGGAAATGCTGGGATGAGCTCTGGAAGGGCTGGGATGAGCTCTGGAAGGGCTGGGATGCGCTTTGCAGGGTTAGGATGAGCTCTGGAGGGCTGGGATGAGCTCTGGATAGGCTGGGATGAGCTCTGGATAGGCTGGGATGAGCTCTGGAAGGGCTGGGATGAGGTCTGGAGAGTTGAGATGAGGTCTGGAGAGTTGAGATGAGCTCTGGGAGGGCTGGGATGAGCTCTGGGAGGGCTGGGATGAGCTCTGGAGGGTTGGGATGAGCTCTGCAGGGGTGGGATGAGCCCTGGAAGGGCTGGGATGAGCTCTGGAGGGATGAGGATGAGCTCTGGAAGGGCTGGGATGAGCGCTGCAGGGCTGGGATGAGCTCTGGAGGGTTGGGATGAGCTCTGGAAGGGCTGGGATGAGCTCTGCAGGGCTGGGATGAGCTCTGGAGGGATGAGGATGAGCTCTGGAAGGGCTGGGATGAGCTCTGCAGGGCTGGGATGAGCTCTGGAGGGTTGGGATGAGCTCTGACAGGACTGGGATCAGCCCTGCCCCCTGCACAAGGACACGTGCACCTTCCTGAAGGAATAAACCCCAACTTCTGCACCGGTTTCCAGGAGAGCTCTGGAGCAGGGACGTTCCGTGCCGAGCTGTGACTCCGGGGATCGGCATCCCGGTAATTCCTCTCCTTTCCAAGGCCCTGGAAGTGCGGGAGCAGCTGCTCTCCCTCCTGGGTGCAGGGTCAGCCCGTGAGGGGTGATCACGAGTTGTTTTCTCTCCACGCTCACCTGAGGAGCCCCTGGGCTTCCCCTGTGTTAAATTTTCTGTCCTTTCATGACTGAAATCATTCAATTCAGGAAGCTGGAAGACAAAAGGCTCTGGAAAAAACCTCCCTGCAGCTTTTCAGCACTGAAAGGGGGAATGTAAGAAAGTTATGGACAAATATTTAGGAACAGCTGCTGCAGTAGGAAAGAGAACGGCTTTAATTAAAAGAGGCTTGATTAGGATTAAGTTTAAGGAAGAATTTTACACTGAGGATGGGGAGGCCCTGGCACAGGGTGCCCAGAGCAGCTGTGGCTGCCCCTGGATCCCTGGAGGCGCCCAAGGCCAGGCTGGACAGGGCTTGGAGCAGCCTGGGACAGTGGAAGGTGTCCCTGCCCATGGCAGGGGTGGAACCAGATGAGCTTTAAGGTCCCTTCCAGCCCTGCCTATTCCACGATTCTCTCCTCGGAGCCTTCCTCCCTTGCATGAGCACCCAAATCACATCAGTGTGGATTAATTGCAGCAATTTCATCAGTGAAACACCTCGTGGGTGCAGCAGCACCGGCCAGGATCCCTGCGAGGCTGGAGGAAGGATGTACAATCCAACACAAACTCATCCCACGTCATTATTTTTTTAAGGAAAAAGCAGCCGTCGATACCGAGGGGGAAGGGAGCGAGACCCCTCCGAGGCAGGTGCTGAAATCCCCCGTTTTTTATCAGCATTTCCCCTCAGCTCCTCACCGTGGTGCTGCGGGATGCTCTCCTGGAGGAGAGGAATCCCACGCCGAGAGGCGGCACCTCCAGACACGCCGCGGTGACATCGAACTCCCTCTGCCCACCTCCACCAGGTTCAGCCAAAGGCTGCTCCCCTTTGATGCGCAGGTATTTACCTATAAATACTTAATTCCTTTAACTTCGTCTCGCCCGGGGGATCAGCGGAGCCGAGCAGTTAAGTCAATCCCTGGCGCTGCGCTCCAAAGCCTGGGCAGGAAGTTCGTTTTGCTTTCCAATCCCAGCCTCAGCACGTCAGCTTTAAGCAGTATTTTTCTATGAATAAGTAGCTCCTTTTATAATTGCTAATTAACAATCAGTGGCAAACACTTTCTGCAGCTCGTCGTGCGCTTGTTTCCCCTTGAACCACGGGGGAAAAATCCCCATTTTCCCAACACTGCTGCCTGTGTTCTCACCTGTTTGTGTTCCACGGGGCATGGACACTTTCGTCTCCAAAATCACCGACTGCATTTTAGTGCCCTCCCAATAATTAAGAGGCAATTCTGGCTGGCTGAGAAGGGCAAATCTTCTCACAAATGCTACGGGGGGGGTGAAGGTTTCTGTCCTCAGGGGGTCAGGGGTATCTTCATTATTTATCAGATTGCTCGTTTCAGACCAGAACTGCCGAGTTTTGGCCGAGGTTTTGGGGAAAACCACACTCCCTTACCCAGCAGCAGCAACCACCTCCCAGTTCCAGCTCAGGCACGCAGAATAAATCCCCAATAACACCATTATCTCTTTATTCTCCTGTGATTTAAACAGTTTGAGCTATTCCAGCTCGTTTCGACTGACACAGGCCACGGATGATTTCCCAAAAGGATGAAGAGGAGACAGAACCTCTGAGGATGGAGGGTGAAGGACAGGAGTGACACAACAGAGAGGACACAGCAAACGGAGCCCACACCTCTCTCAGGGAGGGATGGAGGCTCCCAAATCCTCTTTCAGCCACCAAAACCCCACACCCGTCTCCTGCCTGCCCTCCGCAATGACACCACATCCTCGGGCCCGAGCGCCGTGCCCTGTCAGCTGTCACAGAAAACAACTCAGCAAAAGGTCACTCCATAAATAAGTTTTTCTGAGCCTTCTCCAGGACTGGGCACCTTTGGAAGTCACAGCTTTGGCACCTGCTCCCTCAGTCCTGGAGGAGTTGGGTTACCCGGGGCTCCTGTTGCTCCTCCAAGGTGCTGCCAGGCTGAAAGGGCTCCTTGAGGCCCTGATGGGCTGGGCAGGTGACAATGACAGTGACAGTGACAGTGACAGTGACAGCAGCAGAGCAAGGCCCTGATGGGCCAGGCAGGGGACAGTGCCAGTGCCAGTGCCAGTGCCAGTGCCAGTGCCAGTGCCAGCAGCAGAGCAAGGCCCTGATGGGCCAGGCAGGGGACAGTGACAGTGACAGTGACAGTGACAGTGCAGAGCAAGGCCCTGATGGGCCGGGCAGGGGACAGTGACAATGACAGTGACAGTGACAGTGACAGTGCCAGTGACAGTGCAGAGCAAGGCCAGCACATCTCAACACCCTTTCAGGAAGGTTAAGGAGCACCTGCCCCTTTCACATCAGGAATCTGCAGCCACGAAAAGGCTCCAAATCCTTCCTTTCCCCCATCCTCAGGAGGCCTGGCTGGCTGCCAGCCCGGGAGGTGGCCGCAGTTCAGGGGACGAGGGACACAAATCTTTGTCCCCAGCGGTTACCTCGTGGAAAGCCGGGCACGAGAAACTGATCTGTGATTGAAACCGATCTCTGATTAACGCCCTCATTACCTCCCAGAGAGGCCAACCCAGAGCCAGACAGGTTTAAACCCTGCCCCACCGCCATCTGTGCCTTCGTGTGACTTCCTGCAGCTCAGGTGAGCCTTTGGGAGGTGCCACCTCCCAGGGCAAGGAACGTGACCCGAGATTTGTCCCCTGGTGTCACCTGGAGTGAAATGGGCCAGTACTGGGTGAGGTTGGATTTGTTGGAGGGAAGAAAGGCAACCCCAGCTCCCGGTATAAACACCCACGGCAGCAGCTCCTGTGCCACAATGGTTTCCAGCCATCTGGGAAGTCACGTGGCGACTTCAGATTTGTCCCACCGAGACAGAAATAATGATCCCAATAACGACCTCACCAGATGAATCTTCCTTTTGGGTTGTTTTTAAATATAGTCCGAGCCTCCCAAATCTTGCATTTCAAGGCCTTGTTTACAGTAGTATTTCAGGCACAACATCTGTTGCTCGTGGTGAGCGTGGCCCTGCACATGGATTGCCATTTTAGGGCAGCAAAAAGATCTATCTGAAATTAAGGATCCATATTTAGCTGGAACGGAATAAAGCAGCCAGCTAATATTTGGTGTATTTATGGAAGAAAGCAGGGAAATTGGGGGAAAGATTATTTCGGATGCAAACAAACAAGTAAACAACAACCCTAGAGCCAAACTGGAACATTTCTTTCCTACATCACAGCTTTATTTTTGTGTCATTTTGGTTTAATGAGGTCTGTGTTTTATTATGTCCCTCTAATGGCTGCTTTTTATGGGCTGTATTACATGAGGACCTTTTCCCAAAGTCTCCTCCCTGCACTGCACATCCACGGGAAGAAAACCTGGAGTGAGGGATCAGCCAGGATTTGGCAATTTCACAAAAGAAGGAATTTCAGCAGCTCATCCGTGGAGCCCTTTTTTGGTATCTGGTGGCAGCTGGAAACTTTTCCAGCCCCACGATAAAAGGAGTTTGGAAGAGACAATCAATTCTGGGGTGATTTCATTTCCACAAGGTGCCCATGGAACAACTCTCAGCGTGTTCTGCACATCCAGCACTTCTCCAAAGGCTTTCCAAACCTCTGGAGAGCTTTTCCAGCCCCAAAAATCAACTGAACCAGGGCCTTCCTAATGAAAAATTTGGTCACTTAAATCCTCAAAACTCTGGACTAGGACTCACCTCCTCCCAGAGCACCGCTGGCTCTGCTCCTGGGAGCGGAATAAGTAGAAATTAACCCCATGCAGGTGATAATTAATGAGATAATGAACGTTTAGCGCTGTGCAAATGAGGCAAAGAGTGGACTCGGGTGTTGCTGGCGGTCCCAAAGAAATCCCTCCACCCCAAACCGTTCATTATCCTTTGAAATTCAGGTGTCCAACACTCCTGAGCTGAGGACTTTGAGCTGCCTGGGTGATAAAAACCTCCAATTCCTGCCTTTTTCCTGGGATAAAAAGCAGCCAAACGTTCTCAGGCTCCGGTGCCGCAGGTTCCTCGCGTTTTCATCCCTGATAAAACCCTTCTGCCCCGATCTGCAAACAGCTCTCGGCCTTTTATTGTTCTGCAGAACCAGAACCGTGCCATAAAGCCCCGGGGGAGGCTGGGGATCAATTTCCTCCTATTGATTTTTGACTAAAAGAATTGTTCCTCTCGTATTTTGGGGGTTGATCGCCGTGCTCGGCGCTTTGATTCGCAGCCCAGAAGAAATGGGATGCCCATGACTCAGCCCTGTTCTTCAGCGAGAATCCCCATTAGATAATTCATCCCGCGAAGAATTACGGCTGCTCGGGCTTAATTATGATTAATTTCTGCCCTCCCCGAGAGTGGATTAAATTTAATATTTGCGAGTGTTTTAATCCTTTCTAGATAAAGCAACCGGGGAGTGTCTGGAGCGGGGATCTGTGGTGAATTAGGGGGGAAATGAGTCTGTTTTTACTGAGGGGATGTTGTTCCTGACAGGCAAAGATTACTGTCAAGGAACGGATTAACATTTCACATCCCGTGGAGGGAGATGGAAAAATTCGTGGGGAAAAAAAAAGTCACCAGCAGCACTTTTAAAAGGGAAAATCAGGATCATCACAGCGAGTCTGCAGACAAAAAAACTTGGATGTTTTTATTCTATATGGTTTTTATCTATTTAGATAATATTAGATCTATTTTTATTGTATAAAGATCCCCTTTAGGGAGGTCAATTAGTCCTGTCTTAATTAAACTCTGAACCAGGCTTTGAGTCTCACCAGTGCCTGCTCATCTGATGTTAATTAAAACCCCTGAAGGGGGGACACAAAAAGGATCAGCAGCATCTCAGGTATCTGAAACGCAGCTTTAATTCCAAACCTCCACTTCAGCCTTGCTGCCTTTGGGGCAGAATCAGGAGCCAGGAACTGGAGGAATTCTCAGGGATTTCTGCAGAGGTGGGCAGGGTTGGTGCTTTGGAAAATCACCACTTTGTTTGTGCATTTTCCAACCGAGTTTTATGTGGCAAACGCTTCCCCTGCATGAGCACCTTAATGAAGAACATCAGAATATCAACAGTTCTCCTCCTCTTGCCTCTGCTGTTTGAAATGCTGCTGAAATTGGTAAGATTTTGGAAAAGAGAGCTGCTATTAAAAGGCGATTCAAGCAGGTATTTCCAAAAGTCAGTCCAGTATAAAAATGCTGGAGACAGAGCCTGGGTTTTATCACATTTATTGAGGAATGAGACAAAGCAGCTCAATATTTATTACAATTCTATTCAGTTCATAAATCCCATAAATGGACTGAGGGGGAAGCAAAGAAGGGAGTGATGGGGGGGGGTCGATAACAAACCCAAACCCATCTCCCTTCCCTCCCGGGCTCGCAGAGCTCAGTTAAAATAATTTCCAAAAACACAGGAGGGGTTTTCACCCTCTGGGTCACTCAGGGATCGCTCAGGGAATTCTGAGGCTGATCCCAAACTCTTTTTGGAGATCAGGTGACATTTTAAGGGCACTGACCCAGCGATTCGGGCTCTGGCATGGGGGGAATGTCACCCTGGAGGGGGAGCACCCATGGGAAAATGTCACCCTGGAGGGGGGACACCCATGGGAGAGGTCACAGGGGGAAAATGTCACCCTGGAGGGAGAGCACCCATGGGAGAGGTCACGGGGGAAAATGTCACCCTGGAGGGGGAGCACCCATGGGAGAGGTCACAGAGGTTCTGCCACCTGCTCTGGGAGCACAATGGGATAAAAAGATGGCAAATTCGGCTGAGCTGTGTCCCAAAAACTCCCTCAGGTGCTGTGGGCGCGTCCCTCTCCTCCCTCACACCGTCCTTGCCCACATCTCCCTCAGCATCCCTGCTACTTCAAACAATATTATTTTTTGATATCGGCCAATAGATTTTGGCTCAAATAAATGAAAATTGGAGGTTTTCAGTGGTTGATGTCATTCCCAACCTGCTGAGCCTGGCATTGCAAGGAAAGTGCCCCTTCTCTTGTCCACAAAACTTTGGATTTCCTAAGGAGCGATTTCTCCTCTCACCTTCCACACAAAGGGTGAACAATTTGCTTTAAATCCCAATTTTACTCCA